>CM061043.1:13479579-14079579 GCA_030762985.1 Adelphocoris suturalis
AATGGGGCACCTAGAAACGAATCGTGAAGTCTAGAGCCCCCCAGATCAGCTGAGTGAGATCCGGGGCTAAGTTCTTTGCTATTCAGCCTATAAAGCTGAATTTTGAAATGTTGCACCTAGAAACGAATCATGAAGTCTAGAGCCCCCCAGGTCACCCGAGTAAGATCAGTAGCTAAGTTCTTTGCTATTCAGCCTATGAATCTGAATTTTGAAATGGGGCACCTAGAAACGAATCATGAAGTATAGAGCCTCCAGGTCAGCTGAGTGAGATCCGGAGCTAAGTTCTTTGCTATTCAACATATGACCTGTATTACCACTTCTAAATCCTATTCCCGAGGGAGCATCCTGAAAATTTATGATGAAAGAGACTTTCCTTATTTATTCTTTGCCGTTTTTCTTGATCTTTTAAGAACTATCTAGCCATTTTTCCTGTTTGGTCTCCCTTGAAAGCAAAAGTAGATCTGGGTTTACGCCAGTTCAGGCCATCTGTTTCCTAGTAAATATCTTGTATAATTTTTGGGCACATTTCTGACATCCAAGCAATTACAGGAGCTTGGTTTTGCGTCCCATTTTCGTCAATTTCTCCCGGATTTTCCCAAATTTCTGCTCCCCTTGTTTTTACCGGCTAATGTCAGACCTGGTCCCTTTTCCATCCCTTTTCTATCCATGGAGTCTTTCCTCCCAATTTGAAGTCCTTGCTCGAACCCAATAGAGTTTGGTGACTTCATCTTAACGTCACCCGTCATCATGGATTTTTTTATGGATTCTTTGGACACTGTACTCCAGCGTTTCTTTAACGATTGCATTCATGGACCTGCGCTATTGTCACGAATCGGGTCTATCTATCCCTGTTTTATTCACGACCTCAAAGTACCTCGTTGTTAAGTTAATAAAGTTCATTAGGATTATTTTATTGTCTTTGTGACTGCATTTACACATTACATTTTCCTTAATCATACCATGTCTACTTTGGCTACTGTTCTGTTTGATACCCTCCAGAAAAGGAACTAGTCTCAATTTTTGAAATTCTCCAGAGGTTTATATATATAATTCGATAAGTAATTTTATATTTGTTTATAGTCGAATCCAAGCCATTCAGACAATGTAATAAAACAATGTAACTTGTTTTATGAAATAGGCCCCTGGTGGTATGATATTTAGATGGAATTTTTCAAGAACCAAAAGACACACTTCATAAAACTCAGCGCTAAAAAAATGTTCGAATATCAAATTCGGTTAAGTTGAAGTGGAGAATCATGAATTTAATGCGAAACAAAAGTGGTTTCTCTGGAAAACTCTTTCAAACAGCTTATATCTCGAATATTATTGAGGATTGATGTAGGAAATGACGGGTTTTTACTACATTTTTGAACTAGTTCAACTCGAAATTCCTTAAACTTATCTGAATCTATCTACCATAGTCGACAAGAGATATTTATTGGATTGTATGATATTTTATGAGTATTTTTAGTCTGCTGATCGTAGTGTCCGGTTTTTAGCCCCTTTTCACCTGGCAACCATGGACGTTTTGTGGTGATGGCGTAGCGTTGTTACTTTTTTCCTACTGAGGGCCATTTTATAAATTATCTACATTAATTGCAGGATAGCAATACTGAGAATAGCGCCATACTCCAGATGAAGAATGTGAGTCGTTTATCAATGCCGAATTAGGTACCTAGCGGATAAAATTATCCCTCAGATAAATTATGTCTGGCAGATAGCGCCGTTAGTATCCTCATTGGTTGGTGTCTGTAGGCGACAAAATAAGGGCGATTTACACATGGAGCTACCAAAGAGTAGAGTAGGAGCCACATTTTCTTCATAGATCGACTATTAAAAAAACCGGTTTTGATCCACAACGCAACAGTGTCCATCGTGCTATCAAGCTCAGCAAATAAGAAACCACCACATTTTTGCTATTTGCTTCATTTCTAGAGAGTGAAATACATACAAGAATTGCGATATTGCAACCTGAATTATTGTGATCAGTAAGTTGTGGACTTAATTTCATCTTCGATCTGTGTTAGAAAGAACGGTATCTTTGTTCAACCGAAACCTCAATAAAAATACACACTCGTCCCATATTACTAGAGTGATCTACACTGGGTCTTACCTGGTATTCTTTTACATTCAACGAATTATGCTACGATAGGATCTTCGCCGTTGCTGCTATTTGAATAAAAATCCCCAAATATCCATTCCATTGGAAGGTACAAAAATAAAGACAATCAAACGGGATTCAAATAAGAGTTTTGTAAATGAATGAACTTGTTTGAGGTTAGAAAGCTCTAGATATATCATTAACCCCAAGTGATAATTGTTATCCAGGGACCAGATAAATTAAAACGCCCGGTAGGTTTAACTAGGGATGGATAAACACCCCCTATTATGTTATCTGGAGGATAATGCTATCCTTCAGATAAATCCTCCTTATCCATTGGATAAATATCGCACTGTTGGTTAACAAGGGGCGCAACTCAAAAAAAAGCATTTTTGAGTCATTTACTCTGGTAAAACCACCAGAACGAGATCTACATGCAGGTACAAGAGGCGTTTTGATAGTACTAACTATTGCCGCTAGAATGCAAAAAGAGTCCCTGTTGCATTTTTAGCAAGTCAAGGACAAGGACAAGGGGCGCAAGTCAAAAAGGTTTTATGACAGTTTGTAAGCGCCTACCTAGGTGTCCACCCCTTCCAGCTAGAGTTGCTAATTGCATGTGTCCTTTACTTTATTCTAGTTTGTTTATGGTTCATTAATTACTCACTTACCTTCTCTCTTTTGTTTTATTATTTGCAGTAATGAACCTTAGTATTTTAGTTCGAGTTATGGACTCAGTTGTTGATTTCGAAGTTTTCAGGATAATTTCCATGTACTTCCATGCTCATGGTACTATGCAACGTAAGTCTGAAAAGTGTATTGTGATTTTTCTAGTTCAATATAGCAGAAAATTTTGAAATTTCGTGGTTTAAAAGTCTAGAACTAATAATTTTATGAAACTTCAATCTTTGAACTAGGAATTTTGTGATCTCATGAGTCATTAGACTGTACAGAATAGGATGTGGATGTTCCATTGTTAAATAAAAAAATAAAAAAGTATATAAGTACCTACATTTTTCAAAGACTATTTGTCATGATTTCAGCACCAATTTTTTTTATTACTTAATAATGCACTGTTTTCCTTCTCCAATTATTGTATGCGAAAGTGGGAAGGGAATGGGCCCAACACAAAACGACAGCTGGGGTGATAAAAATACAATGGGCGCAACTCCAAATTTAATCATTTTTCGGGTATTATTTTGTATTTTTTTTTTAAAGTAAAATTGGTTATGAGTCATACAAGATTTAGTGCCATCAAAAGTTCAGTAGTTTCCTCACAAAACGCAAACATAATTAAAGAGCTAACCTAAATAGCAGCGACACAAGTGGTGAGAAGAATTGAAAAAAACTTTAAAAGCGTTTTTCCAAAAACTACATTTTTTGAGTTGCGCCCCTTGTGAACCAACAGTGCGATATGATTGATAGACTGGCCCTGAGTCTTCGCAATCCTAGCTCCTACCTCATGCTCTTCAAGCTAGCCCCTTTGCATCCGACCCAATTGACGTCACGATGCCCCCCCCCCCCCTTCGTTCTTCATTTCCTTCCAAAACCAACAAAATACGGAGTTTTCGGCACTGACTGCACAACAACCTTCTTTTATCTTGCTAACAAATGTCTCTCAAACCCTCTGACGGTCTCTTCCTAGACCCTTTTTACCTGCCCTTCCTTCTGCGCACATTTCCCTTCTAATTTGTAATGTTTTGGTGAAACAACTGTTTGTAAACTACTTGGTCAGGTTTCACGTGTTGCCAAGCGGCGAGTGGCTTACAGCTTGAAAACTAACCAACGTGGGACATGTCATATTCGTCAACTTATCTATTTTTTAAAATATAAGTAGTATGTATTTTAGCGAATTTTTGTAGAAAATGAAGCTATTGCAATGGCTCGGGAAATTTTAAAATCAAAATTTTTGAAAAATTTCTTCATCAAAATTCGTTTTGAGGCATTCTGAATCTTAGAGCTTAACGCTTTTTCATATGTATATTTTTTCTAAATAATCTACTTTTTTTTTTACTAGCATTCTTTGCGAATCACGAAGCCTAGAGCCCCCCCACCAGATCAGCTGAGTGAGATCTGGAGCTTCTTTGCTATTCAACCCATGAAGTTGACATTTAGACTGGAACGTGTTCCACGTTCCTTCAATGTTTAGCCGAGGTTCAAGGTGATAGTAAAAGGGAGTCTGAGCTCTCCCCAGCGAGGTCAAGGGACGGAGCGCCGAGCGTTAGCCCATTTACGAATATTTAACTGCCCAGCAATTCAATGAAGAACTTCGGAGTATATATCTGAAGGCCCAGGGCCCGGGGCCTTCAGGGTATATCTGAGGTCTCTTCTTCAGAGTATATCTTGATAATAAATTGGAAATCGCTTTCCAGAATTACCTTCAATTTCAGAGTAAGTATTTAATGTATCTTTTAGAGAAAGCAAAAAACAGAAGTCTTTTAGAAGATGATATTCTATTGTATTTGCATACAGTTATACCATGAAGATGTATTTACTTATGTTTTGAATAGATTTTGAAGTCTCAATTGCGATTGAATCGGCTACATTTTTATTGTTGTTACTCAATACCGCAAATTTTATTGTTTTTAATCTTTGTTTCAGGTAATGAATACTGCAACGAGCTGGTGTTACATTATCTAGTGATGGTATTACGTGAGTGGCCATTAGCTTTATTCTTTCCTCGACGTTTAAATGTTGCTGGAAGAGAATCAGTTTGATTTTCTGATCTTAGTAGTTCGAGGATTTACTTCACTATGACATATTTAGCAGTATTGGTAATTGATTTATTGCTTAACGATTGAGTTTAACACTCTTTCATATATATATATATATATATATATATATATATATATATATATATATATATATATATTCATTTAGTTATTTATTTTTATATGTGTCATTCTAGACGATAACTCTCAAATCCATAGGATTGAGATAAAAGTTTCGTCCTAGCGCCAAACAAATGTAGCATTCCAAAAGGGAGGATGAGTTCATTGAGCAGCACTTTTTGAGTACATTAAAATGGTCAAGTATGTAAAAAGTCATGAAAAAATCACTAAAAATGTCAATAAACGGTCAATAATCATATATATATATATATATATATATATGTGTGTGTGTGTGTGTGTGTGTGTGTGTGTGTGTGTGTGTGTGTGTGTGTGTGTGTGTGTGTGTGTGTGTGTGTGTGTGTGTGTGTGTGTGTGTGTTAGAAGAATATTACTAAAAAAAAAAAAAAGTTGATCAACTATGAACTAGATCATTATTAACATTTTATGCATAAAAGTATGGTGGAAAAAAATCTTAAATTTCATTAATATTTGCTGAAAAATCGTTAAAAACCTGCCAAGAATTGCTGAAAATCTATACTTTTTTTTAAATTAGAATTTTATTTAGAACAAGTTTTTTTGACGTAAAATTGTTAATTTAATAATTTCTTTACACTCAAACTACTAAAATTTTAAAACAATGTAACTTTTACACTTTCGATATTCACGAAAATTCGCTCGTAAGGTCGTGCTGCATGACAGGAACTTTTACCATGAAATACATAGTTATTGATTTATTTTCGTTCAAAGTGCTTACATTTCCAAACAATTTAGCATAAATGTTATACGATAATTAACGAAAATTTGGTCATTCAATCATGCTGCATGAGAAACTTTTTTTTCTTAATACCAGACAGAAGTCTACAAAGAAGAACGACCCTTCCATTCAATGGAAACTTGTTGAACAGGCCGAAATGACAGCCATTGTCGAACGTTGAAGATCGATTCCTACTGAATAAATTGGTAAGGTTAAAGGTTTTGACGACCTTAATAGCGTAGCTTAAATGTAATGACATATCGAGTCATTTTGTTTGAAGAAGTTCTTGAATTCCTGTGAGGATTGTTAAACAAGAACATCCTTGAATGATGGGGTCGTCACTTTTAGCCCAGTCAAATTATACATGAAAGTGGGTGTACGCTACATCAAATCTGGTATGGGTTCTTTTTTGGTGTGCTACTTATGACGGAATGGGAATGTTGAATCTAAGTTTTAGAACTCAGAGACGACCGGATAATTTTCAAAAATTAAGAAAACCTTGGAAATTCTCACCATTTTGACATTTTATGTCTTTAGTTTGACACAGATAATCGAGAAGTGTTACCATTATCGAAAAGTGTTACTTTTTGATATGAATGTGTCTTTCCCCTGTGGTCAATCCACAATTGTGTCCCCTCGAGCTGCCAGCAGCAGCAGCTTAGACGAGCTGTCAGCATAAAATTTTGGCATAAATCAAGAGCTTTCCAACAAGAGGATAACGATTTTTGTACGTGAAATGCCTACTGAGTTACATTGCCCTAGTTACGAGAGAGAAAATTGCGCTTGACTGCGTTCTACTTCAATGTCACTCTCGTTCAACTAATTCTTTTTACACGAATTTGTCTTTTTGATGGGATTGAAATTCGATAGGGATACTCTTAGGGACATTCAGAGACAATAGAAATAATGGGCTCATTCCTTTTCAGCTGAGTGAGCTAAATTCTCTCCTGTACGCCTTAGGAATTCGAAATTTCATAGGAAGACTCTTTGGGACATTCAGAAACAATTTAAATTATGGGATCTTTCCTGATCTGCTGATTGAGCTAATTAGGTATCTAGGGACAGAAGATAAAGCTCAGCTTCCACTTTTTTGTTGCGAAGAAGAAAACTTCAGAAAGAAAAAAAGAAGAAAACAAAAAAAAAAAAAAAAAAGTTCCAGTCATGCAGCATGATCGTATGAGCGAATTTTCATAAACTATCTATCGTACTATAGTATGTTAAATTGCATTGAAATTGGAGCAATTTTAGTTGACAGAAATGGTTAAAAACCAATTTTATGGCATAAAACTTATTCTAAATAAAATTCCACTGATTCAAAAGGGATTTTTGATTTTTAAATTTTTTTGCAGTTTTATAGATATTTTAGCAAATTTTAATGACATTTAAGTACGTTTTTCATCATAATTTTCAGCAAAAATTTTTAATGTCCTAATTAATCGTTGAAAATTTAGTTTTGACTAAAATTCTGCAAAAAATAGAAATTTAACGATTTTTGGTCGTTTTTAGCCATTTTAGCGAATTTTTGAAGAAAATTAAGCTATTGCTCTCGCCTCAAAATTTGTAGAATGTGATTTTTTGAAAAAATTTTATGCAGAAATCCGTTTCAGGCTATTCTGAATCATATTCTGAAGTTTAACGCATTTTTTTATGTATGTATGTATGTATGTATGTATGTATGTATGTATGTATATATGTATGTATGTATATATGTATGTATATATGTATGTGTCATTCCAGACGATAACTGTCCGTAGAATTGTGCTAGAAACTTCAAACAAATTTTAAAATGTTAAGGACACAAAACGAAAGTTCAAGTTCGTTGGCCAGCATGATCGGATTACATCTTCGGGTTGAAATTTTCAAAAATGTAGTCAAAAATGTCGAAATAGCCTGTTTTTTGCGATTTGTTGTGCGAAATAATTTTTTCAGCATACTAACATGTGGTATATTCGGAATCAGCGTAAAATTTCCTATAAGAATATGTATCAAGATTTCAAAATTTTCAAAGTTGAAAAATCAGTCAAAAATCATAATAATCGAAGATTTCTTCAAAAATTCGCTCATGGGGTCATGCTGCATGACTGGACTTTTTTTTTAGTGATTTTTTGGGTACATTTTTCGAAATTTGACCAATTCAGTGTGCTCAAAAATTGTTGTCCAACGAACTCATCCTTTCTTTTGAAATGCTTGATTTTTTGGCGAAAGAACTAAGTTTTTATCTCAATTCTATCGAGAGTTATCGTCTGGAATGACATATATATATAAAAGCGTTAAAATCCAGGAATCATTTCAGAATGCCTCAAAACAGATTTCGATGAAGAAAATTTTTGAAAATTTTTATTTTAAAATTTTTGGAGCCATTGCAATAGCTTTATTTTCTAAGAAAATTCGCTAAAAGAAGAAATAACAAGAAAGAGAAGACGAGAGGAAGATGAATAATATTGTTTCAAAATGGTTGAAAATACACCACCACATGTCCTCGGATGTCATTACTCAGAGGCAATCCACGCCCGGCAGTCCGCGTGTGTACGCTGGACACACTCTCTTATTCACTGATGGCTCAAAGACACCTGATGTTGTTGGCCTTGCTCAATGGAGCCCCAGCTTCCAAGTCACTAGACGCCTACCACCAGTTGCGTCTGTGTTCACAGCAGAGCTGTGGGCAGTGACGCTGGCTGTTCGACACTGCCTGCTATTGGGAGTTGGAAATTTTGTGATCTGTAATGACTCACTAAGTACCATCGAGGCGATTAGGGACACATATTCATATGATCCCCTAATACAAAGCCTGCGCGTGTCACTACACCCAGCCACAACATTGGGCACGAACATAACTTTTATGTGGGTGCCAAGCCATGTGGGCATTCACGGCAATGGGTGTGCTGATGCCCTAGCAAGGTGAGCCATTGGTGATGACTCAATATAAATGTTGCCTATGCGCATTGAGGATCAAATCTCGTACATGCAGCATAAAGCCAATTCCATCTGGCACGAGCAATGGCAAGGCGAGGTCACTGTTCTGTGTGGAGTCGTTCAGGACCTTCGCCCGGTTGTTCCTTTTGTTACCCACCTTCCAAGGAGGGACCGAATAGTGGTCAATCAGGTAGCCACTGTCCATACCCGTATTACTCACAGACACCTGCTAGATCCAGTTGCTCGAGATGTTGTGTGTGGGAGATGTGGGGGTGATTTGCCTATCCGCCACTTTTTGGAGGACTGCCCAGTTCTCATGGACTTCAGGGTTTATCATGCACCCCCTCAGTGGGTGGATGTTCTGTCCGGACCAGACAAGGTCTAGTCCCTGTTGGTGTACTTGAAAGCCACTGAGTGGTATATTTATTTATTCGTGTGCATCTAGTCATACCTTTATTTAACTAAGACGTACAGTATTCATCATTATGTATTTATCAATAGTATTTATGAATTTGTAAGGCTCATCTAGTCATAGTTTAGTTTTTATTACGGGGTATTTTTATCCGCTGTAGGGGTTACAAAGTGGTCATCGTTGTACCCTTGAGGCAGAGTGCGGGTTATTATTATTATTATTTCACCCCTTCCGATCTGCCAGTGGAGTCTGTGATAGCAATCCGTTTAGTGACGGACGGTCAGCAGGCTCCCCTTAGAATCGTGCCCGTTGCAGTGTCCCTTAGACACCCTTTTTGATTGCCGCTAATGACCCTTCCGGTAGAGATGCGGCTTAAATTCTTTTAAAAAAAATGTTCATAATTAATTAGTAGGCACCTAGTCCTAGATCTATTCGCAGCGTTATTCATTGGCAAATTTGCATTCCCTTAGCACCAAGTGACATTTGAAACGTGCAAAAAACTGTTCACTTTCAGCTGAGGAATGTAATAAATGTGATGCGTAGAAGGAAGCCTCGTCCTGTTGTGATGATTGGATAAAACTCCAGTAATTATTACTCAATTAAATCGTATTTATAAATTATTATAAAAAACAAGCTCTGGAGTTCTGATAACGAATTAGCGGCCTGACATTTCCGTAGCTGGCCGTCGCAAATGGCGTCCGTCATTACCTTAATAGTACCTACCTGCTGCCACAGACTCAACGAATCTGCGTCAGCGGCGAGGCGATTTTAATTGCCTCTACGCCTATTGACGTACGTCGGGCGGAATGCGTCCCCCCTCAGAAAGAGATCAAGACAAACACAATCGTCACGAGGAAGTTTGTGAGAGGAAAATGTGCCTAATAACTAACGAATGTACTCGAGTAACTACTGAATGTTGCCGATCACGTTTTTTTTTTTTTTTTTTTAATTTTTCCCTATTTTTAATATAATATTTGTTCTTTTTGCTTTTTATTCGTGCAAGAAGTCGATAAAAAACGTTCCAGTCATGCAGCATGATCTTATGAGCGAATTTTCTTAAATTACCACCTTATGTGTTAGGTACACAGGGTGTAAACGTTATGGGTGGACCACCGGCAGGACAGGATTCTAGAGCTCATTTCTGATCGAAAGTTTCTTGTAGAGATTTATTTTTGAACGCTTCGTTTTCGAGTAATTTAATTTTTAAGATTTTTTTCGTGTTTTCGACCTTTTGTCACTAAAACGATCATAACTGCTGTGTATAGTTGCTGTGTAAATACAAATGAGAGGGTACCGTTGGAAAGATTATTGAATTTCTTATCAGATAGATGCCTGAACTGTTCTAAGAATTGGGATTAGAGACATGAAAAAGCCCCCTGAAAAGAGAATTTACCTAATTTGGGAAATATTTTTTCACTCGGAAATTGAACTATGAAAACTAATATTTTTTCAAGGCGCAGGATCGTTAAAAACTGCACCAAGATCTGCCCTCAATCAACGGTGTGGTAAATTTTACTTTTATGTTGCTAATTAGGGGAGAAAACTATGTTTTAATGTTCAAAAAACATCGAGGTTTTTCTTGAAAAATGGCGTACTATGAAAATACGAGTTTAAGGTGTTCTTTGGGGTGAAACCACTCGTAGTTAGCTATAGGGTAAAATTCGGTTATAACGGGGTTTGGGTGATATGCAAGTATTACCATTCGATTCAGCGTACAAAAAATACATAGAAACCTACCAAACTCGTCTTGCTTCCGAGTCTCCTAATGGTAGCCGAAACTTGTTTTCACTTTTGGGAGAAAAACAATTTTTGGTCTTTAAAATCTAAATTTCCGTTCGCATTTGACGTATTAGACCATTCTGAACAACTTTGGTTCCGTGGCTGTTCTGTGTGTGTCTGTCTGTCTGTCTGTCGTGTGTCCGCAAATCCTTGTAACAAGCTTATTTTCCACAGTTTTCATCCGATTTGGATGACATTTTCAGGGAATGTGCGGGCTAGGGGGTAGACGATCCCTTAACAGTTTCATCGTTCTTTACTCACTATCTCATTCTGCGCACGCGCAAACGTAAATTCTACTAAGCATCATCTTCTCACGCCTTAGTCGTTCGATCTCGCTCAAATTCGGATGATAGTTGGGGAATGACAATTTGATCATCTTATATGAATTTCAACATGATTGTATCATTAATAACTACTGCGTATGCGCCAATATGAAATCCTTGTAGCAAGCTTATTTTCTACTGTTTCCATCCGATCTGTATGCAATTTTTTGGGAATGTGCGGGCTAGGGTGTAGACAGTCTCCGATCAGTTTCATTGTCCGATCTTGTTCATTGTTTCATTGTAATCAATACTCCATTCTGCGCATGCGCTAACGTAAATTTCATTATGCTCCATATTTCACGCCCTAGTCGTCCGATCTCGTTCAAATTTGAATTATAGTAGGGGAATGACCATTTGATCATCACATATCTACTGCTACAGCGCATGCGCCAATGTGAAATCCTTGTAACGACCTTAATTTCCACTGTTTTCATCCGATTTCGATGAAATTGTCAGATAATGCGCGGATTAGGTCGCAGATGGTACCCTATCAGTTTCATTGTTGCGAAATCAATACTTCATTCTGCGCATGCGCTATCGTAAATTCCATCAGCTTGCTTAAATTTGGATGAGAGTTGGAAGAAGATGATTGGTAAACGAGGAAGCTATATGCCACACCCAACTTGGCAGACGTTTTTCATATAAGGTCATTTTTCATGAAAACCCTAGATTTTAGTGAAAAAACAATGTTTTTCATCATTAAAACATAGTTTTCTCCCCTAATTAGCAATGTAAAAGTAAAATTTACCACACCGTTGGAAAGGGCAGATCCTGGCACAGTTTTTAACGTTCAGCACCTTGAAAAAATATTGGTTTTCATAGTTCAATTCCCGAGTGAAAAAACTCAAGATTTCCCAAATTAGGTAAAATTTTCTTTTCAGGGGTCTCTTTCATGTCTCCAACCTTAATTCTTAAAAAAGAGATTACTCGGAAACTAAGCGTTTAAAAAGAAATTTCTAGGAGAAACTTTCGATCAGAAATGAGCTTTAGAATCATCTCACCCATAACGCTTGTACGCCCTGTATAGTATGTAGAATCGTATTGAAATTCGAGCAACTTGGGCAAAGCCATCGTTGAAAACCAATTTTATAGCAAAAAAACTGTAAAAAAATTTGGCGATTCAAAAAAGATTTTGAATTTTTAGCGTTTTTTGGAGTTTTTATAGATTTTTCAACAAATTAATATTAATGAGATTTAAGTACGTTTTTCGGCATAAAATTTTCAATATCCTAGTTTAATAGTAGATAATTTTGTTTTGAATAAAATTCTGCAAAAAATCATAAATTTACCGATTTTTGGGCGTTTTAGCCATATGTAGTGATTTTTTTTTTGAAATTTGACCAATTTAATGTACTCAAAAAGTGCTGGCCAACAACCTCATCCTTTCATTTGGAAAGCTTTATTTGTTGGCTCAGGAACGGGATTTTTATCTCAATTTTAAGAAGAAGAAGAGTCTCATATATATATATATATATATAAATATATAATGGATAAGCGCAAACTTTAGGGGATCAATTCAGAATGCCTCAAAACGGATTTTGATGGACACATTTTTCAAAGATTTCGATCTTATCATTTTTGGAGCTATCGCAATAGCTTCATTTTCTACGAAAGTTCGCTAAAACTGTGGCAAAATTTTAGGGGGATGCTTTTGAGACACCTTGTGTGTCGGACAGTTCCTAGCAGTACCTTCACACAATGAAAAAGAAAGAACAAAGCTAATGTTGGTGTTACAAGTGAAGAAGCTTCTTTCCTCAACCATCTGAGATGTATACACCCGTATCCTGCAGGTCTTATCACAGCATGGTACTGACAATAAATTGTACTCAGGTGTCTAACCATCGCAGATAAATTCTGTTTCTATCCAAAGACACATCTTCCCCATCTCCAACCCGTCAGACGTACTTTTGTGGTTGAGGCAAATTGATGATCGTGGATAACCCAAGCCTCGCTATTCATCGTTCGCCTTCACTTCGCCATTCACGCGTGTCGCCCTCAAAGAGCCGTTCGATCTGGAGGGACGTGAGGATTTTGTTAAATACCGAATTTCCTCCTCTTTTCTCTTATCACAAAACCCCTGTCGCCCCTCATGGGACGTCCTTTATTTCAATACTCCTCTCTCCTTGGATCCCACCGCCTTTTTAATCTTAAACGCTTAGCTAGTTTCGAGTCGGAATTAATTGAATTCGTCAACGAAATACCTACTACCTACACCATCGCGTCAGTTAGCGAATTTTCGTATACAATTAAACTATTGCAATGGCTCCAAAAAACGTGAGAGTACGTGTTTGTGTGTGTGTGTGTGTGAGCGTGCGTGTGTGCGTGCAGGTGAGCATGCGTGTTGCGTGCGCGTGCGTGCATGCTTGTGTCCTTCCAGAAGATAATTCTCCTTAGGATTGAGATGAAAATCCCGTTCTGGTGCCAAAAAATCAAGCTTTCCAAACAGAAGGATGAGTTCTTTGGCCAGCATTTTTTGAGCTCATTAAATTGGTAACATTTAAAAGTATGTGCTAAAACATATGTAAAAATGGCTAAAAACGGCTTAAATTATTAAATTTATGCAGGGTGTCCCCAAAAACAGACCCCCCCCCCCCTGTTAAAATCGTTAATAATGTGTCAAAAAAAAAATTTTTTTTTCGATCTTGATGTTTTTTCGTAGGGATCTCAAAAATGGCAAAATTGCACATTGCACAATTGTTCAAACGTGAGCAATTGACATCAACTTCGTTATTTTGAATGGGAACCCCCATTTTTATACGAACTAAATCACTCGCGACGAAGTTGTGGAAACCCATTACAAAACGGAATTGATTGAAAAACGTTGTCTGTTTCCACGAAAAATAAAGAGTTACACTGTTAAATCGATTTCGACGGCTATACCATCATCGGAAACAAACAATAACCCCCATTTTTATTGCAGATTAGGGTTCTACGCAAAATTTCACGAAGAAATGACCCATCACTCGATTTTTTAAGTGGGCGCAAACGGGAGCATTTCGCTCTGAATACGCGATACTGAGTTTTTGAAGGTTTACTCAATTCTCACATGTAATACATGATTTTAGAGTATTTTTCGGTGCTGAACCTCGTAATGATGTATTACATGTAGCGATTGAGTACCTTCAAAAACTCAGTACTTCACATTGATTGCACTTTTAGAGTGGAATTGCGCCCGTTTGCGCGTAGGTACTTATAAAACCGATTGATGGGTCATTTCTTCAAGAAGAAATTTGAATTATTCAAATCTGATCTGAACGGGAGCATTTCGTTCTGAATGCGCGATGCTGAGTTTTTGAAGGTATACTCAATTGCCACATGTAATACATGATTTTAGAGTATTTTTCGGTGCTGAACCTCGTAATGATGTATTACATGTGGCGATTGAGTACCTTCAAAAACTCTGTACTTCACATTGATTGCACTTTTAGAGTGGAATTGCGCCCGTTTGCGCGTAGGTACTTATAAAACCGAGTGATGGGTCATTTCTTCATGAAGAAATTTGAATTATTGAAGTCTGCAATAAAAATGGGGGTTCCCATTTAAAATAACGAAGTTAATGTCAATCTAGCACATTTGCGCACGTGCACGATGCGCAATTTTGTCATTTTTGAAATCCTTACAAATAAACGTTACCTATGATTGAAAAAAATGCATTTCTTTGGCCCATTATTCACGATTTTAGTAGGAGGGGGGGGGGGGGGGGACACCCTGTTTATTGTGTAAAAATTCTGTTCTTACGCGAATAAATCAAGATTTTCAAACGAAAGGATGAGTTCGTTGGGCAGCATTTTGAGTAGGTACATTAAATTAGTAAAATTTCAAAATGTGCTCAAAAAATCACTGAAAATGGCTAAAAACCGCTGAAATTGTTGAATTTATATTTTCTAGCAGAATTTTGATCAAAAGAATTTAACTAACAATGAACTAGATCATTAAAAAATATATGCTCAAATTTATGTTGAAAAATGTACTCAATTTTCGTTAATATTTGCCGAAAAAAAGGATAAAAATTGTTGAAAACTTCATTTTCTACGAAAATTCGCTAAAATCTAGAAACCTTACAACAACAAATTTTAATCGCCAAATATTATTTAAAACGAGTTTTTGTTGCAATAAATTTGGTAGTAACCGATTTGTTTTCATTCAAAGTCCTGAATTTTCATAACATTCCAACATTATACCGGTCGATAATTGAAGCGTGGAAGTCCAAAGGGCTTAAGTGCCTCCTGCCAAATTTTTCAGCACACCAATTCAAATGTTTAGACGTGAATAGTGTTAAAGGAACGTTACTGAATTAAAGAAAAACATGGTTCTCTGATAACCAATGATTAGGTGATCACTTATATCAAGTTTATGATGTAGGTAATGTAGTTTGCACAGCAGCATTCATAGACATTCAAAATTTTAGAAAGCAGAAACTATATAAGTTCCTCACGTGTGTTATTTCAAATGGGTGTAGGTATGTGCCATGGGCCGATTAGCTGTTGGAGCTATATAATGGCACTAGTACCTGCTTCATATTACTGGCCTTGGCGCAACATGGGCCTGTGAAATGCGAGAACACGAGTTTCCAATTTTTTGGCCTTAGACCCTTCTGCATTTCCAGCTTTAATTTACAAAAATTCGCTAGTACGATCCCGCTGCATGACTGGAACTTTTATTTTGTATTAGGTACCTGAATTGGCCTGAACCTTATTCAATCGTAACTGCTGCTCCTTGGAGCCTCGGGGCCCAGCCATATAATCACACACCAATTTAATTCCTACTCGATTGATTGGAAAGATAATAAAAAAAAAAACAACACAAAACGTCATGTGTTTCATTAATAATACTATTTGTTTTCTTTTAAATGCAGTTTACAGGTGAACGCTTATTCTTTTGCCCTCCAGCTGTTTCGCCTTCCAGCGTTGTAGACGAGGGTTTAGTGGTGGCGAGGCAGGGGGGTAGAACTGGGGTTCTCAATATTCTCTGACAATAGCGTTCGAAAATAAATAAAAATTATTCGCTGGAACTCCATTGCATTAAATGCAGTAAGTTAACCTGATGGGCCGAGCTGTTATGTTTCTAATAAAGAAATTTGGAAAAAAAAGGTATTGAGGGACCATCTTGGTGATAACAGCTGGGCCATCGCGGACGGTATTCTTCAGAGAATGTTATCGCGAAAAATGTAATAGGTACGTTGTTCTGATATCCGAAAACGGAAATTCTGTCTTGTTTGATAAGCTCCATCGCTAAGGGTGAAGTAATTAACTACACATAACTAAGTGAAGTAACAAAAACGAAATTAAGAGGAGACTCAAGTCCCTGACTTGCTCTTTAGTTCCCAGCGCTCCAGTCGCTGTGTTATCTTCCGCCAACGCTGATTTCCCCAAGGAGTGTCTGGAAATCGAAACCGAGAAATGCCGCCCGCGCATTGTCCAAAACTAGTCAATACTAGTGTCAAGCTCGTCCATAATCTCATGAGAGATTTTACACAGATCAGTTTTTTGCTTAGATTAGTGGTCTGGATGCTCGCTAGGCTCGCATCTCAAAAATACATAACATCAAGTAGTAAATCCCTTAGTAAAAATTCAGATTAGTTGGATGTATAGATTTTTATCATCAGTGAAGCGGAACGATAACAGTGGGGGGCCTGGCGGGACGATAAAGGAAAAGGTCCGATATAGAATAGTCGGACAAATGAATCAGGATGATGTGTATAGTTTGGTGATCTGGATGTACGTAAGCTCGCATATCAAAAAATATACAAAAATATCATAAATCAATCCTTTTAGTAAAATATAGATTAGTTAAACAAATAGATCGGAAACACGATTGAAAATATGTTACCGAGATTGAAATACGAAGCAAACATTTAGTGTCGTGATGGGTTCGACCTGTGTCAGGCAGAATTGCTAACCGTTCGGCTACAGAGGTGCATAGCAAACAATGTTTAACTGCACTTGACCACCGAAAGAGCGATTGTAGTGTTCGGAGAGCTACACGGAAAGCAGTCGAACTAATAAAGAGCGAGTCAGGGTTTAGAGTCTCTTGTAATTAAGTTTACTTCACAATTCAAACCATTGATCAAACTTGTAGGTGATGGTGATTGTTTTGGTTGGGCGCCAGGGGTTGCCTCTCTTCCCTGGTCCCTCCACTTGGAACGGCCAACACGCAATTATTGCGTTTTGTCAGTCTGAGAAGGCTTACTTAGTTGGCGTGACAGACTTTCCTCTCGTGGTTTTAATTGGAATTTGAAGGGAATGCGGTGTATTCGTATTCAGCTGTGTGATGTTGAGAAAAAGAGAGAGAGAGACTGCTTGACTTTTGGTTTATTATTTCCAATAATAAGCCTATGTGATCGTATAGCAAACAATTTTTATAACCCCCCGCTCAAACTTTGTCACTTTACGTTTCAAGGTGCGTAGAATCCAAATTTGAAATGGCCGTCCGCCGTCCGGGCCATAAAAGGCCTAAGAATTGACTTAAAAAACCCGTTCTTTCGCACATAGACTCCATTTGGGGTCTAGTTGGTCCTGACGTTTAACCATCCCGATCGCTTTACTCGCATAGATCCTATGGGCCAAAAACGGGAGAAAAAGTGTCTTTTTCGAGGCTTTGAGTGTTAGACTTACGCACGCGCGCACGCCTGGCAGGGGGTCACGGTTGGTGGGGGGGGGGGAGCGGGGGGTGGAGTGAGAGGAGACGCCGCGGCACCTTGTGGCGGCTGGGGTGACCAGGGGCGTAGCAGAGGGGTGTAGGAGAATGGATATTTATTACTTTTACGTGTTATACCCATATAGTACGCCGAGCCAACCTGAGGGGGGTACGGCACTAGGGGCATAGTGGAGTAGCAGAAAGGCGTCCGGGGCGTATCGGAACGGATATAATATATATTTTATGTTATATTTTATTACTTTTACCCCATATAACATTTAACCTACCTTGAACACACTAGTATATTTAGTATATTATATCATACTTTAGTATGTTACAAAAATAATTGATCCAGCCCATCTAAAATCTATAAGGAATTTAGGTGCCCCCCCCCCCCCCAGAGGTGCAATGGGGGCCTAAATCCTCATAAAAAGGTACAGGAGAGTAACAGGCATCCCGTCAGAGAGATACCACCCCTACTAATAGCTTTTAATGAGCCATGTTCGGGGAGGGTTGATTTTCCAGTCACCTGGAATTTCATCCAACGCCAAACCAGCTGCCAAAAATGATCGAGGACAGCCCGCAGCTCCCATTGATTCATCAACGGGACGCTGACAGCGCTATCTCTGGTGCTCTGACGGGAGCTTGATGGACCTCTCAGGAGGTAACTCTGTTACAAATCCTTCGTTCTTCTTCTTCCCAAAATCTTCTCGGATAGTTCGAAGCAAATCGTTTTTAAATTAAAATTGCATTACATGGGCAGGTTGGAGTCTGAACCCTCTGGATGAATAGCTGTTTACTTATATTTCTGCCCAGGTAAGTGGGGTGTCGTCACCCAAGTAATATCGGACGCAGAATCGACTGGGATATGTCCCAGATGCTTTTGGAATCCAGTGTACCTACGGTTTTAGTTTGATTCCTATAGAAATTAGCTCCGTGGATTGAATGAGACCACTCGGGTGGCTGTACGATCATCCATTTGCTCCGCATCGGGAGCGCAGCCTGTAACGCGAGAACAGAGGTGGATACTCGAAAAGAGACTGGCGAAAGCCCCAGAGCATGCTGGTTACTATAGCTGGCTATCTGATTCAGAAATAATAAACCATAATGTAATAATTTGCATCGTTTTTTATGTATGGATGTCATACAATTGGGACCGTGGGGTCCTCTCTTACATTATATGACAATAATCATTACACATTTATGTGAATATAGGTAATCAGTCGGCCAAAAATTACTCAACTTAAAAAATGAATGGAAGTGTGGTCTTTTTCGAGACTTTAAGTGTTAGACGTGTTAGAGGCACGCCTGGCACGCTTGGCAGGGGGGCACGGTGGTTTGTGAGGGGGGTGAGCGGGGGGGTGGAGTGAGAGGAGGCGCCGCGGCACCTTGTGGTGGCTGGAGTGACCAGGGGGGTAGCAGAGGGGTGTAGGAGAATGGATATTTATTACTTTTACGTGTTATACCCATATAATACACCGCGGCACCATAAGGTGGGTACAGCGTTCCTTCGAGGCATGAATATATGTTTTTTTCTAGGTCATATTTGTGTGTTAATACCAATGCTTTTCCTACGCATATTTAATAACATATCCTCTCGACTTTTCGTACGTACTTAGATAATGATATTATTAAGGCAATAACTATTTGAATAGATAGGAGCTCAAATCGAGAAATATAAACATGCGTATATTATTATAGAAGTATAGGTTGTGGCAACTCGAAATAGGACACGCCCAGGAGTCTGGACGGGCCTTATGACGTACGCAAACCAACTAAAACTACGATCAAACTCAATTGAAAAAATAATAAACCTTTGTGAAATAATTTGCAGCGTTTTTTCTTTGGATTCTGCTACTAGATCCCTTAAATTTCACACTGTGGGTCACTCACGTCGTAATGTCTAGTAGGTAGCTTCTACTTGTGATCTTTTCTTGGGAATACTTCTACTTGTTATTATTGTCGATTCTATCTCGGCCTCAGCTCGTGTAAAGATGTGAAATGGCGAAGCCTAGAGCGAGGTTTCAATCTCCTTTTCTAGACACCAGCGGCATAATACGAGTTCTCGCCAAAAAAAAAAAAAAATCCCCCGCCGAGCCGGGTTGGTGACAATTACGATTTTACTGGGAGACTGGGCTGGTCGCCAAGCCGCTAACCCTGGCCAAAGACAGAGGAATAACACAAACAGTATACCTATCTGCATACAGAAGGAGAGTCGGCTACGATTTTTGTTATTTCTTGGGGGTCTTACCCCTCTGTGGCTGGTTGTTGATGTAGTTGTACGTTATAATGCAACGGTCTTTGCTATTGAATGGCTTTTTGATGGCAGCATCTTCTTTTTGAAGCGAGTGAATAATGATGATTCATGGAAACAAGTGATATCTTGTTACTGTAATATATCAAGAGAAGCCCAAATGGTGCAATTTGACGTAAAGTGCAGATCCTAAGAATCAACTATTTTTTCTTACCTCGAACAATACAGTCGTGTTTTTCTTACGTGGAGCAGTAGAACTTCGGTTTTTCAAACCATTTTCATAAACTTTTCAGCAAATTTCCTAATTTTTATCGAATTTCTGTTGAAAATTAAGCTATTGCAATGGATCCAACAATAACCTTCCAAATTTCGCCATTTTTGTTGGTGCACTCCAATGTGGATCCACTGTACTCCCTGTTCTCCAGGATTCATCTTCAGTTTAAGACTTCTTTATCTCCAAACGTCATCGATCGAATTTTCGAAAGAGAGAGCGGAAACGCTCGTATCCTTCGTATTCAACGCATTCAAGCTTATACTTGGCCTTCTGTCGCTATCACCGGTTTTTCTTGGTGCTGCTTGGGTCTAGGGTTTCCTTGGCCTATCGAACGGCAAAATCGGGAGGTTCCCGTCTACAGGACTGTCGCGGCGTCACGAGTTGCGGATGGACAGTGAGTCCCTGCGCTGAACATTGTGGAATCGATCTTCTAAACGGTCAGACCATCAATTTAATCCTATAAGGTAGTAGGAAGGTATAAGGAATTTAGGTGCCCCCCCCAGAGGTGCAATGGGGGCCTAAATCCTCATAACAAGGTAGAGGAGGTAACAGAGGCATCCCGTCAGAGAGATACCACCCCTACTAATGAGCTTTTAATAAGCCATGTTCGGGGAAGGTTAATATTCCTGTCACCAGGATATCAACCGACGCCAACACAGCTGTCTAGAATGAGCGAGAACAGCGCGTCTTTCCCATTGATTCCTCAACGGGATGCCGACAACGCTATCTCGGGAGCTCTGACGGGAGCTTGATGGACCTCTCAGGAGGTAACTCTGTTACACTCCTCCCCTTAAAGACATCCTTGATTGAAGATCAAGGATGGTAGTTGGGTGGAATAGTGAATAGCTGAGAACTAATGCTCATTCAATCATAAATAGCTGCATTGGCGTTTTGGATGGGGGAATAGAAATTAAAACTGGATTGTCAATGAAGCTTCATAAGAAGTATCTTCATTGAACAATCGGGACAAAACGGATGCTCAACTATGGAGACTTATACCTTAGGAAATCAAAATATATATAAAAATTGAATGAATGAAAATCAAAGAATGACGACTGGCTTATTAGGCACAGACACTGGCTGACTAGGCACAGTAAAATTAAATTGCCCAACTATGGGGACTTAAAATGTGCACTAACCTGGTAATTGACATATAGCAATACTCAGGTGGCGAAAAAATTGAAAGAAAATAGTATAAAATGAATTTGCCCAACTTAGGGGACTTAAATTGTGCACTCAGGTGGCATAAAATTGAAATAATATATCATTGAAAGAAAATATCATTGAAAGAAAATATGAAATGGTTGAAAGAAAATATGAAATGGTTGAAAGAAAATATGAAATGGTATATAAAATATAAAAAGGGAATGAGAGAGAAATTATAATTCAAAGACCAATGAAATTATTTATATACCAAAGGGTGATAATGGGAATTCCTTCTGGAACCCCGGGCCATGTTTCTTCTGAAACATTAACGCCCCAAAAATAGTGGATTGGACTACTAGGCGTCAGCCGTGCATAATCCAAACCACGCTCTGCTACCATGTAAGGAATTTAGGTGCCCCCCCCAGAGGTGCAATGGGGGCCTAAATCCTCATAACAAGGTAGAGGAGGTAACAGAGGCATCCCGTCAGAGAGATACCACCCCTACTAATGAGCTTTTAATAAGCCATGTTCGGGGAAGGTTAATATTCCTGTCACCAGGATATCAACCGACGCCAACACAGCTGTCTAGAATGAGCGAGAACAGCGCGTCTTTCCCATTGATTCCTCAACGGGATGCCGACAACGCCATCTCTGGAGCTCTGACGGGAGCTTGATGGACCTCTCAGGAGGTAACTCTGTTACACTCCTCCCCTTAAAGACATCCTTGATTGAAGATCAAGGATGGTAGTTGGGTGGAATAGTGAATAGCTGAGAACTAATGCTCATTCAATCATAAATAGCTGCATTGGCGTTTTGGATGGGGGAATAGAAATTAAAACTGGATTGTCAATGAAGCTTCATAAGAAGTATCTTCATTGAACAATCGGGACAAAACGGATGCTCAACTATGGAGACTTATACCTTAGGAAATCAAAATATATATAAAAATTGAATGAATGAAAATCAAAGAATGACGACTGGCTTATTAGGCACAGACACTGGCTGACTAGGCACAGTAAAATTAAATTGCCCAACTATGGGGACTTAAAATGTGCACTAACCTGGTAATTGACATATAGCAATACTCAGGTGGCGAAAAAATTGAAAGAAAATAGTATAAAATGAATTTGCCCAACTTAGGGGACTTAAATTGTGCACTCAGGTGGCATAAAATTGAAATAAAATATCATTGAAAGAAAATATCATTGAAAGAAAATATAAAATGGTTGAAAGAAAATATGAAATGGTATATAAAATATAAAAAGGGAATAAGAGAGAAATTATAATTCAAAGACCAATGAAATTATTTATATACCAAAGGGTGATAATGGGAATTCCTTCTGGAACCCCGGGCCATGTTTCTTCTGAAACATTAACGCCCCAAAAATAGTGGATTTGGACTACTAGGCGTCAGCCATGCATAATCCAAACCACGCTCTGCTACCATGTAAAGAGTTTAGGTGCCCCCCCCAGAGGTGCAATGGGGGCCTAAATCCTCATAAAAAGGTAGAGGAGGTAACAGAGGCATCCCGTCAGAGAGATACCACCCCTACTAATGAGCTTTTAATAAGCCATGTTCGGGGAAGGTTAATATTCCTGTCACCAGGATATCAACCGACGCCAACACAGCTGTCTAGAATGAGCGAGAACAGCGCGTCTTTCCCATTGATTCCTCAACGGGATGCCGACAACGCTATCTCGGGAGCTCTGACGGGAGCTTGATGGACCTCTCAGGAGGTAACTCTGTTACAAAGGTAAAACACAGTCAATTTTTCGTGTTTTGCAAGCACTTTCGGGGAATGCTGTGCCCCCTTCCTCTGGCTCTGTAATTTATTAACCAGTATGAATGAATACAATTGTAAATTTTAAAAGACCTTGTATCACATTTAAACAAAAATCCCAAAACATCAACCATAGTAGGTACCTAATTTCTCAAAAAATCTGCTTTGCAAAAACAATCAACAACAATTAGGTACCTACTATGGTTGATGTTTTGGGATTTTTGTTTAAATGTGATACAGGTCTTTTGAAATTTACAATTGTATTCATTCATACTGGTTAATAAATTTCATAGCCTGAGGAAGGGGGCACAGCATTCCCCGAAAGCGCTCGCAAAACACGAAAAATTGACAGCGTTTTATCTTCCTACTACCTTATAATGTCTGACACAGGAGATCTTCATAACAAGTTAATCTTTACAATAATTTTGTTTATCCTAGTCTGGAGAGCTAAAGGGTATCAAATACCAAGAATTCTATTTATTTCTCCCATTGTCCTCTGGTATTGCTTAATACCGATTTATTTGATTGATTCCAACATAATTATTATTCACCTTTCAAGGAGCTTCTTGTAGGTAGGAATATATTATTTCATTTGCTCATTTGCGAAAAACGATATATTGACTTGTTTTTAGTTCCACGATTTCGTGGAAGGGATTTGATTTTCATTTGAATAAATATTTCATTAAGATTTGGGTTAACTGGTTGTTCTAATCATATATATATATAAGTTACATACGACGCCTCAACCCTTGGGTGATACAGAGCTGACTCAGCAGCTCTTCCCTATATAAGCCCGCGGCCATCAGCCTCTGCAGTTCAGTCTCCGCCCGTACGTCCCCGCATAAACATCGTGCAGTGCATCATCTTTGTTCAGTCTTGTGAAAAGTGAATAAAGTCATTTTTAAAAACTCTAAACTCTACGAGTCTTATTTAATTGGCGCTTGTCGGAAAGACGTGGTTTTTTTCTTTGCTCCGCACACGCGAGGAAAAAACCGAGAACCTTCTAGAAAAGTGTCTGATTGGGATTACACACGACGGAAATCAACGGGACTGGACTCCTTACACGGACATGGGCATCCCTCTGTAAGTAAAATCACTGCGCAACATTTTATATTACGAGTACAATCCACTGAAAAGCATATTCGGCGGACACTCACCCATTCTTAAGCCCACTTCAAATATACAACTTACTTCACTTCCAAGAAGCTTTCAAAAATTCTGTTAAAAGTTTTGAACCCGCAAAGAACGAATATCTGACCGGGAAAAACTTTGACTTCAGAATTAAACTTCAGAACATATAGACGTCCCCTCTTCATTTGTTAAAACGACACCTCATCAGAGATCTACCCACTCACAGGACGTAGGTCTCGGATTAGAAACCTTATCGCTCCCGAGCTGCAGATAAGCTCAACCTTGAAGGCCACTCGCCGAATTGACGGCCGCCGCCCATTTAAACCTCTCTTCACCTCTGCATTTCTTCTCGTCTCCCACACGAAGACACCATTCTTATTATTAAGATAATTTTAAGGAATTTTAATCTTTGAATTTTAACCTTGTTTTCAGCTGTATTTTTATATCTTTCTTTCTTAACTCGGCACTGTACAGGTCAGACTAGGTTTGACCCCGTAAGCACGCCCTAAAAACAATCAAAATTCCCAAAGAATTAAAACGTTTCGTGGCCGATAGGCTATCAAATCGATTAGGGATCCTCCTCAGGGACGAAACCCGGCCCCAAAACTTTTCTAATATCCCCGAACACATCGACATGGATAGATCCGTCGATACTGGAGCCACCGGAGGCAAACCCAAAATTGAAGACCTAATCGCGCAAAATTCCGAGTTGATGGCACAAAATACTCAATTTAATCACTTGTTAGAAGCGTCCCAACAGATGCTCCGGGAACAAAACGCGACACAACTTAGATTAGAAGCCGCACTAAATGAAGCCACGGGCGCCCTCGAACTGATGAGATTGGGAGGCGCACGCGTACAAAATAGGAAACCCGAAGTTACCGAAGTTCCAACATTCAAGAAAGAACACATGGAACTCATTCCGGTGTTTAAAGGAGATCCGGAAACATTGAATGATTTCCTACTCGTAACACAAGAACTGAACGACAGGTTTTTCAATTACAACGACGTAGGAGACTTCCAAAATAGGATGATCTTACATGCCATCAAAGCCAAAATTCAACCCCCAGCTTCAAGTGCAATAAACTCGGGAAATATCACGACATACAAACAAATCAAAGACGCGTTGATCAATGCCTTTTCCGATAAACGAGATGTGTTCTCCATGAATCTAGACCTCTCAAATATGAGACAGGGAGAACACGAGGATCCGTTCAAGTTCCACCATAGGATAACGGAAGCATTAAACAAAATAACCGCGTATGCCAACATCCACGAACCCGATGAGGCCGACAGCATAATTAAGCATCACACACAACTCGCGCTAAGATGTTTCCTATTACATCTCAGAGAACCACTAGGAAGCCTATTGAGGACTCGACAACCAAAAGACCTGAATGAGGCACTCGGATGGATGACGAACGATTACCAGTTGCTACCATCGAACTCTCGTCCGAAACAAAATGCTCCCCTCAGGCAAAACCAAACTCCTCAATACAGAGTTCCGCCCCCGCACCGTCTTTACGGGCCCCCTAGGCAGAACCCTGCATATTGGTCTCAAACACCTGTTGCGAGATCTTATCGACTACTACAAAGCCTAGCTCCACCTCAATGGTCCGGCCCACCTAGGCAGCCAAATCCCTCAATGGTCCGGCCCGCCTAGACAGCCAAACCCTCAACAAACTCCTTCAAACCTACAAAGAAACGGCTACCAAAGTAGGCCAACCTACCAAAGAAACCCTCCAAATAATCAGAAATCTTCCCAAAACACTCAAAGGAATTGGAAACCAATGTCGTGGCAGACAACAAATCCAAACCCGAATCCAAATTTTCACAATTTACAAACCGAAGAAACGGACCAAATAAGTGACGAAGCCTACGGTTATTACGACTCAAATTACCAAAACAACCAAACGATTGACGAACCTAATAACTATCATGACTCGAACTACCAAAACGACCTATACTACGACGCATATGAGTGGCCAGACCAGTCTACGGAAAATCCCCAAAGTCAAAAAGATGAAACTCCTTTTTTAGAGGACCCTTGCCTCCAACCACCACATGCAACCTCATGAACCTAAACTTTAAGCCGATTAACAAGCTCCCCTATATCATATTGCCCAAATTAAACTTAAAAATCCTCGTAGACACAGGGAGCTCGGCCAGTTTTGTCAACCCATTAATAGCAGAAAAACACTTCCCTATCAAAACAAATGATGAACCTTTTTCCGTTACGACCGTTCACGGAACCTCCTTGGTCACTTCAAGTGCCATGGTCCCGTGCGACGAACTACTTCGAGAAAAGGGTTTAAACCTAAAATTCCGACTATTCCCATTCCATTCTAGATTTGATCTCCTGATCGGCATTGATAATCTAGAACTCATAAAAGCCGATATAAGCATCCGGAATAAAGTCTTCCAAACCCCTCATGTAAACCTCCCGTTACAATATCTAAATTTAGACATCACTGAAACATACACCATTGACAGTAGGAGTGTCCAACAGGTCAAACTAGTACTTAATAACATCGAAAATGGAGATGCGATCATACCCTACCAAAAAATAGGACCCGTAGAAATTCCCCAATGCTTGGTTAAAGTTAACAATTATGACGCTTACGTCCAAGTATTGAATTCCGGAGAAACCCCCTACCAATTCACGCAAGCTACTCCCATATTAGCCGAAGAGATCGACCCTCAAACTACTGACGTACAAACCCAAAAACCCGTCTCAAACTCAAACTTAAACCACTTCGAAAAATCAACATTCAAATTTGATTTAGGCCAACTTCGCCTCGACCACATGAACGAGGAAGAAAAACTCGCGATATCCAAATTAGTCACCAAATACGCAGATATCTTTCATCAAGAAGGCACCCCCCTTAGTTTCACCAACAACGTCAAACACGTCATTCGTACTACTGACGAAATACCAGTCTACACGAAAAATTACAGATTCCCTGAGGTACATTTGAACGAACTCGACAAACAAATGGAAGAACTTCTCCAACAAGGGATCGTTCGAAACTCTCAAAGCCCTTGGAATGCCCCTATCTGGATAGTTCCAAAAAAACAAGACAGCAGTGGGAAGCAAAAATTTCGAATCGTTGTAGACTATCGTAAACTAAACGAAAAAACGATAGAAGATAAATACCCTCTTCCTCAAATTTCGGAGCTATTAGACAAGTTAGGAAGATGCCAATATTTCAGTACAATCGACTTAAAATCCTCTTTTCATCAAATAGAAATGGACCCCAATAGTATCAGCAAAACAGCCTTCAGCACCCCCACACGTCATTTGGAGTGGACACGCGTCCCCTTTGGGTTAAAGAACGCACCCAGTACATTCCAACGCGTGATGGACAATATACTACGTGGTATCGCAAACGAATACTGCTGCGTATATTTAGACGACATTATAGTATTTAGTACTAGCCTACAAGAACACGTACACCGTTTGGAATCAGTTTTTAAACGCCTTCGATCTGCTAATCTCAAGGTACAACTAGATAAAACCGACTTTTTGAAAAGAGAAGTCTGTTACCTAGGTCACGTAGTCACACCAGACGGAGTAAAACCGAACCCAGACAAGATTCAAGCAATAAAAAATTACCCCATTCCAAAAACTACAAAAGAGATCAAGGGATTCCTAGGACTGTTAGGATACTACCGAAAATTCATAAAGGACTTCGCAAAACTAACGAAACCCATGACTAAATGTCTCAAAAAAGACGCTCTCATAGACATCACAGACCCTGAGTATCGACAATGCTTCGAAACTTGCAAAGACCTCCTAAGCAATGACCCAATCCTTCAATACCCAGATTTCTCGAAACCCTTCAGGCTCACTACGGACGCAAGCAACGTGGCTTTGGGGGCAGTTTTGAGCCAAATTTCAGATAACTCCGATCTACCAGTAGCTTACGCGAGCCGGACATTAAACCAATCCGAACAAAAATATAGCACAATTGAGAAAGAGCTACTCGCCATCGTATGGGCTGTAGGTTACTTCCGCCCCTACTTATATGGTAGGAAATTCACTATTTTTTCTGATCACCACCCGTTACAATGGCTCTTCAACCATAAAGAACCTGGTTCACGATTGTTCGCATGGAAAACGAAATTACAAGCATACGACTTTGACATAATTTACAAAAAAGGAGCCCTCAACACAAACGCAGATGCACTATCCAGAGTCAAAATAGATAATCAACCAAACTTACATACCTTACACTGTGACCAACTTACCCAACTTTTAGGCAAACAACTGGACCTTAATGACGATGACGCTGGCTCTAATGACGACGCCGACTCCGTAGTCGCACACGTCGATCCTGGGGAGGAAGGGGTGACTGACGAAACCTCATCTAGACACACGGTCCATTCCAACTTTTTAGGGAACACAGTTGTCAATATACCCATTCGCGATCAGCCAATAAACATTTCTTCGAACCAGATAATACTCACAGTAGTTAACCACCCTGTCCCCGACATGGTTAAACTTACGACCCCCTTTGGAAACAAAACTCGCATGCTCGTCAAAATAAATGATCAAGAATTTGAAAATGACGTAATAAAATTCACAAAAGAATACATCCACCCTAGGGTAAAATATGGCATTTATTTCGAAACCGAAGTATACGAAAAATTTGCTAAAGTTATCACAACTCATTTCACCCACTCGGAAATAAATCTCACAAAATACTCCAAACGCTTGATCGACATCCAATCGGAAAAAGAACAAACAGATCTAATTTCCAAATATCATGATGGAGTCACAAACCATCGCGGTATAGACGAAACATACGAAAAATTAAAAAGAGAATACTATTGGCCAAATCTGAAGATAGCTATCCAAAAATTCATCAACAATTGTGAATTATGTTTAAAATGCAAATACGAAAGATCCCCGCTCAAAATTAAATACAACATCACCCCCACGGCCGTCCGACCTTTAGAGACATTACATATAGACAAATTCACCATAGAAAATTCCAAGTTCCTAACGATAATTTGTCCATTTTCCAAATACGCGCAAGCATACCCTATCTCCTCTTCCACCGGCGTAGAAATAGTTAACGGACTTATGAAATTCTTTGCCCACCATGGGATCCCGAACAAAATTATTTCGGACAACGGAACCGAATTCCAAAATTCATTAGTAAAAGAATTAATGACCCTCCATAAAATAAACATTCACTTCATATCCTCGCAGCACCCGGAATCCAATGGTATCGCCGAAAGATTTCATTCCACTCTCATAGAGCACGTCCGATTACTAACCAATAGGGAAGAATTCAAAACTTGCACCACATGCCATAAAGTCAACTATGCGATCATTGCCTACAATAATTCGATCCACTCCGCGTCAAAATTAACACCGTTCGAACTTCTATACGGGCACGTGAATAACCGCTCTCTCCTAGAAATGGATATTGAAAAAGCGATGGCACACGACTATTTAGACCGACATAAAGAAAGAGTAAAAGCCTTATACGCACAAGTGTCCGAAAAACTCCAGGAACAAAAAGAAAAAGTAGCTGATGAGAAAAACGTGAACCGCATAGACCCCCCTGAAATCCCTGACGAAATTTTTATTAAAACCGTCCAACGACAAAGCAAGACTAAACCCAAATATAATAAAGAAGAAGTTAAAGAAATAGACCCGGTTATGAAAACAGTACAAATTCACCCACGTCATCATAACACCAAAGAGAAGGCTCACCTAACCAACGTAAAACCACCCAGGAAATTCTATGAAACCAAAGTCCAAAATGCATGGAATACCGAACTACCACCCTCAGAAACTTTGACACATAAATACGGACTCAAACTGACTAGGGAAAACCTACTGACACTAAAACCCGGAAACTGGATAGACGACATGATTATGAACTTCTATATGGAGTTGATAGACGAAAGGAACAGAAACCACAAAACATTTCCCTCAACCTTCTGTTTTAACTCTTTCCTCTACCCTATGTTAGAAGCACACGGTTATGACCGAGTAAGACACTTTACTCGCAGGTCCGACATATTCAGCAAAGATTTAATAATCATACCAATCCATAAAACCAATCACTGGAGTCTCGTAGTAATTAACACGAAACGTAAACAGATCACGTACCTAGACTCCCTCTCTGAAACACGTACAAAAAACAGCACTGCAGCCGCATACGCCATCCCGATCCTAGAAAACGTTCAATCATATTTGGCTTTCGAGTTTCTCGAAAAAAGAGGAATCCTACTGGATTCAGAAAACTGGGAAACAATCCACCTTCTAACAGTCCCGCAACAATCGAATTCAGATGATTGTGGTGTTTTCGTCTGCCAGTTTGCCAAAGCAATAACGAGCAATAAGAACCCTACTTTCTCCCAAACTGACATACCATACCTCCGAGAACAAATGTGTACAGAAATCCTCAGGAATTCCCTGTTTTGACCTTGTTACAGGATCCTGATCCTACTCTCCTCCGTCTCAGGACTAGAACTAGTCAACGTTACACTGAACCCTGGACTTCTCCCCGTACTCCTTAGACCGGCCAAAATAGTGGAAGGTTATCATACCATCACTCACTACTACGACCTCAGCGCTTTAATTTCAAAAATCAATTCCCTTCGCACTCAATACCAACAAGTGTTCACTTCCGTTATAGACTCCCAGACTACATACATAGAACGCACTGATATGTTCACCACAACTATAAACCATACCTTCGACGTGATTGACTCTAAGATACAAAACTTTAAGATCGGCAACCAACGAACAAAGAGATCAAAAAGAGGACTAGTTGACGGGTTAGGCTCCTTAATCAAATTTGTTACAGGAAACTTAGACGCGAAAGATAGCGAACGCTACGATAACATAATAAACCACCTACAACGAAATCAAGAAAACTTACAGGACCAACTAAACTCCCAATATTCGGTGAATCAAGCTTTTGCCGAAAGTTTTAACAAAACCATGGATATCATCAATCATAACAACCTTCAGATCCAGAAAGAGTTTGAATTCCTTCGGGACATGAAAGTAGGGGAACAAACCCACATTCGTGCCTTGAATGACTTTCTAGAACATTGCCAAATTTCACTACAACTACTAGTAAATGTTATTCAGGACATAGAGACGTCACTCACCTTCTGTGAATTGGGCAAACTACACCCAAGTATCCTGAGCTCAGAACTTTTGTTAAACGAATTAGACCGCCTCACGGTATTCTATGGCCCCAGGTTCCTGAACCATTCCGGAAAAGACCTATTCGAAATTAAATCCCACATAAAGGTTCAATGTTTTATCGGAACAGACGAAATAGTCTACTTTCTCGATGTCCCTATTGTAGATCCCAGGAATTTCGACCTGTACTATTTAGAATCCCTACCAGCAACATTAAATTCTGAATACGTAACAATTGTACCCTCCGTTCGCTACTTGTTGAAATCACAAAACGAAGTCCTTACCCTGAGAGACGAATGCCCTTCTGGCCTCGCCTATTATCTCTGCCCCGGTCACATGTTAATAGATGTCAATTCCCAGTGCGAAGCCGAATTCCTCAAGACAAGTTCCACGGGAAACTGCAATTACGCAAAGCTGGAAATCCCCACCAACTACGTCTCGCTCTTGTATAGAATCAATCAATACCTACTCGTCTTCCCTCATGGCGATGTACTCACTATCACCTCAAAATTCGGAAAAGAGTTACGAAACTTACGAGGGATCTACCTGGTCAGACCTAGCCAGAACTTAGTGTCCTATCACAATCAAACCCTGTTTGCTGCACATAGAAGCATCCTAGGCACACCCCTTATAGTCAGTAACGTACAACTCACGCCCGACTCCTCAAAAACATTAGATAATGTAATTCAACTTAAAAATCTAGATTTATCCTCTATACAACTAGAAAATTGGAAACCTATCAAACGCTTCACGTTATACCAACTTGCAACCCCTAGCTTCTGGTCTATACTCCTTTATGTCATGTTACTCAGTTTTATTGTCACAATTATAATTCAATACAAGAAGCATAAGAGACGACAAAACGCCTAATGGGCACCCCATTATGTCACCTTTATGTAATCATACTACGTAATCAACGTTATTACTATTGCACTCTATTGTAATCGCTGTAATTCACTTTATAACCATTGTATTCATTGTCATTGTCATTCATTGTCATTCATTGTCATTCAATTTTGAATGACCTTATCATTGTATTGTAATCATTTTATTGTAATACTCATTGTATTGTAATCATTTTTATTGTAATATAATCATTTTATTCATTGTAATTCTTATTGTAATCACTGTATTCATTGTTTGATAATCATTGTATTATTGTATCGTAACCATTATAATCAAAAGATGATGCACACCCCCAAAATCATAAACCAAGAAATTCCGTGTCCCCAAAACTTTTACATTTGCCCACGAAAATAATTACCTCAAATTTTGCCCACAAAAAATAAAAAACCTTAAAATAAAACTTTTGGGTCCCCAAAATTTCAACTTAGGGGGGAGGAGTTACATACGACGCCTCAACCCTTGGGTAATACAGAGCTGACTCAGCAGCTCTTCCCTATATAAGCCCGCGGCCATCAGCCTCTGCAGTTCAGTCTCCGCCCGTACGTCCCCGCATAAACATCGCGCAGTGCATCATCTTTGTTCAGTCTTGTGAAAAGTGAATAAAGTCATTTTTAAAAACTCTAAACTCTACGAGTCTTATTTAATTTATATATATATATATATATATATATATATATATATATATATATATATATATATATATATATATATATATATTACGTTAATATCTAGGATTGTGTTCTCTATTGTATGAAACGGATTTGTAGGTGGTCCCCGACACTTAAACCCACTTTTAAAATTTCGAAGCTATTTAAATAGCTCATTCTTTTCTTTGAAAATTCGCTGATTGGTTGAAAAAATTATGAAATTTGTTGTAAAAAATATGAAATTGGTTGAAAGAATTATGAAATTGGTTGACAAATTTATAAATTTCCCTGGAAAAAGCTATATTTATGTGTCTCTACTTGCATTTTCCACCCGAGTAAAACACACTGTGAGTCGCATTAAACCCCCCGTTGAAAGGCTTCACCGTTTTCGCGATCAGTTATCGCGGTGGGTGTTTGCCGAGGAACCTCTCGATCAAAACAAGTCGGCAGTCATCGACCCCTTTCGATCAGGTACGAATATTATTTATGGCCCGGCTCCTATCGAGGGCCCCATGGAGATTTCGTCGCTCGGTTTTTCTCATTAGCGAGATTACTCTGATACATCATAACGGAGGGAGAACCACACTCTCAAGTAACCACATGGGAACGTGTTTTGTCAATGGTTAAGGGCCACTTTCACCGAAATCATAAACGAGTTTAAGGTTAAATATCCCCAATATTAATGATAATGTTTAGCGCATTTTCTTTAAAAAAATGAAAAATGAGCTGTTGATGTATGTATGTATGTCCTCTTAAAATCCGTCAGATTCTGATGAAATCTGGTAAGGATGTAATCTACTGTAACATGGCGAGGATAAAGATGTATCAGGGGCTCAGGGGCATGATCAGCTGAGTATGCTCCAAAGCCATTTTGTGTCCTGTTCGACGCAGGACGCTGAAATTTGAGAGGGTGGTCAAGGGAGAATGCTGAAGACAGTTGAGAGGTCAGTGATCAGCTGAAGTAGTTCCAAAGCCATTTGTCTTCTATTCAACGCAGGAAGCTGAAATTTGAGAGGGAGGCCAAGGGAGACTGCTGAAGACAAAATGAGAGCTCAATGATCAGCTGAGGGAGTTCCAGTGCCATTTTATCTTCTATTCAACGCAGGAAGCGCCTATTTCTCGTGGATCTCCTTAGAAGAAAATGCGCTATCATATGACTCACTTCGTGATCACCGATCTACTTTTTAATTTACCGCGACACTGAACACAATTCATGAGTCAAGATTCAGCCTTGCTAGGGATCTATATCTCCAATATAAATCCGTTTGAAATTTGAAAATCAGATGAATATCAAGCGAATAGCATTGTTATTTCGTTTGGGAGTTGAGGAAAGGAATTATGAATGGGAGCGCCTGTCTCCTTTCCCAAATAAAAAATTATTTTTGCCTTTTGAGTTTTATTGATTTTTAACAATTTTGGTTTAATGTCTGTCTGTACGTCCAGCTGTATATTTGTGGTCAGTTCCTTGTTCCGGGGAAAAACAGCAGTGAATAACAGTCCGATTTGATGAAGTGTTGTGTCTCCTAAGAATTCAATCCCGTCCGACCAATGGGCACAAATTTCAATTCTCTCGTTATACTTCGCTAAAAAATTGTAGGGTAGTTGTGGGACAATATTCAATTTATTCATTCTAATGAATGGCACTGAGAAAACACAAAACGAGTTAATAAATTACAACATGGTTGACTTGGAACATACAATTAGAATAGTTCGTCGTTGGATATCGCATAGACCTAAGAGCCACAACAACATTCAACAGAACAATAAGAACAACAAGAACAGTACATATCAACTGAACATCACAAACAACAGACACAGTTCTACGAAAAAGGTTCTTGTTTATACAATAAGAGCAGTAGCAAATAAACAAAGCAATAAATTGAACATGTAATAAGACAAGGAAGAATATAGAAAATTTCAAATCACTGATAAAAAACTTCAACCAGCCGACGTTTCAGGTTGTAGGACGCATTCACCTCACGAGGCAAACGACACAATGGCCGATTCAGAAGGTAGTTGTGGGCTGCGAAAGGGAATTGAAACAAGGGTGTTTGGCGAGTTCTGTAGGGAGGCACATTTATGTTGATTTTAGACCGGAGTGAAGGGGAATGAAGAACTAACTACTAACTACGGCTCTCGAGGGTGGGCAACCCATACTCGGCCGCCAGGTGCCGAAAATCAATCTGCTCCAAAGGTGTTTTCAGTTTCAATGCAAGATTACGCATGAACTTCCGTTGAACCCTCTCCAATAGATATTTGTATGCTGGATAAAAGGGGGACCAAACTATGCTTGCATTCCTCAACATTGGATGAACCAAGGACTTGTACAATAGCATCAATTGACGAGAAATCTCGTGTGCAGCTTTTGAGGAAACCGAGGGCTTTCGGAGCTTTCAGAGCTACAGCAACTACCTGATCGTTAAAGGTCAGTTTCGAGTACAGAATGATTCCAAAGTCCCTGGTCGAGACATCTCTTGTAAGAGGGGCTCCTTCGATTAGATAGTTGTACTCCAGCTGAATCATAGATGTCGTGTGCGTTGATACGCTACATTTTGTAGGAGTAAGCGCTAAGTAATTAGCCAAACACCACTCCTGCAGCGAATGAAGGGTAGCTTGAAGAAGACGGTAGTCTGCCAAAAAATGAGATTCGTCTGAAAACTCAATTCATCGGCATTCATCAGTACCTTGATCTCATATGAAGAAAGCTGGGAACAAACACTGTTTATCAGCAGAAGGAACAAAAGCGGCCCAATGTCCGAACCTTGAGGGACACCCGATGTTGCAGAATAGGGCCCAGAAAGTGTACTCTTAAGCCGAACCCTCCGAGACCTGTCCGATAGAAAACTCGATTGAGGAAAGCTCCAAGGACAACCAAAGAATATAACATGAAATCCCCTGTGAGTAATAATTAGTAATAATATTTCTTAGGATTATTATTTTCAAATAGGATGGGAAGAATTGAGAAACATTATGAACAAATTGACAGTTTCACGGAGAAATATCCAACCGGGCCTGTAGTAGTGAAGATTTATAACGAGTTTGAGCTCGAAAAGAGTGGAAATTAACGGAGATTCCAGCTCATCAAAATGAGAAAATTCACCACAGAAAGTCTTACTGAATGGGGTATAATTAAATCAGAAGAAATATGAATATAGGACTTGCAAATTAATCAAATTTCATAGTAAACGAATAATGTTTTATTATAAAAAGATTATACAGACGATTAGTGAATCAGTTATATATATATATATATATATATATATATATATATATATATATATATATATATATATATATAAATTATGTGATCCTCTAACATAGGGAGGAAAAATAATAAAACTAATGCCTTCAGCAGTTCTCCCCTCCTAGTGGAAGCACCTCGCTTCGGACCTCCCGAAGCTCGGGGCAGTCGCTGTTGGGCAATCTCTCGTGCGGTACGTTCCCTCTCTGTACGTAGTCGTGTGTGTTTCTTTTCATATTTTAATAAATTGTATTCGGGAATTAAACGATTGTTTTTTAAAAACCGATTCCCGATTAAAGGACATTTAAGTGGCGCAGTCTCGTGGACAAATCAATTTACTTTGGGCAAATCAATCAATCAAAATCGATTGCATTCTGACCCAAAGGGAACCTGCTGTTCACCAAGAAGAAAATCTATCATCTCTACTCACTCTGTGACTTCGAGAGAACATCACACGCTCCACAAGAGGAAACTACGCGAATTCGCCAAAAACCAGGACGCCCGAGCAAAGACACTTGGCTCGTAAAATAATAGAAGTGGATTTCCGCCTGTGAAGACGGAAGAACGCTGTGCTATCCTCGCTATCTTTTCTCAGAAGCCGCTGGCCGCAACCCGACACCCGACACCGAGGTACCTACTCTGTCGACCTTCACCTAAAGCCGAGATAAGAAAACTCAGATGTTTACTCTCGTCGTGTTGTAAGTACCAACCCAGCTTCATCTTTTAATTCTCCAGGAGTAGCGAGATCACCGGCAAATTTTGAAGGAAGATTCAAACTTCTAATTCAACTTCATTTGATTTTTTTTATAATTGTTAAACCTCCCCATTTCATACCACCCGTTACCTGGTGGGAAGGAACAATTCAATTTTATTCTAATAATCGTTAAACCTCCCCATTTCATACCACCCGTTACCTGGTGGGAAGGAACGATCAAGTTTTATTGCAACCGCGTTTCAAGCCACCCGTCATCTGGCGCGGTATTACAGAAAAAAAAACTAACCAATTTTTATTGTCTTTTTCAAAGACACTTTATTTTATTTGTATTTAATTATTGAAATTGCGTTTCAAGCCACCCGTCATCTGACGTTAATTTCATAATTAACCAATTTTTATTGTCTTAATTTAAAGGCACTTTATTTTTTTTTTGTATTTAATTATTGAAATTGCGTTTCAAGCCACCCGTCATCTGACGTTAATTTCATAATTAATCAATTTTATTGTCTTAATTTAAGATACTTGATTTCATTTTTATAATTGAATATTATAAACTTGTGTTTTTGTACATTTACACACTGACACAAACGAACACTTGGAGTAGACACTGAACAGTACATACTTTCCTGTCAAAATTCCAAAAAACTACAGAAAATATTTCTTAAGGAAGGTTCGCTCACCTTTCGAAAGACTACCCGTAATAGAGGAAGATTCTGATATGTCTGAGGGACAGTCACAACCTGGGGCGGCAAACCCGATCCCGAGCAACCCTTTTAATGATCCTAACTTTGTAGATTATTTTATTTCTCAAAGAATCCAGGAGTCCCTCAGAAACTTAAATGTCAATCAAAATACTAGGGACCAAGTCCCCGAATTTAAAAAGAAACATGCGGACATGATCCCGACCTTTGAGGGAAACCCAGGAAAGCTCCGGAAATTTTTGGATACGTGTGAATCTATAGCTAATAGGTTCATAGATGATGAAGATCCCACAAATTATCAAAATGAAGAGGTCCTTAAGACCATTATGTCCAAAATACAGGGACCAGCCTCGGATATGCTAGATAATTACTCACTTACGGACTTTCCTAGTATTAAAACTGCATTGCTAGAGACGTACTCCGACAAACGGGACATATTTACTTTATGTCACGAACTAACTGGACTGAGACATAGGGAGAGCGAAGATCCTTTTCAGTTTCATAATAAAATTAAAGCAAAACTAAATTTGGCTATTGCTTGGATTAAAAACCATGAAACTGAAACGAAACAAGAGATATTGATCGAGCACTACCAAGATATTAGTCTACGGACGTTACTCTTGCACCTACGGGAACCGCTCGGAAGTCAACTTCGGAGTAGGAAACCGAAAACGATGGGCGAAGCCCTTTCGATACTAACGAACGATTATCAAATCATGCAGTATCAAAAGGGTAGACTCGATCGGAACCCCCAACACAAACCGGCGATAAAACCGGAAAATAAAAATACGACTCCGGCAACCAAACCGTCATATTATGGCCAAGGATTTAAGCTCAAAACATTCCCAAATAAAACCCAAAATCAAGTGCCATCTAAGCCCTTTATCCCCAATAAAAATAACACTTCACAAATCACAAGGCCCCCACAGACTCAAGTTCCAAGTCAAGGAACGTCCAATTTTGCAAAGTCGACTCCAATGTCTTGGCAAACAACTCGACCAAATTTAGATTTGAACAATGTGGAAATTCCCGAGGAAGAAAGTATGGGAAGTTCTGACCCCGAATACAACGCGGAAAATCCGGCCGATGAGGACTCTTTTTTAGAGGAGGAGTCCGAATCGCTACATTCTCCCTAATACATTTGAAACCAAAGGCTGGACAAAAACTACCATACATAGTATTTCCGAAGCATAAAATTAGAATCCTGTTGGACTCCGGAAGCACTTCAAGTTTTGTGCATCCAGAGGTCATTAAAAAATTTTTCCCCGACAAAATCATAACAGAGAAATTTCAAGTTAGGTCAATCCACGGATTGTCATATGGGAGCAATAGTGCAAGGATCCCATGTGGCGAAATGTTCAAAATTAAAAACCTAAATCTCCTTTTTAGAATTCACAAATTCCATAGCCGATTCGGATTGCTATTAGGTACAGATAACCTTGAGTTACTTGGCGCTCATATTGATTATGAGAACAAGTTACTGATAATAAAAAATTTCAAAATCCCTTTTAAATATCACTACGTTGATCAAGAAATAAATAAAAAACCGATCTATGAACAAAAAATACCACCTAGGGCAATTTCGCAGATTAAAATTCCCGTACGATGTGATTCAACAAAAAAGGAAGGAGTAATTCCATATCTGAAACAAAATTCACTAGAAATTCCTGAATGCCTGGTCAAAATTCAAGATAAGGAATGTTACGTAGGAATTTTAAATAATAGTGATTCTGAATGTAATTTCAAACTGTTTGAACCCATCCAAGTTGAAGAAATCCCCATTTTAGACAAAGTGAAAAGTCCAAATGTGAATTATTATGATACGCAAAATTATGTATTTGACCCCACTAATATTCGAACGGATCATATGAACGAAGAAGAAAAGAGACAAATTTTGAACTTAGTATATCAGTACAAAGATTTGTTTCATTGTGAAGGAAACACCTTAACGTGTACTAATAAAGTCCAACATGTAATCCGTACCATTGACGAGATCCCCGTGTATACCCGCAATTACCGATATCCCGAGGTATATAAAAAGGAAATCGATAACCAAATACAAGATATGCTCAAACAGGGAATTATTCAACCCAGCTCTTCACCTTGGAATAGTCCACTCTGGCTCGTACCCAAAAAATTAGATGCATCCGGCAAACAAAAGTATCGACTGGTTATTGATTACCGCGGACTTAACAACAAGACAATAGACGATAAATACCCACTTCCAGTCATAAATGATTTGCTCGACAAACTTGGTAGGTGTATGTACTTCACTTGCCTTGACCTCAAAAGCGGTTTTCATCAAATTCCAATGCATCCGGATAGTATTGCCAAAACTGCTTTCTCTTCGGAAAATGGTCATTGGGAATTTAGTAGAATGCCGATGGGTTTAAAAAACGGACCTCCTAGTTTCCAACGGTTGCTCGACAATGTACTACGCGGTTTGCAGAATGAAATTTGCACTGTTTTTATTGACGATGTTATCATCTATAGTACAAGTCTCGAAGAACATATAAATAGTCTCAGAAAAGTTTTTGACAGACTCCGTGAAGCTAATTTGAAAATACAATTGGATAAAACGGAGTTCCTCAAAAGAGAATGTGTCTATTTAGGACATCTTATCACCCCTGAAGGAGTTAAGCCAAACCCCCTCAAAACCGAAGCTATATCCAAATATCCGATTCCCACAACTCCAAAACAAATTAAGGGTTTTCTCGGACTACTGGGTTATTATAGAAAATTTATTAAAAATTTTGCCCAAATAACCAAACCATTAACCCAATGTTTGAAGAAGGGAGCGACGATCGATCCTCAAAACCCCGAGTATAAAGAGTGTTTTGAGAAATGTAAAACTCTGCTCATAAATGATCCGATTTTACAATATCCCGACTTCTCGAAGCCCTTTAACCTTACAACTGATGCTTCGAACATTGCGTTAGGCGCGGTTTTAAGCCAGTGCACTAACGGTGCTGACTTACCTATAGCGTACGCTAGCCGGACTCTGAATGACCATGAACGCAACCTCTCTACCATCGAGAAGGAATGCCTTGCATGTGTCTGGGCTACACAATACTTTAGACCATACCTTTTTGGCCGAAAATTCAAAATTTTTACTGACCATAAGCCCCTTCAGTGGTTATTTTCACTGAAGGAACCCAATTCTAAATTATTCAGATGGAGGCTTAAATTAGAGCAATATGATTATGAGATCCACTACAAAAAAGGATCCACTAATCAAAATGCCGATGCCCTTTCCCGAGTGGAAATTAACATCAACGAAAATTCACCTGATGTTGAGCAAATTGTTCAAGATGCTCTCACCGGGGATAGTCCTCCAACTCCACTCATGAATGAAGTACTGGGAGAACTAAATGATGCCGTAAATAATTCATCGGAATCAATGGTCGTCAATGTGGACGAGAACGCCAGTGATTCAGCGTCTTTAGCTCCCACTGTTCATTCTAATTACGAGGGAAACACAATACTGAATATTCCTATAACCGAAAAACCTGTTAATTATGGAACTAACCAAATCATCATTGTAGTAGCCGACAGAGAAGAAATCAGGAACCCTAGGATTGAAAATATTTTTGAAAGAATCACTAGAATAACAGTAACGCTTAGGAAAAATAATCTTGAATCAGATATAATTCACTTTGTGAAAACCTACATAGTTCCGAAGAGAAAATATTCCTTATTTTTTGTCAATGATATCTATGAAGAATTCAGCCGAATAATGATAAGAAATTTCAAACATTCTGAAATAAGTTTCGTCAAGTGTTCCGCTAGGCTAGAAGATGTCACAGATCCAGAAACAGCTAGGGAATATATCCAACAACAACATATAGGGAAAACCAATCATCGAGGCATCACTGAGACCTTAGAGAAACTTAAGAGGAAATATTTTTGGCCGAATATGAAAACCACAATCCAAAATTATATTAATAAATGCGAAATATGTCTTGCCTGCAAATATGACAGACATCCTATTAAACCAAAATTAAACGTTACCCCCACACCTTCTAGACCATTCGAAATCCTACATATCGACAAATTGTCTCTGGAGAAATCCAAGTTTTTAACAATCATCGATTCATTTTCAAAGTATGCCCAAGCCTATATTCTAAAATCATCTAATAGTATTGACACAGTCGGAGCCCTTCTAAAATTCTTTTCCCACCATGGGATACCAAAAATGATCGTGGCCGATAATGGAGCAGAATTCGGTAGCTCATTGGTAAAGGAGTTACTAGAGACCCACAAAATTAAAGTTCATTACATTTGTTCTCAAAACCCAAATTCGAACGGATTAATAGAAAGATTTCACTCGACTCTAATTGAACACGTTAGAATACTGTCAAACAGAGACGAATTCAAAAATGAAAGCATAAAAAATAAAGTTAACTATGCACTAATAGCTTATAATAGTAGTATCCACTCTGTTACAAAACTAACGCCATTCGAAGTAATAAATGGTCATGTAGAGAACGACCCTTTACTAGAAGCCGACTTAGAGAAAAACTTAATGACGAATTTTATAGACAAACATCGAGACAAAGTAAAACTAATTTATGACATAATCAAAGAAAGAACTCAAGCCCAAAAGGAACGTATTGCTGAAAGAAGGAATCAGGATAGAGAGGAAGTTCCAGAATTACCCACAGAAATATTTGTAAGAACTAGACAAATTCAAGATAAAACTAAACAAAAATATCATAAGGAAACCTTACAATCAACCAATCCCGAATTAAAAACCGCTCAAATAGTTCCTCGACACCATAACACACAAGGAAAAATTCATACGTCTAATATAAAAAGACCACGTAAACAAACTACGAGTGACTTACCCACTGACACTTCACCTCGTGAACCTGTTCCAGGACCCTCCTCTTCTCAATCGGAAGCTCCGAGGTGAGAAATATAACAACTAATCAAGGGATACTGCCTATTCTATTAGGACCAGCCCGACTTATAAATTCCCAACATACTCTGGTTCATCATTATAAAATTGACAGCTTAATTGATGAATTTTACGAACTAACTTCACAGTACGAAAATTTGTTGAATAAGATCAAAGTAAATCAATTCCAGGTCAGACAGACAGACGAATATTGTAAATTATTAAATTATACTATTAGTATTATTAAGGAAAAAATTACCCACATTAATGTTAATCAAGGTAGAAAAAAGAGGGGATTAGTAAATGGGTTAGGTAATATAATTAAATTTATAACCGGCAATCTAGACGCCTCTGACGGTAAACGTTATGAAAAGCTGTTTACTCAAATTAAGAATAATGAAATAACTGTTCAGGATCAATTGGATTCTCAATTCTCACTCATTTCAGATCTGATGTCCGACTTTAATTCGACCATTCAAGACATTCGTTTCAATAATGAGCAAATAAAAAACAAACTGTTAGAAATTGATAATTTCATGAAAATTAGTTCTAATCAGGCTCTCGCTGATTCCATAAAAGAAATACTCAACCTTCAACAACTAGTATTTAATGTGATACTGACAACATTCCAAGATATTGAGAATTCAATAACATTTTGCAAATTGAGAACATTACATCCTAGTATAATTGGAACGCATCAGCTGTTTGTAGAACTCCAAAAATTGTCAAATACTTACGGTTCCAAATTACCTTTAGAAATAAAGTACGAAAATATTCTAGAAATAGAATCCACTATTCAAGTTACTTGTGCAATCAAGGACGATGAAATAATGTATTTTCTCAATCTACCATTGTCCGATGGGTTAGAATACCACTTGTACTTTTTACGACCAATACCCACACTTAGGCAAAATCAGTATGTTTCTATATTTCCTAAGATAAATTATCTTCTCAAGTCTAAGTCAAATAATACAACAATACCCCTGTCAGATAATTGTCAAAGGGGTAGTATCATTCATTGTAGTAACAAATTAATATCAAACCAGAATGTTAAATGTGAAGAAGAAATACTTAGTTCCAGTACTGCAGAACATTGTGAATACGTAACAGTAAACATTGAGGATAATTGGATTGAATCAATTCCAGAATCAAATCAGCATCTAGCAGTCTTCCCCTTTGGAGACAAAATAGAAATAAATAATAGGCATGGTTCTGAAATAGTGGAATTAAAAGGTATATTTTTAATTTCGGAAAGTAACAGTAGGATGTATTACAAGGGACAACCCCTTCATTCAGAAAGTGAATCATTAGGCCAACCTAAATTATTAACCGACTTAAATTTTGAAATTAAAGACTCACAAATGTCAAATACAACGCTTACTCTAAAAGAACTCAGTTTCAAAAATGTCAAACTAAACAGAGTAACACGTCTAGAGCCATTAAATATAATTGAATATTTTGTTCCAAGCTTTTGGACTATAATTTTGTATTTTCTTATTATCATGTTTATTACTTATACCATAATTGCGTATTGTAAACAGAAGAGTAAGCTAACCGCAACGAGAACATGAAGGCCTTGCTATTTATCTTGTCTTTTCTTGTGAAAATTTAGTTTATTTTTAATTTTCTAAATTTTCAGCTTAAGGAGGGAGGAATTATGTGATCCTCTAACATAGGGAGGAAAAATAATAAAACTAATGCCTTCAGCAGTTCTCCCCTCCTAGTGGAAGCACCTCGCTTCGGACCTCCCGAAGCTCGGGGCAGTCGCTGTTGGGCAATCTCTCGTGCGGTACGTTCCCTCTCTGTACGTAGTCGTGTGTGTTTCTTTTCATATTTTAATAAATTGTATTCGGGAATTAAACGATTGTTTTTTAAAAACCGATTCCCGATTAAAGGACATTTAAGTTATATATATATATATATATATATATATATATATATATATATATATATATATATATATATATATATATATATATATATATATATAAGAAGCGATAACCCCCTGCGACGATCAAATGATCAGCAGTATTAGCGTAGAGTAGACCATAATAAGCAGCTATATAGTTGAATGTGATAAATAGTAATAATTAATGTATTATATGAAGGTATTAATTCTGATAAGAAATATGTATCATAGTAAATTATGAGAAATATTACTAGTGTTGTATTAAAAATAGATAAATAACTAATAACAAGAATAATAGTACATAGTAATTAGTACATAAATAAATGGAAAAAGCTATGTAGTATAACTAACATTTAATAGAAAGACCTTTGTTGTTGAATATGTTGAGCTCTTTGGCAATAAACACTTTTTTTTTCTTCTTCTTCTTCCAGCACATCGTCATTCACCAGAGCTCTTTACTAGCTTAAAATCCTACGAGTATAAACCCCAAAATCCGTTCAGGTACATTTGCTAATCTCCGTTAGCGGTGATATCACTAATCTATAGTAAATTTGTACAAAATCAAATAATTAATCTATCTATCAGTTTCTAAACGATATTTGTTATCTTGACTGTCGAGCGTTAATTCGAAGGATGGACCTGCTCGTTTGACGTCAATGACGAATGTATTCGTCAGTTTTTATTTTAAAAACTCCAGTCAGTAGGAACAACTATGGCTTGCGAGGATTAGAGAATCGAGGGTTGTTGAGGGAAAGCCTCCCCCTTCTGTACCACACTTTGCATGTTTCCCTCTATTGTTTCACGTTGCAAGCGGAAAACCGCATAGCGACGTGGGGGATAAAGGCTAAGGGAGTTTTGTCAGAGTGCCAAACGGTTTTCCGAGGAAAACTCCATGTGCCGCAGCCCGTTAGCCCACCACACAAATCCCACGGTGCCTTCGCTCTCATCATATAAGAATCGGGTCGCAGTCGAGCAGTGCGTAGCTTTTAACTAAATAAGTTCGAACAGGGCCCGAGTCAATTGTGGGTACAAAATTGTCGATGTGTTTCCATGAAGTGGAGGAAAGTAGGGTAAACGACCAATGAATCATCCTACCGTCGGTGAAAAATTCTTACCGCTATCCTTATGAAGAGGAAAACCTTTTCAATCCCGAATCATTTCCTTTCAGCATGTTTAGTCTTAGCGCAAAAACGTATCAAGCGCTGAGAAATCTCGTCTGATGAAACATGCCCGGGCGAGGAGAATGTCATTACAAGCCTCTAAATGACCACTACCTACATAATCTCATCTTTTGAATCTATGAAAAAGAATTCAAAGAAATAAATACGTGTTCTTCATAGGATTTTTACTTTGGAATTCAAATTTGAAACCGGATTTTTCCTATCAATTTTCGTTTCAGAGAAAAGTAATTTTTAATTTGTTGAAAAACGTTGTTTATGGCGATTTTTTCAATTTTTACTGTGTTTAAACGAGATTTGCGCCTGATACGAGCTAGATAATTGAAATCCGGTTTCATATTCGGATTTAGCAACCCAAAAAAACATAATGTAAAGTGGTTAAACCTGGAAATACGATGCAAAACTTTTTGTTGTGATTTTTCATACTGAACATGAGAAAAACAGGCGAATGGGCTGTAACTAATTCGAGCCATCTGGAAAAACGGCTTTCATTTTTTGATTCAATAACCTCGAAAACCTCCCAGTCCACTGTTACTTTCTTTGTTACTCGATATCACTGGTTTTTGTTCCCCAGTGTAGTTAATCAAATGTTACTGCGATTGGAGCGATTCACCATAGTTCCGAACTCATCATTCGTAATTTCAAACCGCTTGGAAGTTGTGGGATGAAGTTGAGTTCAGACAATCTCAATCTTCCGTAATCTCAGAAGGTATCGACGAGTGAAGCTGATTTCCCAGACCGAATCCCGCAGATTGGATCGACGGACGGCGCGGCGAGCGGGTCGGGCAGTCCCTCGTAATTTCCTGGGGAATCGAAATAAATATTTGGCTAAGCGGGAGATAGACAGCCGGGAAGTGAGGTCGACGGAAAATATTGGGTAGAAAAAGGATATGAGGCGATCACATCAACTGGAGGTGACTACATCAATATTCCTAGGGTTCGCGACGGTTCACAATAATTTAAACGCCAGATGTATCGTACTTACATTTGGCCAAGAATTCAATGAAAAAAGAAAAAAAAAAAAAAAAAAAAAAACGCAGTTTACGTAACCAGAACCAACTTCTCGAATAGGGATAAGTAAAATATAAGTAGGTGGAAAGTACGATTTAGATTACGTAAAGTATTTAGAACACATATTATGGGTATTTAGAAAACATGTATTTCTACATTTTATGGGTCATAAGAGAAGAAACATTAGGAATTATTATGAAAATTATGAACCGCTTGCCATAGGATAGGTACAAGGAGAAGTTCACTATTGGCATTCGCGAAGGTCAAGTTTCCCTGACATACAATTTTAGACCTGGAGATTGGTGTATATCATGCTGATCCGCCCGATATGGCACAATGGTTGCGCCGTATGGTCAACTGCATGAAATGAAATGAAATTGTTTATTTGTATAGGCCTTCCGGCATAACAATTTTGGTAAACAATGTTTACAAGAATAATAATCACACTATTAAAGAACTAATGCTCATAAAATAGTAATATCCAGACTAAGCGGACAATGAATAGTAAAAGAAAGAGTGACAAAAATAAATAAATAAATCAGCTAGTTTTTTTTTTTTTTTTTAATTGTAACATTTTTGTGCATAGCACTATATAGTATGATAACAAACGAAATATAATAACAACATGAGGAACGAGTAAATACTAGATGCAGTTCATTAACTTTCTAGTAATGGACACTAAATTGGTACAAAAAGCACTGTACTATGTTCTAAAGAAGATAACGATTAATTAAGATTAAGAGCACAAGGGTCTGATTTAGGAAAATAATTTGATTGGGGACTAGAATGAAGAAATTTACGATAAGCAGGGTTTAGTTGAAGCCATCAGCATAGTCGGAGTGGTGCTTTCTTTTTAGCCTTCTCAGATGCCTGGGTGGTGGACGGTCCTGAGGGATGATGTTCACTAGTTGGTTAGGATGGGACGAAGCCCTCTGGTACGTAGAGTTGTATGCGGCTATTAGGCTATCCTTAACCGTCGGGACTTCAAGGTCTTTGTGAATTTCCTCGTTACGGATGAACCAATTAGCTCCAGTGATAAGCCGGAGGGCTCTGTTTTGTAGGATCTGTAGTCTATTTATTTGGGAGTCGGATCCAGATGACCAAAGGCCAGCACCATACTGCCATATAGGTTTGACCACGGCATTATAAATCAGAAGCTTATTTTTAATGCTGAGGCTTCTGTTCATGAAGAGGGGCTTCAATTGCACAATTCTATGCCGAGTTCTCGACGATATGTCATTGACGTGGTTCCGCCAGGTAAGTCTCTGGTCCATGGTCATACCCACATATTTAACATGGGATTTAAGCTGGAGCGTAGAACCATCCATTTCAACGGGAGGGACCGTGAATGTCCGCTTGTATGTAAATACTGTTAGGTTTGATTTTGAAGCGTTTAGTTTTATTCGCCACTTTTTAGCCCATTTATCTACGTCATTGGCAATTATTTGTAAGGCTTCACTAGCTTCCTCGCCTGTCGGTTGTTTTGTGAGGTAAGCACAATCATCCGCAAACTGAGCTGATATGGTTCGATCGTCATTGAATATGGGTATATCATATATGTAAAATATGTACAGCAGAGGCCCGATCACGCTGCCTTGAGGAACAGACGAGAGAATAGGCAATTTGCTTGAGGTAGCCTCCTCCACACAAACTCGATAGGTTCTGAATCGATAGGTTCGATAGGTGACTGAATTAATCTGAAGTACGTGTCATTTAGGTGAGGTTTGAGCTTAGCTAGGAGCCCATCGTGCCAGGTCTTATCAAAAGCTTTCTCGGCGTCCAGATAAAGCCCAAAGGCTAACTCCTTATCTTCAAAATTTTTTAAAATGCGGTCTAGGACACGATGAAGTTGCCACGGGCATGAGTGGGATTTTCTGAATCCAAATTGAGTACTAGGTAGCAGGTGCTCAATTTGATGGAGGACATGGGGGTAAATGAGCCGTTCAAGAATCTTGGAGAATATAGAAAGAAGGCTGATGGGTCGGTAACCACTCACATCATCTGATCTCTTCCCTGCTTTGTGGATCATGACAATTTTTGCAGTTTTCCACTGCTTGGGAAAGTAGGCCGTTCTCATGATTCCATTATAAATTTGTGTCAGAAAAACTAGAGTTTTTCTAGGGACGTTTACAAGTAGTTTTTTGTCAATTCGGTCAAAGCCAGGGGATTTTTTCTTCCGAAGCTTCTTAATTTCATTCTGAACGTCCCGTGGGCTGAAAAACTGTGAGAATGGAGACAGTTGTAACGGCTGCTGCAGAGTTTCAGAAACTTCCTCTTCAAACGAACTATCCACAGAAGGGTTTGGTGAAAATTGGGATTGGAGTTCTTGACCGAATAGTTCCGCTTTTTCCTGGTTAGTGGTAATCCAACGATTGTTGTGCTTCAAAGCTGGTATGCACCAGCGTTCTCTCAATAAGCTCTTAGTCTTTTGCCACAGTGAGCAGCCCATTGCATCCAAACAGAGTTTCTTGTTCTTTTTCATGGTCACGGAGGTTCTCTAAGGCTTCTTTTTGTTTTTCAGTGGCTTTATTATAGATCCTCTTGTGAGTGGCATGTTTCGTGAAGAGCCAGACTTGTTTTGCTCGTCTTTTTTCAGAAACAAGGTCAAGAATTTCCTGCTGCGAGTTTCTGAACCGGTTTGGGCGGACTTGTGGTTTTTCAGCAATTATCGCGGCGAATTGGATATCATGCTTTAATTTTACTACAGCAAAATCGATATCTGCTCGTGTTTTAAGTGGCCTGCTTAAGTCGGTTATTAAATCCAATGTACTTTTATAAAGCTCCCAATCCATTGGTCCATTATCAAGAGACTTGCGTGGATTTTTCAGTGTTGCTCCTGAATTGAAAGTGATTATGACAGGCAGGTGATCGGAAGACAGCTCGGGAATGACATCGAGGGTAGGGCTTTGTATCGGAATGTTCTTAATCAAGAAAAAGTCCAGCACATCAGGCCTATGTGAAGTTTGCTCAGGGTAATGCGTAGGCTCAGAAGGATGTAGCACGGTCATCCCCAGGCGCCGTACCTCATTGGCTAACATATTTCCTCGCGGATTGGCAACAGCAGAACCAAAAAGATGGTTCTTGGCATTAAAATCTCCGCCGATGATGAAGCGTGAACCTAATTCGTGAGTGAAAGCCCAGACGTCACTTGCAAGAAAAGCATTTGCTCCTGCAGAGTAGAAGGCAGCGATTTGAAATGTTACTCCGTTCATCTGAATAAGCACCCTAGCTATTTGCATACTTTGTTCCATTATTGGAAGAAGTGGTTGATGTTCAACGTCATTTCTTACAAGTATTGCAGCTCCTCCCTTGTGGGCATTATCAGGATGGTCTGCGCGATGACAGATATAACCTCGAACATGTAGATATCTCTCTGAAAATAATTTCGTCTCTGAAACTAACAGTATGTCAATTTGGTGACAATGAAGGAATATTTCCAATTCGTGAGTTTTTCCGATAATGCTACGTGCATTCCAGGTGCCTACTTTGAATGAATGATTCAGGGATCTATTAAACATTGATATTCAACAGTTTAGGAATAATTTGTGCCAGTGCTTGAACAAGCGGTTGTAAAGTAGCCAGCAAGGCATCAATTTTGCCCATGAGACTCGACATAACACTATCATTACTATTTGAAGGTTCAACGTTGGTTTTAGGTCGCATCACGGAAGCGTAAGATTTTTTGTTATTGAACGATGATCCAACGGTAGGATGATCGTTGGACTGGTGTTGGGAATTATAGGTGACTGCAGGTTCGTGTGAGTGCTGAAAGAACTGACCTGTGAAGGTACGGGAGGATGGAGGGCCATATCTACTTTTTTGTACTGCTTTGTGAGTAGGGCATCCTTTATAGTTTGCTGTGTGTGGGCCACTACAGTTTACACAAGTTGGCTGCGCTTTCTGATCCAGCTTGCAAGCAGTGGTAGCATGATCACCTTCGCATCTCACACAGCGCTGTGGTCTATTGCAATAATTTTTGGTATGACCAAAAGACTGACAACGGTGGCATTGAATCACTGTCCTTCTCGGTTTTGGAGGTTCTACTTTCACTACAGCTCCATAGAGCCGATTCATATTGAAAATTTCATTGTTTTTGAGATTTGGCTTTAAGTCCACAAAAAATAGTGGAAGGGGGTTTTTCGAGACGGGGTGTAATACTGGGACTATTTGAGTAGGTTCAAAACCCTTTTCAGTGAGCTCTTTTTTTATTAGTTCTACGTCACTGGAAGGATGCAGCCCCCTTATCACCACACGGTATGCACGCTCTTGATTTTCGTGGAAAGTATAGTACTGGCCATTATTTGACTTAAGATATTCGATCACATTGCGATAGGTCTCGATTGTTTCTAATGCCAGCTTCACTTTCCCATTAGTTGCCAAGTACTTAACGTTTTCTACACCAAGACTTTCCAAATTACGTTTAACCACATTTATATCCGTAACATCTAATAAAAAGATTGGCGGAGGACGGACGGATTTTTCGATGGGTAATTGCTCCCGATCATTTGTTTCCATAGATTCTTGAAGTGGGGCAAACGAATTATGGACAGGAATTTCACCATTATCCGTTTTACGGCGTTTTGCCGAAATTAAGTCTACAAATCCCAATTTATTGGGAGTTTTTGAACCCATATTGAGCGAGCTCAATAGGGCTATGATTTCAGTTTACGGTGCGTGGACCGATTACGATTATAACAGATAACGCGACGAACGAAATAAATAAACAATCGGTACCTGTTAGATAAGCGATCCTCACCTCACGACTGCCGGGTGGCTACTGAAATCAGCTAGTGTGAGAAACCTTCTTTCAAAAAGAAAACTCTTATTCGTATACAATTGTTAACAAAGCAAAACACTTTTTATACATGTGGCCACATCTTGAAGAAGCAACAAAGGAGAGAGAGAGTGAGAGTTTATTGTAGGACAATTCATTTGTTAGAAAAAAAGAAAAACGCTCGCCACGAAGGAGTGGACATACACAAAGAAAATGAAAGATAGTATCAGTCACAGAAAGGTTACATAAAGGGCAATCCGCAAGGTTATCGAATTTTACAGTAAACCTGGGTAAGTATACTTAATGTAGCAAAAAGGTTCCCTGATAGCCGAACTTGAGCAAGAAGTCTTTTAGTGTGAATACCTAAGTCACAATTCAGATAGGCATTTTGGGGCAGTTTGCGTGAGCAGAACCAACTTTTCAAATAGAGATAGGTAAAATATAAGGAAGTGAAAATTATTTCGAACACTTCTAGTTATTATGGATCAGAAGAGAGGAAACATTATGAATTATTATGAAAATTATGAATCGCTTGCCAAAGGATAGGTATAAGGGGAAGTTCACAATTGGCATACGCGAAAGTCAAGTTTACCTGACATATCACTCCAGACCAGGAGCTTGGTGTATATCTTGCTCTTCCGCCCGTTATGGCAGTATGGTTGCGCCGTATGGTCATCTGCATGCAAAACACAGATAAAGAAAATACACAGTCCAAAATCGCATTCTTCGCCTAATCTGCAACGCACTTTTGTACATGAGAAACGCATCACTCCATCGGGACCTGAGCATCCATGAGGTAACAGAAGTCATCCAAGAGACGTTCAACCGCCACCATGAAACCCTCATATCACATGACGATCCCCTGATCCAGGATATTGTCAGCCATCCCCCGCAGAGAAAAGAAAACCGTCGCTTATAACGGAAACACCACAGTGATCTCCTGGACCTGGACAGTGCAGTTAGTAGTAGAAGTAGTATATAGTAGTAGATATAGGTATTACGACACTCACAATGAAGTACACCACTGGGTGTAACTTTCATGTTACATGTTTCATGTGAATTAGGTGAACTTTTTACCTACTATAATGATGTCTTAACACAACTAAAATGTTACTTTGTACAATAAAGTTTAAAAATTAATAAAAAAGTTTTCTTGAACAGATTTTGGTGGTTTTTGTTGCTAGGTGAACCCTAGTTGTTAGAAATTTTGTCTTAATCATTGGACAATTTATTTACAAAATGCTTTCTCATTTACGTGCCGCTGGTTTGTGGAGCATGTTGCCAAAAACGCCACGGGAATCAGGTAGAGCCCGTCACTTTATTCGTCCCTTGATGTCCTAGAGAGGCTCCATATCTAATTTCGTTATAATCAGACTGACGACCTAACTTTCAGCACACTCAGCTGTACATTCCCATGATGCATTGTTCGATAAATGCTTTGTGGTTGAAGTACTGCGCAAAATGCCGGATATAGCCAATTATCGCCAGTAGCAGCAGTCAGTAAAAGCTCATAGGTGGGTTTTGGGAGCTAATAGACAGTTTTACCAGTTTAGGCCAGTTTGGGCTGGCTTCAATATGAATGACGAGCAACGTCAAGATTAATCGCATCACTAATTATTCTGCTTCGGCCATGGAAACGAAATTGAAACATGCAGGACTCAAGAAATCATTCTCTTTCTGTGATAAAGGTTTTTTCGAAATACTTATTAGAAACCATTCTTTCATTCTATTTATATTTGTCGGAATTTGTATCTTGTAAAAAAAATTTTTTTTTAAAAAGAATTTGAGCCGCATCTCAACCGGAAGGGTCATTAGCGGCAATCAAAAAGGGTGTCAAAGGGACACTGCAATGGGCACGATTCTAGGGGAGCCATGCTGATCGTCCGTCACTAAACGGACTACCATCAAAGGACTCCATTGTTAGATTGGAAGGGGTGAAATAATAATAACCCGCAAAGCGAGATATCGCCGCACTTTGCCTCAAGGGATGCAGCGATGACCACTTTGTAACCCCTACAGCGGATAAAAATACCCCGTAATAAGAACTTAACTATGACTAGATGAGCCTTACAAATACATAAATACTACTGATAAATATATAATGATAAATACTTACATCTTAGTTAAATAAAGGTATGGTTAGATGTGCATAAATAATAAAATATATCACAGATCAGAATATCACAGTTCGTTGTATAGCTCAGTGGCTTTCAGGTACACCAACAGGGACTGGACTTTGTCAGGTCCTGACAGAACGTCCACCCACTGAGGGGGTGAATAATAGTTCTATATAGTTCAGTAGAAAAATATAATAATGAATACACACACACACACACAAACACACACACACATTTTTTTTTTTTTTTTTTTTTTTTTTTTTTTTTTTTTTTTTTGAAATCTCCCCTCAAAGACGGAGGGGGCACGCCATTAAGAAAAAGAAACGAAAAAACTAAATTAAAAAGTGGGGAGGACGCCCAGATTTACCCGACGCCGGCCCTAGGGATTAGGGAAGTTGAGGAAGATGGAGGAGGGAGAGAGGGATGAAAGGAAGTGCCCCTATAAAAAGACCACCAATTGAGGTAAGAGCCCCGAAGGACGCGGGTGGTGATACCACGGAGCACTCCTGCCGAGATGCCCAAATCGAGAAGCTCCGTGGCACTTTTCCCGCACCACACCCCACGCCATGACACGGTCGCGGCCATGACCTTGATGTTATTAGGCGCCACTCCCTTTAGCTCAGATATCGCTTGTCGCAGGTCGTTCCTATCATATTTACTTATTTTAGCCCTCCAGGTCTGCTACATGTCCACACTGCCACTGACAACTTGGACATCCAGGATTATGGCAGACCCATCGGGCTTGATGGCAACGATATCTGGCTTCTTGCCCCGGTCACTCGGCATATGGTACAGTCTCTCTCTCTCCACATCCCAGCCGCTGGATGACAGAGCACCTGCTATCTGCTTGGCAACCGCATCATGACGTAGAATGCGGCCACCATGAGTCCGTGGACACTGCTGCACTACATGATACAGGTTCTCATTTTTACCCCGACAGGCACGGCAAAGGGTATCTACAGTCCCACGACTACCTCTAGAACACCTCACCGCAGTGGCTAATGTTGCCACGCGGACGGCATGAAAATGTCGGTAGTCGCAGGCCCCAATGCCCTCTGAAGCCCATTCAACCCACTGGGAGGAAATGGGGGATTCAGAGCACTGTCGGAGTTCTTTACCATCCACTGAATCATGCAGAGCAGCAGCGAACTCAGCAGATGAGCTGGGTTTTGGAGCAGTTGGAGTTGCTCGATCGCACCACAACAACTGCTGTCTGACAAAATCAAGGTCAGCAGCAGTGCGGGCGACCTCCCAGCTAGAGCCCCTTAGGGCAAGCAGGCGCTGGCGGCGTAAAGATGGGATAGCGGCCGAGAGAGAGACAATGCCGAGCCCACCGGCCTTGACCGGTGCATGGATATAGGCACTTGGGACACCAGGTGGAAAGCCTAGCCAAGAGCGCACAGCAGAGCGTACTTCACGGTCTAACTCAAGCAGCCTCCCCGCAGTAAGCCTGCCAAAGACTAACCCATAGGTTAGCTTTGGCAGTAAGTACGTGCGAAGGAGGCGCAGCTTCTGCTGTGGCTTCAATGGAGCCTTGGTGACACGAGCTAATGCTCCACCAAGGTCCACACGGCTTGCGGCTATAGTGGCCACACCCATGAAGTCGTCTCCAAGGTACCGCCAGACCTCCAACACGGATCGGGCAGGGATGGAAGTTTGTCCTAAGACAAAACACTCCTCATCCACTACCTTCACCTTATGCTGGCGACCTGACGGGACCAAGGAGACCGACCCACACTTAGCTGGGTTGACCACCAAACCACACCTGGCTAGCTGCTCAGCAAATGCGTTGAGGGAGATCTGCAAGCCCTCACGGGTTTCTGCGAGTAGGATGACATCATCAGCAAAAGCCAATGCACCTACTCGCACCCCAGGGGCGAGATCAAACCCTATTTCAGCTGGCAGCTTACCCAAGGCCGTATCCACGACCAGGTTGAAGAGGAGTGGCGACAGAGGATCCCCCTGGCGTACCCCGCGCCCAATAACAACATCCCCTGACATCTCACCTCGTGCCTCGAGGACCGTCACGCCTTCGTGGTACAGACAGGCTACATACTCAATTAAACGAGCAGGTGCCCCGACACCACGCAGACAATCGGTCAGGGCAAAGTGGCTAACTGTGTCAAAGGCCTTAGCGACGTCCAGAGCGGCAAGATGGAGCTGCCGTTTCTTGATACGAGCCAGCGAAATGACAGTTTGGAGAACTGTTAGGTTCTCCGCTGTGCCATCCGCTGGACGAAATGCTCTCTGGACGTCGCCTATGACACCAGCCACTTGGAGGCGAGATGCCAGAACTTTTTGGAAGTGGCGGAAGACCACCGACGAAATAGAAATTGGACGGTAGCCTCCAGGCCCACTTCCCCCTTTCTTTGGGATGAAAATTGTCCGGGCACGGGTCAACGCTTTCGGGGGTCTTCCAGATAGTAGCAGCAGGTTGAGGATGAGCAGCCTAACATTCTTTGGAGCTTTATTCCAGCGTCGGGCGGAAATACCATCGGGTCCAGCAGAAGTGGAGTTTTTGACACGGCACTTATGTGCCTCGTCATGAAGCACCGGTGCGCACATGATGCTGCGTAAGGAGTCCCTGGTGGAAGCTGGGGGTACCACTGGCTCACCGGAGTTGTGGCTGGGAGCGCCCATGAGAGGCTCCCAGTAATTCACAAACTCCTGGAGGGGGGGCATAACTTGTTCTTCCCCAGCTCCCTCCAGTACCTCCGCAGCTGCACGAGCCGGATGCTTCCTCCACAATCTCTGGACACGCTGGTATTCCCGCCTCCTTGCTTGCTTAGCTGCTCTGCGACCTCCACGAGGCACCACATTAGGAGGAACTTCTCCCTGGTGCCTCGCCACGGTCGCAACCTGCGGGAAGATCCTCTGCACATAGGCCGCGACCTCGTCCTCCAAGCCATTTGGCCCCTCAATAGCCCGCCTCGCCAGGTCCTGCAGGTAGGCACTCTCATAACCAACAATGTTGCCTACCTGCTCCCCGAGCCTCAATACTTCAGTCTTCAAGTCTGAAAGAAGACCGGAGGTCACGGGGGAGGATTGCTGAATGGCGGGCTGTTGTCCCACGTCTGCCGGAGATGCGGGAGAGGCCCCACTGCTATTTGCCAGGATTGCATCCTGGACAAGCTGCTTGTAGTGGGGCCTCAGGCGAAGAGATTGAATGGCAGAAAGCGTGCGCATGGGAAAACGTTGCTGCAAATAAACATTCATATGACGTACCCCATTACGCACTGCTTCTGCCTCTTCTGCTGCCATTCGCCGCAAATCCTCAGAAGCATACCTGGGCCGGTCTCGCTCTATATTAATTGCTGCGTTGGCCTCTACAGGATGCTTCTGCCAGACGTGGGCCCCAAGGCCACGCTTGGAGCTAAAGGCTCTTTCACAATGGGCACATCGGTGGGCATTAATTGGGGCTGTGGAAGAGGAGGAGGGATAGGATGATGAAGATGAGGGAGAGGATGGCCGACGCCCCTGCCTGGAGCGCCCCCGAGCGCCTCCCCTAGAACCCCGGCAGCCAATGGGCCGGCGGGGGTTATGAGGCTCATTGTTGTTGTTCATCATAACGGGGAAACACATATTTAAGAAGGGACAGGAGACCCGTTGACACGAGTCTCCCCCCTAATCGCCATTGGGTCATTTTGCCACCCTCTGTTCACCCAGAGGGTGCCCGGGTTGCACGACGGGGACGTATGACCTTGACTTGGGTAGGGATTTGAAGGAGCTCCGAAGAGATAAAAACACCAACAGTTACCCTACCCCAGCAACCCAAACACACACACACACACACACACACACACATATACATATATATATATATATATATATATATATATATATATATATATATATATATATATATATATATATATATATATGTATATATATATATATATATATATATATATATATATATATATATATATATATATATATATTAATTGCTATGCAATTCTTAGGCCGACCCCCAATAATTTTTTTTGTAACGTCCCAATTTTTTTGTAACGTCCGTGACGCGAAGCGCGAGTTCGTGTGTTCGAATCCCAGCCAGGCTTGAACATTTTTTTATATCTATTTTTTTCGCATCGTGGGTTCGAATCCTGGCCAGGCTTGAACATTTTTTTATATAAGTACAAATTTTTTCAGGCTAAGAATTGCATAGCAAATTATCCTCGTTTTCTACGCAGTAGAAAAGAGAAAAGATCCGGCGAGGCGCGAAGCGCCGAGTATAGATTAGGGGGGGGGGGGGGTGTCCAGGGGGGGGTATATATATATATATATATATATATATATATATATATATATATATATATATATATATATATATGTATATATATATATATGTGTGTGTGTGTGTGTGTGTGTGTGTGTGTGTGTGTGTGTGTGTGTGTGTGTGTGTGTGTGTGTGCGTGCGTGCGTGCGTGCGTGCGTGCGTGCGTGCGTTCGTGCGTGCGTGCGTGCGTGCGTGCGTGCGTGCGTGTGTGTGTGTGTGTGTGTGTGTGTGTGTGTGTGTGTGTGTGTGTGTGTGTGTGTGTGTGTGTGTGTGTGTGTGTGTGTGTGTGTGTGTGTGTGTGTGTGTGTGTGTGTAGATAAAATAAAAAAATAATAGCAAACACTGAAATTAACATCACAAAACTATTTTTATATTTCGGCTACAGCCTTTTTCAAAACTACGAAAGAGGAGAAAATTTGTTGAAGGATTGTTTACGACAGAGAAACTTGAGTTCCTATGAGGCGTTGCACGTTGCGTGGTCATCTCCTAATATTTAGTCCTGGAGGATCATTGCACCTAATACGTTGCAATGAGCTTTTTCTGATAGATGCAGTTTGCTTTTATTTTTGTTGGGATTCATTTTTCAAAGAATTTCAATTCCAAAACAATCGTCGAAGGTCTCATTGTGTAACATACAATGTTGACTTATAGGTAAATCGGAAACGATGTCGGAAAAGCTGAAACCCAGCTCAACTTGAGGGTGAATAATCACCGTGCATCAGTTGTAAAGTCTGATGATGATTTACCTGTAAGCTGACATTCTATGTTACGCAATGAGACCTACGACGATTGTTTTGGAATTAAAATTCTGTGAAAAATGAACCCCATCGAAAATAAAAGAATCGTGCATCAATCAGAAATCCTATTCGAAATTACTGATAACCTCACAGTCATGCTACTTTATGTACATATAGTTTCCTTAAGCTACTGATGGAGTCTAGCAGTAGATCCTGCAAATCAAACAAAGCGTAAAGTTTTTCTCAGCATGTTTCACTCTTTTTGGTTTTATTATTTTCAATAATGAACCTTTGTAAACGACCAAGAAAATTCTACCAAAAGAAACGCTTGCATACGAGTCTGCAACACATTAGGGCATTTTATGTCTTTAGTTGCAGACTCGTATGCGTTGCAGACTCCTATGCAAGCTCTAAGAGCCACTCAGCTGATCCGGACCCTGGGCATCATCAAGTAAATGTCCTAAAGAGGCTACATACGAAATTACTGCTTCCTAGAGTGTAAAGTATAGAAATTACCTATTAAAATGATTTAAACGCCTCTTCACAAATCAAACCGTTCTCGCAATATTCGGATCTCCTGCTATGAATGAAATCATCGAAACACCAGCTCAATGGAATCACCAGAAATTAACAAGTGGTTGCAATCATGTTCCCAATATCAATTATTGATAATGATGGTGTGTAAACCATTATTCATATAACCATGCTCATAACTCAGCTTGTTGTCCACGCACATCGCAGTAGTTAACATAATATGGTTGGATAAATCGAGAGCTTTCGAACGAATGGTCGACGAATTTTGTGGGATGAAAAACGACGAAGTACCATTTCCCTAGCAACGACTCGGTTGTAAGCAGAAATCAAAAGAAAACCAACCGTAACGCTCTTTTTTCTAACGCTTTTTTCGTTTATGTGTCAAAGTAAAGACATAAAATGTCAAAAGGTCATTGCAACGTATTAGGCGCATATGATCCTCCAGAACTAAATATTAGGAGATGACCACGCAACGTGCAACCCTCATAGTAACTCAAGTTTCTCTGTCGACATCGTAAACAATCCTTCAAACATTTACTATTGTTCCGTAGATTTTGAAATAGGCTGTAGCCGAAATATAAATACAGATTTTTGGTGTTAATTTAAGTGTTTCTTATTATTTGTTTATTGTATATACAAGCTCCAGTAGAGCCAAACAGTTCAGGTGAATAATATATATATAAATTAATAGCTATGCAATTATTAGGCCGACCCCCAACAATTTTTTTAGTAACGTCCGTAACGAAAATCCAGCATCTCCAAGCAGCACGTTCATGTGCATCGTGGGTTCGAATCCCAGCCAGGCTTGACAATTTTTTTATTTTATTGCATAGCAAATTATCCTTGTTTTGTACGCAGTACAAAAGAGAAAAGATCCGGGGGGTCCAGGGAGGCGCGAAGCGCCGAGTATATATATATATATATATATATATATATATATATGTATATATATGTATATATAAACTGTTTAAACATTTTTAATATGTGGTAATTGTTGGTGTCAGGCGCCCGTCCTCGGTCAAACACAAAGAGCATACGTAAAGGCGGCCGAGAGGAGCGAATGTGTTGTGAGAAACGCAAAACCCGATAAATTATTCAACGGAAGAAATCTGTAGCCCGTCATCTACATGCGAAGAATATTTTATGGAGCGAGGCGCAAGGCTTGGAGAGTTTACGTTTGCTCTCGGCCCACTTCGACTAACCTGACACTCCAGGTGTTGAGAAGATCAAAAGGACAAAAAGGGGACCTTTTGGGCGGATTCGCGAATTTCGTGTCACTTGAGAGAAGAAAAAGGCGGACCGAACAAAGGGCTACTGCGGAAAACAGCCACTTCAAAATCTGCAGTGGGAGAGAGAAAAGAGCGAGAAATCCTTAACGCTGGATTTGTGTTCTCGTTTAGGATTACCAGATGATGGATTCCAAAAGCCGGGTGTTTATCGTGAGAAAGCCATCCCAAAAAATACAGAAACTCTCGTATTTGAAACATTTAATAATGTAAAATGTTTCGGGTTTCTCGAGGGTTGGTAAATGATCAGTCTATATTATAGGCCGACGTTTCGAAATATTTATATTTCATCTTCAGGACTGATAATAGAGGAGGGGCATATAACAATTAGAATCTTCCTAATGTGGATTTCTCAGTATACTCCAAAGTATTTTCTCAGTTTTCTCAGTATACCCAAAGATGTTGTTTAAGTAGATACCTACCTACTAAAGCTCTATGACGAGGATATGAAATAAGCGTCCAAGTACAGTTTTTCAAGGTAAATTAACAATATATATATTTAGTACTAAGTTAGTTATATTCAAATACCATAGTTTTCATCTTATCTGTTCATATTAACTCTCATCCACATTAGGAAGATTCTAGTCTAGATAACAGAGGAAGGCTGCCTCCTCTGTTATCAGCCCTGAAGATGAAATATAAGTATGTCGAAACGTCGGCCTAGAATATAGACTTTTTGTTTACCAACCCTCGAGATACCCAAAACATTTAACTTAGTGGTCGAGAAAAACCCAGCCTGAAATTTAATAAGCTTCATACCAAATTACAGTTCACTATAAAACTTGAAAACAGAGTTGGGCAAAATCTTACTCATGAGTATAATTGTGGTTTTTATAACAGGAATGCGTTTCTGTGATTATGAATAAGATTAAATTCGTATTCACACGTAAGAGTATGATTAAAATCATAATCAGAAATTTCAGTAATTTATCACCGATTTCTGTGATCAATAACCGATTGATGTGATTATTAGACAATTTCTGAAATTTCTCGAAATTCGCCCTTGGTTAATCGCTGATTCCTAGGATTTCCATCAAATTTCCTATGATTAACCCCGATTTCTGTGTTTGATTACAGATTTGTGTGATTCATCATTAATTTCTGATATTTCTCACAATATTCCCATGATTAATGATAAATTCCTGTTATTTCTCAAACTTTTCCTATGATTAATCACAGATTCCTGAAATAAATCACCGATTTCTGCGATCAATAACCGATTGATGTGATTATTAAACAATTTCTGAACTTTCTCAAAATTTGCCCATGATTAATCGCCGGTTTCTAGGATTCCCTACAAATTTCATATGAGTTTTTACAGATTTCTGTGATGAAGAATTTATTCTTAATCATACTTTGTGATTATGCTTTTAATCATACTCTTACGTGTGAATACGACTTTAATCTTGTTCATAATCTTCGAAACGTATATTCCTGTGATTGAAAATCTCAATCATACTCATGAGCTGCATCATACTAATGATTTTGCCCAACTCTGCTTGAAAACGAGAAATGTCAACTTCTATACCTAGAGTTGCTGACTCCAAGAAAACCAGATGGCACCAAAGGATTAAACTGTGTCGGAGAAAACCAAAGAAAACTGGCCGCTGATTTAAAATTACATCACCACCACAATCTGTGATTTTAAATCACATCACCCCCTAAGTCAAAACATAAACGCATAATTAGCTTTAAAGCACGATGCAATAAAACTCAGTGATCCAGAATTCCACAAAGAAAACCTTAGTGCCATACAAGATTAATGTTGTTATAAAACAATTTTCCTGAATCCCTGATCATTTCAGTTCATTACTACAGTCCAAGAACTCTTATAACTACTAACACGAGATTCCAACCAACGAATACGAACCCCTTCTCAAATGACGCTTCAGAAAACCTACAATTAGACAACCAGGATACCTCAACCTCCAGCATCCCCTTGTAACTTCAGAAGTGTGACCTATGTCAATGAATTTTCAGAGCAGCTTAAAGAATCCATTTCCAAAAAAGCAAATTGCAGAATAGTCTTCAGAAACAAAAACCCTAGACATTCTTCTAAACAAAAACAAAAACAAAAATAGCTCCAATGAATAAAAGCAACTTAATATACTCTGCACTATTTTTTTAAATTCTTTTATTGGTTTTATACAAATTGTACATGTACTGGAACTATAATGAAATGGGAATGGTCTACATATCTCGAAATTTCGTCTGTGTTTGATGTCATCCGTATAGTTTGCTGTGATCTTGTTGTCAAATGTTATCTTCTTTTTTTGTGCCCAACATTATTTCCTGTGCCGTTTTTTCGGTGTAGAGAGGCTTTCCCCCGTGTCCGGCCGGTCTGGGCCTGAGGGCCCCGACCGACCCGGACACACCCACCATGACGGCTCCCGGGGCTACCAGCTCATTTCTGAACGGATGTTGTGGAGACTCCACAGATCCTGGAGAATTGATCGACAAAGGGGGCCGCCCCCGGACCGGCCAAAACCCCCTACCCCTTCTAGCTGTTTTCTCTTGTTTTTCTTTCTTTGTTTTTCCTTCTTTCTTATTTACCAAAACTCTTTGATTTGCTTGAACAACTAATAGTCTTTAGTAGGTACTTTCCATGATGGCTATCTCTGATGTCTATCTCACTGTTTTCCGAAATTCAACTAAAGAGGAGTCACTGTCAAGGAGGTCGCCCCCGGGCCGACCAGAACAACCTAACAATTCTCATTAACGATTTCACCTGTAGTCCATCAAATCTCACATTACTATTAATTAAAAATGCTAAAAGACTGGAAATAACACTGAAAGACAGTGTTTGACTAATTACATTGGTCTAACGAAACAATATTTATCCAGTCGTCTGTCACAACAAAGATCTGACATAAATCTCCACGATAGTAGATGCGCACTATCTCAAAATTTACTCTCCAATAATCATATATTCGGCATTGATTACCCTAAACTTAAAGACATAGAACTAAATTTAGTCAAAACAAAAATGAAGGAAATGTCATACATAGCAATCTTAGGATTGATACATTAAACTGAGCCAATTGTACACAAACTTAATATTGACCCCCACCCCTGAAATCCAGCAAACATCTCCACTAAGACTCAGCAAAAGCCATACTTCTCAAAATGCAGCAAAAACTCCATGCACCATAAATAATAACCCAACACGAAGGACACAACTCCGTAAACCAAATAACAACACTCACTTCACATACACAAAAATAAACCACGCAATACCGAGTCACGACCACAGAAACATAGTGAACTGTTTAAATATTCTCCCACTATACTATAATAACAGCAGACAATAATTTTTTTTTCAAGTTGTCAATTTATACAAGAGCAAATTAGTTAACAGTGGCAATGATCAAGTTTAGTGTTTGTCTCAGCATAAATGTGTAATATATATGTGACTTGAACAAACAAACCCCATCTAAGGTATACAAACCTAATGAATGTATCCGTTAACACTGTATGACTGACACAATGATACAGCACTGATAAAGATTTATACATCTACTTAAATCGAATATATGGCATCATAAATTCAATATATATATATATATATTATCTTCAAGTTCTTTCTAGTATAGAAACCCTAGTGCAATAAAGCTTTTTTTTTTTTTTGTAAATTGAGTCATTCTTAGTTTGAAACATGAAACATAGTTCTGAGAGAAAAAATAAAACATATCCTTTGTTGTATGTTTCGGAAAGAACCTGAATACATAAGTCTTGGAGAAATTGAAATTCTATTGTAGTTGTATACATTTGTACCGTGAAGATTCATTTGCATATTTTTAAATAGATTTGATCACTATTGAATCGGCTTAAACTTTTATGACTGTTATACATTCTCGCAAATTTTATTATTTTTATCTTTGTTTCAGGTAATGAATACTGCAACGAGCTGGTGTGACATTATCTAGTGATGGTATTACGTGAGTGACCATTAGCTTTATAAATTTCTCGGCGTTTGAAACTTGCAGGATGAGCATCTGCTTAATGACAAATGAAAATGATAATGAATCAATGAATCAATAAATGAATGATAATGAATCAACTGTAACTTGTTTGTGTCATTTCAGACGAGAGGCACATGAATCGCTTCAGTCCTACTTACTTTACTTGCTGAAAATGAGTATGAACCAAAATGGCAAAACTATGACAAAAGCGTTGCAGTCAATAATTGAGGTGATATTTAGAATCAGCGATAATTTTAACTAAGTTAGGTACTTTTGGAAAGCATTTAATCTGAAAGTGTGTTCAATGAAAAATCCTTCAAAGTTAATGCTCAAAAATAAGATCATGAAAAAACTGACTACTTACAAATGTATCTATCAAGATGTGTGTTTAAAAAAAGCTTGGTAGCAAATTATTGGTGTTTAAATTCGCTTGGCAACAAATTATTACAGTGCCAAGGTTTGTTTATGAATTAAATAACCCTTCTAAGCAGATCACCGGTCTATAGATGATAATTAAACGAAGTCTAAGGAACATTACATTAATATAAGTACATGCACCTATTGATACCTACTGATTAATGTACCTAATAAAATTAAATCACCTACGTAGGCCTACACTTTACAATTCCATAAATGGGTAGCAAAAGTTATGATGAACTCGATTTTTCGAAAAGGGTATTCCATTGAAATTACTTATATCAGCTGGTTGAAAGTCGTAGTTTATAAGGAGAATTTTACTATGTTTACACGCAATCTCATTCACACTCATATTGACATTAATTTTTCCTGCCCTTGGTATGAGCGAAGAGAAGATTAAACTTATAGTCATCTGATTTTTCGAAATTAACACTATTAATGACAAAAAAAAACTATTCTTACTATTATCGCTTTTTCTAATATTTTGATCATTGTACTTTACCCTTTAGTTACCCTTTTGTTGATCGATAGTGATATTACAGAATCAGAACCAACTAAGTCCGTTGTGTGATTTTTAACCCAAGTTTCATACATTTTGGGATGCACAGCGGTCCTGCAAAGCTTTCTGCAGTTCTATTTTAACATTATTCATCAGTGGGAAGGGGAGGGAGAATTAAGATAACGAAGTGATTATGAGAAGGTTTGGTACTTCCGAATAAACAGCTATTTGCAGGCATAGTACAGTTTTAAAGACATGTTTAAGCTTTTAATTGCTGAATCCGAATTTGAACTTATAAAACTATTACATTGCACCTTTACAGTCAAAGTCGAAAATTTAAGCAATTTCGATGTCAATCCTTCTTTGATATCCATAATTCCGCACCTAGGCCCATCAGTCCATCAGGAGCCATTGAAATTGTGATGGGTTGATGGGTGTGTGATGAGTTGAAATTGCACATTTTAAAAGTTTGATCTTGAAAACAAACTAGATTATGAAAAAATTAGCTTAAAAATAAGGACCTCGTATTCGGATTTAGCTCATCAAATAACTTGAGAAACTGGCAAGGTCCGGCCGGATGCAAGACCACCCCTGAATTTTGTAAAGTGGTGTAGTAAATATGCTATGAACGGGTTTTATTAATATTATTTACCATTGATCTGAAAGAAAAAGGAAAGAAAAATACGTTTATTACAGATAAGAAACATTATGTTTTGGTTGTTGAAACTGTCCGCCGGAGGTTCGAGTCTTATCACTAATTGGATAATCTGGTTTACGTATTTGGATATAAGTTTTTTATGCTACTCAAGAAAAATAATTCTAAATTTTTTTTCTATAACACAACAATAAAAAAAATCAGTAAACACAAATAAGTAAATCTCTTCACTTGATTAGTCAAGTTAGGTTAAAAATAAAATTCTCTAAGAGCTTTCGATATCTCCATGCTGATCTGCTAAACTGAGCTACTCGTGACGATCTCATACCACCATTAAGGATAAAGATGGCTTCATCCCTTGAGAGATTACCACAATCGAAAGCTATCCTGAATTCGCTCAGAATCGGGCATATGCACAAACATATTGGCAAGTAATGCTTGCATTACAGGGACGTCCCTATGAATGGATTGTATATAATTTTCCGCAGTCAGATCAGTCAGATCCGCAGTTCGTTCAATGGTGTCCAAGATACCCCATTTCACCCCCTCCCCTCCCCTAAAACACCCCCTCTGGCTCAAATTTAAAAAACTTCAAATTGCCTATAATTTAGTTGGACTGATATAGACATTTCTCACCGCTCATATCAGTTGTCCAATGACCCCTGTAACGGTGAAAAGCGGACAAACATACGGACATACAGACAGACGGACCGAGAGAGAAAAATTGATAAAATGGTACCTACCAATCGCGGAGAGAAACGCCAAATTTCATGATTCTAATCAATCTACAGACAGACATACTTACGATTTTATTAATACAGATACATACGACGTTAAAATCTAGGATTGTGTTCTTTGATGTATGAAACGGATTTAAAGGGGGTTCCCGACCCATCAAACCCAATTTTAAAATTTCGAAGCCATCTAATAAGCTCATTTTTTCTTTGAACATTCGCCAAAACTTTATTGATTCAGAGATTAATTAGGTATATTGTCTCTCTTTGTGACTACACTGTGTCTTTTCTCTTTCGTGGCCTCTTAGTTTAACTCATTTATTTTTTTAATAGTAATGTATCAGCTGAGGTGTAATATTTTGGTCATTTAATTAGACTCTACTCAGAACCACAAGCTCTAATGGCCCGAATGGACATTTTAATAATTTATTATGAAGATGTATTTCTGTTATTAATGACTATACAACTTTTTATTATCGCTTGTGTGGCCAATAATTCCATTCTATTCGACTCAACTGAACCGTTTAAAAGAACCGGTTCTCTTCGAGGAGCTTTTTGACATCTCTAATGTCAGGGCCAATTGCGTGGTTTGCACGACGTGTAAACCTCTCTAATAATTGTGGTTTATGTATTACAATGAAATGTTTACTATAAATATGAACAGTTCATTGAGTAGAACAGTTATTACCAAAGAATTCGATTAGGACATAAATAACAATAAAAAGTCTGTACCATTTCTTATTAATTTGATAGTTATATTTGAAATATCCGTTTCATTTCGAATTAATTTCCTTTTTCATGACATAGGTACCTAATATTCAAAAACGGACAAACCAATTGGAGTTTTGGATTAATTCGAACTCCATACTCAGCTAAAACAATAAAATAATTCAAAAAATAATATATTCATCAATGTTCTTTTAGTAATGACCTAAGAGAACCGTTCACGTCCAGTATACATCGTTTTTATGAAAGATGTGGCAGGGAAAATGCAAAAACGGAATTAATTGATGATTTGTGAAAAACAATTTTGATTTTTCTGTGAACCATTAAGTCCGACAAACACATTTATAAGCAATTAATCGGTTGAGCTTGGTTGCGGTTTTTTCCTCTGTAAGGTGGAATTGATGAAACGGTGAGTTTGAAACACTATAACTCCCTCATTTTTCAATGCAGTTTTTGTTTTTGGGGTTCAATAGGCGCAGAATTTTAAGTATCTTCAACTTTTTTCTATAAAAAAATATGAGTCTCTTCAAATTTGTTTCCTCTTCAAATTTGCAAAAATTGGTACTTTTCTGTTAATAAAAACTTTTAAAAGTTTTTTAAAATGGTTTTTCGATGAAAACCACTTGAAAAAGTGATTTTAGGTATAGGAACATGGAGTATATTCGAATGAGCGCAAAATTTCGTATAAGAATAGCTCATGAAATAATTTTGTCCACCTAGCATCGGTTTCTGGCTCACTGTGCGAAGTACGAACTGGAGCTCGGACGGATCGTCAAAAATTCGGGACGCCCTCGGAGCGGAGCATGTTGGGGGGGGGGGGGGGGGGGGGGGGCGGGGTACGCCGAATCGAGTTGTTTATAGAAGCTCATAGCCATCCTCGTGTTCATCCAAAATTCGAAGAATCGAAAACCAAGGCTCAGCAGCCTCAACTCTTGGTATTCTCTTAATATGAACTTGACAGGTCTTCAATAACAAGGGACTTTCTAAGGAGAGTGAAGGAAAATGAAAACAATACCCGGAATGTACCTGTTTAAACTAGTACTACCTTGTGGATCCATATTTCAAGGAATTTAGTAATGGCAAGTTCCCCAGTGCACAACCTTCTGGAAGATTGAGGGTTCAATACAAGGAAATTCTTTTATGTGCTCTGTTGGGCGAGAGCCAGTACTTCTCACTTTCTCGGAATCAGGTAGTAACTCGTACTGCTAGGATACAACTCTAGGTATTCCAAGAAGTTAGCGGATATGTGCAGTTAGACAAGGGATTAGGGCAATATTTCCCAGTCCTCCCCGGATCGTGGCTTCTTTTGGTTTGTTCGTTCGGTGGTCGGTGCTCCTGGGTGCTGCCTGTGCTACAACATGATTTCCAACTGCAGCTTCGTCACCTATATTGTTCGCTGTTCTTCCTTCGTAATTGGTACTCGTTTCCGCGATCGGCTGTTTCGGTAAAAGTCAATCCGTTTACGTAGTGGCACACCATCAGTATTTGTCAATCAACATCCATTCCCAAGGAACCTGCATGAATGCTTGATCGTATCATCGACCCATTATTCGTTAAAATAATTCTCTTTCAACTTACCTGTGCAATGAGCGTTACCCATGGGTGCGAAAAAGGTATCCTAAATATTTTTAAATGAAAGTAAAGTTCATCCTAAGAAGTTTGGCATCAACCGCATTCTCCCACGATTAGTTTTTCTTTCTATGATTTTTCAGTTTTGCGCACTGGTACAACAAAGCGCCCCTCCCGCCTGGGCATCGTAGGAGAGTGCGTATGGTATCAAATTTCTTACGATGGCATCTATTTTCATTTTAAAGTATGAAATTGATGCGTGGGTAACGCTCATTGAAATTCATGTACTTCATTATACACGGATCACTGTTGAAAACAAAGGGTGCACAATCGTTTTTATATCCAGATTTTTATATCCACATTTTCACGATTGAATCCAACATTTTCAAATTGAATACAACATTCTGCAAACGAATTCAAATTTTTCTAAATCCAACATTTTCCAAATTGAATTCAACGTTTTCAATTATAATTCAACAATACCTATAAGCAATTTTAAAAAATCAAAAAAATAAAAAATAACCCTCATAATGAATTTTTGTTCTTAAGATCTGAAAAATATTGGTAAGTAGGTAATGCAATTACAGGGACGTACCTATGAATGGATATTATATAATTTCGGTGAGAGTTCAAATAGGAGAAAAAACAAAAATATCACGACTTCTCGGACTTACCCCCCCCCCTCCCCCCAATAACTCCCTCCACCGGCAGCGAATTCCTATCCTATCAAAAGTATGAAATTTGGGACTCCTAACATAATTTCCAAAACTAGACCAAATCGATAATTGAATTTAAAACAATGACCAACAAAAATTAGACGAGAATTGGTAAAACATCATGATTTATTACTATTACCCCCTCCATTCATCTTCTTCCAAAATGAAATTTTGGATATAGGTACCTACCTACCTTCCAAAACTAGATGGTATATCAAGCGTTCCTAGTTGTGCAAAAAAGAATCATGAATATCTGACGATATCAGTTAGAAAATCATGATTTATTAGTATATCCCCCTCCATTCACCCCTTTTCATTATTGAATTTGAAATTCTTGATATACGATCCAAACCTAGACCGAATTCATAGTTTAAAAAAAAAAAAAAAAAAAAAAAAAAAAAAAAAATTGCATAAAGTGTTGCTCTTAGAACTCAACATTTTTCTGTGAGTTAAGATCCTGATTTTTCTGATTTTCCTTTCTTTTTCCTTATCTATATAAAACAAATTAAAATCCAGGATTCTTTTCTGAATGATTTAAAAAAAAAAGTTCGAAATGGTTTAACATGATGAAATTTGTGGCTATTTCTAATTTTTAACAAATATCAGCAATTGCATTGGCATAATTTATTTTCAAAAATGTGCTTTAATGGGTATATTATGCACTGTAATATATCGGCAAAGGTGTGTACGAGTATTAACTCTCCTTGTTTAATTTATTACCTAATTTATTTCTTCCTTCTCGAAGAATTTTGTTTTTTCTCAGATGTTAAATTCTATGATTTCAACAATTTAATGAAATCCTGTTTGAAAACTGTATGAGCTTTATGGGCTTCGCATTACTTTGAGCCTGACTGCTAAAATGTAAAAAACATGGAATCATGTTTTAGCTCCTCGCTCTCACTTTATAATAGAAATGATCACGACGATTGAGCTCTTGTAAGATGATGATCTCCTAATAGAAACTCGCGAGTAAACATTCACTTTATTATAGAAATGATCACGACGATTGAGCTCTTGTGAGATAATGATCTCCTAATAGAAACTCGCGAGTAAACATTCACTTTATTATAGGAAGAGGCTAAAGAGGCTACATACGAAATTACAGCTTCCTATAGTTTAAAGTATAGAAATCACCTATTAAAATGATTTAACCACCGCTTCACAAATCAAACCGTTCTCGCAATATTCGGATCACCTGCTATGAATCACATAATCGAAACACCAGCTCAATGAAATCATCAGAAATTAACAAGCGGTTGCAATCATGTTCACAATATCAATAATTGAGAATGATCACCTGTGTGTAAACAATTATTCATATAACCATGCTCATAACTCAGCTTGTTGGCCACGCACTTCGCAGTAGTTAATATAGTATGGTTGGATAAATTGGGAGCTTTCGAACGAATGGTCAACGAATTTTGTGGGATGAAAAACGACGAAGTATCATATCCCTAGCAACGACTCGGTTGTAAGCGAAAATCATCACAATTATTGGCGCTACTTTCATCTCACTTTTCGGCGGGGGATCCATCGCTAAAACATGATTCCATGTTGAAAAAAAAAAATCACGAAAATAGGAGAATTGTTAAAACACCGCGATTTATCAGTATTGCCCCAAGGTGCCTACAGGTCACGGGTTCCCGGAAAGTCCCGTAAAAGTCACGGATTCAATAGTAGGGCACTGACATTTCCGAAAGTCACGGATTTTAATATATAAGTCACCGATTTTTATGGCGTCGGTAACAAATAATCATAATATAATGCCAGTACCAGGATTCACAACACATACGAAAGAATCAATTGAGATTTTTGAATCTATAACATTAAATATTTTGTACATTGTATTTTACTAATATTTTGTAAGTAGTCTTAGACTTCTGTACTTTATAAGTTGGCTAGAATCAATAAAAAAACGCTGCAAATTATTTCACAAAGGTTTATTATTTTTTCAATTGAGTATGATCATAGTTTTAGTTGGCTAGCGTACGTCATAAGGCCCGTCCAAACTCCTCGGCGTGTCCTATTTCGAGTTGCCACAACCTATCTTTATATATAATTCCGAACGGTCTTTGAAATTGTGAAGAACTTCGCGGTCCGATTTTAGTGTTAGACCGCTCATTCGAATCAGCACGGCCCCAAGTTTGTTGCAAAAGTATCGCCGTTCGTCTCTATACCCGCCTTGATCGTGTTCTAGGCGGTCCTTATCAACGAGAGTTGTTTATTAGGCTGTGGCGGTAACAACAGTTGCCATCAATTCACGGTAAGTAAGAAACGTAGTGTAGTTATCTAGGAGAGTTATTTCTGAACGAAGAAATTGAAACTGAAGAACTTTGCGGACTTTATATAGGTATAATTCCGAACGGTCTTTATATATAATTCCGAATCAGCACGGCCCCAAGTTTGATGCAAAAGTGTCGGTAAGTAAGAAACGTAGTGATGGGGTCTTTTCTGATCAGCTGAGTGAGCTAAATCCTTTCCTGTTCACTGTAGGAAGTTGAAATTTGATAGGGAGACTCTCTGTTTATTAGGCTGTGGCGGTAACAACAGTTGCCACGGTAAGTAAGAAATGTAGTGTAGTTACTAACATCTAGGAGAGTTATTTCTGAACGATATTTTGAAATTGTGAAGAACTTTGCGGACCGATTTAAGAGTTAGACGGCCCCAAGTGTCGCCGTTCGTCTCTGTGCTTATCTTGATCGTGTCCTAGATTAGGGCTTTCCAAGCCCTAACAGGCCTCTAGTACTTCTATAATTACTAGCCGCTCCGGCTCGCTTCGCTCGCCTCCACGTCCAGCCGGGGGGCAAGCTCGCAAAGAGTGGCTTGTAGGGAATGTTGCTCGCTTCGCTCGCAAAGAGTGGCTTGTAGGGAATGTTGCTCGCTTCGCTCGCAAAAAGTGGGATGTAGGGAATGTTGCTCGCTTCGCTCGCAAAGTGTGGGATGTATACATGCGATGTATTACAATTGAAACATGTAGGGGATGTTGCTCGCTTCGCTCGCAAACGGTATATCCCTAAGGGTAGGTTTAACCTCTGATGGGGATGTTACTCGCTTAGGTCGCTTGAGGAAGTTATACTGCCCACCCAACTTGGCAGACGTTTTTTTCTGTTGGAAATTCTTACAAACAAATTAAATCTTATAAAACTACGTGGAACCACGAAAAGTTTATTCGGGGATGTTGCTCGCTTCGCTCGCAAGGTATACCTGTATATAGGTAGGAAAAAAACCCGTATTTATTCTTTTGAAATAGGCCTGCTCGCAACCTTGTGAAATACCTGAGTCATCGAACCCTTCACGTCAATTCTTGAGCCCTCTCTCGTCCGCGCCGGCGCCTCCTCTCACTCCACCCCCCGCTCACCCCCCCTCACTGCCCACCGTGACCCCCTGCCAAGCGTGCCAGGCGTGCGCGCGTCGAAAAAGACACTTTTTCGCCCGTTTTTGGCCCATTGCATCTATGCGAGTAAAGCGATCAGGATGGTTAAACGTTAGGACCAACTAGATCCCAAATGGAGTCTATGTGCGAAAGAACGGGTTTTTTAAGTCAATTCTTAGGCCTTTTATGGCCCGGACGGCGAACGGCGGACGGACATCTCAAATTTGGATTCTACGCACCTTGAAACGTAAAGTGACAAAGTTTGAGGGGGGTTATAACAATTTTTTGCTACACGATCACATAGGCTTATAATTGGAAATAATAAACCAAAAAATCGGTTGAGAATTGTAGCCTGGGCAGCATCGACAAAATTTGCCGAAGAAAACCGCGTTTTTCGGCTACCCCCTGCTTTCCCCCTCTTACATCACGGAATTTAAAATTCCCGAGGTTAGTTGCAGAACTAGATTAAAATTTGTATTGAACAAAGAAAGAATCTCAAAACTCAGTTGAGAATTGTGGCTTGCATTTTCCATGGTTTTCCACCTATGGTTTTTTTCCATGGATTCCGTCCTAGAGTGGCTGAAACGGATTTGTGTGGTTACTTTTAGCGAATTTTTGAAGAAATTTAAGCTATTGCTTTCCTCTCAAAATTTTAGAATGAGAATTTTTGAAAAATTTTTATGCAGAAATCCGTTTCAGGCTATTCTGAATCATATTCTGAAGTTTAACGCATTTTTTAATGTATGTATGTATATATGTATGTATATATGTATGTGTCATTCCAGACGATAACTGTCCGTAGAATTGTGCTAGAAACTTCAAACAAATTTTAAAATGTTAAGGACACAAAACGAAAGTTCAAGTTCGTTGGCCAGCATGATCGGATTACATCTTCGGGTTGAATATTTCAAAAATGTAGTAGAAAATTTCATAATAGCCTGTTTCTTGCGATTTGTTGTGCGAAATAATTTTTTCAGCATACTAACATGTGGTATATTCGGAATCAGCGTAAAATTTCCTATAAGAATATGTATCAAGTTTTCAAAAATTTCAAAGTTGAAAAATCAGTCAAAAACCGAAATAATGCCGTTATGATAGGATAATGTTAAGATTTCAACTGACTTCAATACTGACCACATTGGACATCGAAATCTATGAATATTTACTTACATTTGTCTTTAAATCTACAAGATTAGTTTAATAATAATAAAGTATGAGTACCTCCTAATTATTTTTAATAATTTGATTTCATGTTTGTCTATCAAAATCATAAACTAAAATTTCTCTACACGATCAATAGCGACTGAAATGTCGAAGATTTCTTCAAAAATTCGCTCATGGGGTCATGCTGCATTACTGAACTTTTTAGTTAGAATGAATGAATGAATGAATGCCTTTATTTTCTAAACAATTTTGACATTTTAACAATACAAAAGCATTAGACACACGGTTCATACATTAGGAATACCTTATAATAAACAATATATTAGTTGTGTTAGTTTAACCGCATAAGCTATTAAAGAAGGTACATTTTATTCTAACAAAAGGCTGTTAAGGCATGGCCGATTTGGCCGTCCGCCTTTGGAGCCGGTTCACCTTTTAACTTTCGTTTACAATGTTTACGTTCAAAACAGAAATATATATATATATATATATATATATATATATTTTTTTTTTCAAATTCTCTTAACTCATTAACATTCCTTGATATCTTTGTCATTAAAAAAATACAGCACATTTTTAAAATAGTTTTTTTATTTACTTAACTCTTTAAATTTTTTCATTGTTATTATTGTTAAATGTTGTTATTGTTATTAAAGTAAACTTTTGTTATTGTCGTCATCAAACATTTCTCTACATAGTTATTTATAGTTATACATATAAATTATTGGGGTTCACTAAATATTTCATATTATTTTATTAATTATAGTTAAATTCTCTTATCAAAAATTTCCTGTATTTCCAAGCAACATTACAGTACCCTGCCAGCTTAGGCCAATATTCTTTTTGGTTTAATATATTGATTAGGTGGTTAACGGAAAATTCTGCCATCCCGAACCACTGAGTTCGAAATTCACTCAGTACAGGGCATTGTGCAACAAAATGACATGTATCCTCTATTTCCCTACGATTGCACATCGAACATAATTCTATTCTTCCCTCTATGCAGGGTTTATAATTGAGGTTTAACAGTTCTGAACGAAGTCTTAACACTCATCTGACCAACCCCAATCCCACATCTTGATTCATATCGGCACATACTACATCGTGGTTCAGCCGCCGATACAAGAGGTAGTGAGTAGTATTAGCTGCTCTTTCAATCCATTTCTGCTTCCAATCAACGCTTATATTCTCAATAAGGGTTTTAATTGTGTCACCGGCAAGATTCTCCACCACCAAGTCCACGCCATACCTTGCTCCAAGCTCACTAAGATCTGCGAAACCAGTGGTGTCCATACGGGCCGCCATGGCTGCCACTCTCCTCGGAAATCTGTTTTCATGCATCCTAAATACTTTTTGGAGGTATTCAAGGTGCAACTTTAAGCAGTACAGGAATAAAGGTGAAAGACCCGTCTCCAAATACAAAATGTAATGGGGAGCACGGTCAGGGAGCCAGAACAACCTTCGAATGAAATACAATTGAACTTTTTCAATTTCATCCAACATTCGGTGACCAAAGACCTGGGCAGCGTAGCATAAAATTGAACGGATGGCCGCCATAAACACCTCCAAACGTGCCTTCATTGGTAATTGTCTGTCCACTAATAGTCTCCTCCACGCAACGTTAATCGCAAGCTTGGACTTTTTAGTTAGTAAAAAAGGAACAAAATTATCTTTGATAAAACGCTTGCATACGAGTCTGCAACGCATTGGGACATTTTCATGTGTTTACCTATGAATGGTCAACGTCATTTCTGATGGTCATAATCATCGTTGTGGCCACTTGGGACAATTTTTTTCGTGACGATTTTTTTGTTATGTGCCATATGAAAGACATGAAAATGTCAAAAACCATGGCCGAGAGCTAAAAAATGCATTAATTTGGCGCGCACTGGTGGTTGTGGTCAATTTGACCAACTATAGTCGATTAAGCGTAGCAGCAGCGGAGAGATACATTCTCGGCACTTTTCCGTTACACCCCCGTCAATTTGTCTTTTAGCGAATTTTTGAAGAAAATTAAACTATTGCTCTCGCCTCAAAATTTGTAGAATGTGATTTTTTGAAAAAATTTTATGCAGAAATCCGTTTCCGGCTATTCTGAATCATATTCTGAAGTTTAACGCATTTTTTTATGTATGTATGTATGTAAGTATGTATGTATGTATATATGGATGTATATATCTATGTATGTGTCATTCCAGACGATAACTGTCCGTAGAATCGTGCTAGAAACTTCAAACAAATTTTAAAATGTTAAGGACCCAAAACGAAAGTTCAAGTTCGTTGGCCAGCATGATCGGATTACATCTTTGGGTTGAAATTTTCAAATGTAGTCAAAAATTTCAAAATAGCCTGTTTTTTGCGATTTGTTGTGAGAAATAATTTTTTCAGCATACTAAAATGTGGTATATCCGGAATCAGCGTAAAATTTCCTATAAGAATATGTATCAAGTTTTCAAAAATTTCAAAGTTGAAAAATCAGTCAAAAATCGAAATAATGCCGTTCGCTAGTTGTAAAAATCGGTAATATTTGCATGAAACAAAGACTACAGTTTGTCTGTCAATTTCTTGCTGTGGGATACTAGATTCGAATGCAACTGACTTTACATCACTCGTAATATAAAGCCTCATCATCGATTGGCTGTGGAAATACGTTTCTTTCATATGACGTCAGTATGTTATTTTATTATATGTCAAGATTCGATGATTATGATAGTATGCTGTTAAGATTTCAACTGCCTTCAAAACTGACCACATTGGACATCGAAATCTATGGATATTTACCTACATTTGTCTTTAAATCTACAAGATTAGTTTAATAATAATAAAGTATGAGTACCTCCTAATTATTTTCAATAATTTGATTCCATGTTTGTCTATCAAAATCATATAAAATTTCTCTACACGATCAATAGCGACTGAAATGTTGAAGATTTCTTCAAAAATTCGCTCATGGGGTCATGCTGCATGACTGGACTTTTTTTTCTCATGTTTGGGTTGTCCCCCACCCCCTGGATCAATTCCTGTAGGTCGTCCCTCTTAAATAAGAAGCCTTGCGTGTATGACCTAGCTTCTGAGGGACGTCCTAAAAAGTGGAAAACGTCCTCAGGTACCTTCTATTTGCACAGGGAACATTCCTATCTTGTGCTTGCATTATAGGGTCTACCATTTACGTTGAGAAGCTCCCCTCGCAATTTCTAGTTATTGGAACTGGTACAATTCACATCAGGATCCAACTCTCTGTACAGGGTATAGTACATCCTAAGTGCCATTTATGAAATTGTCTAGCAGACCCAAAAAATGTTCATAGCCGAGCAAAAAAATGAATGAAATGTCTTTTGTTGTTTTCCATGTCTGTTGTGCGTTTTAATATCGTTTAATTAGTAAATAACAACTAAAATTAATTATTCTTTTTTAGCGAATTCCAACTAAAACAGCCTAAGGCCCATCCCCTTGCATAGTTTATTTTGGTAACCAGGAAGGTCAAACTTTAGATTATTGAATACATTTCAGCCTGTATTCTGATTCTTATATCACAAAATGTTGAAGAAAGGGTTGAATATGAAGTAGGTAGGTAATTAAAACTTTTATTACCAACTGTATTTAAAAGTAGTAGTTAAAATTTAATGAAAGCATGAAACGTAAAACAGTTCGAAAAAATACAATTTACCTATAAACAAATCTAATGGTGTCTATTTTGTGTTACTCAATCACGTAAAAACTACTGGCCCCACTGAGCTGCAATCGTACATGGACATTCATAAGGCCCCTGGTTAACGCCAAGACTATAATACTACAATCCTCTAGACTAACTCCTTCAAAACTTGGCTTTCCCAGTAAGAACGTAAACAACTTTGTAATTAAGGAAAAAGCCGACGTGCGTCGAACTTACGTCAAATTAGGATGATGCGGGTTCTCTGGTAAAGAACTTTCGATAACCAAAACGATTTTGGCGGGTTGAGCCGAGCAGTTTTTATTCGTAAGATCCTGTTCAAAAACTGATATTCAAAACGCCTTATTAACTGCAGCACTGTTGGTAGGGAATAGTTTTAACGTAACTGAGGTTATAATGAGTTGGTTATTTTGAGGGGACATTTAGTTGACAAATTAATTACCTTCAACTTGAAACTTGATTGCTGAAATTTGAGTTGAAGCCTTTTGGGGACTGCTGGGTAAAAACGACAAGGTACCTGGTAAAACGCTGCAAATTATTACTCAAAGGTTTATTATTTATGTATTAGACAGCTCTTCCACGTAGATCTCTGGTCCATAATTATTAAACGCCGCTTATAGTATATTTAGTATCGGAACTCGGAGCTTCGGACCTCACAAATGGGTTCAATCCATTACAGCAGCGGAATCTAACAATTTTACGCTTTTTAATATAGTTGATAAACAAAACAATTTATTACCAAGTCATCTTTCCAACACATAAAAGTGTTACCTATACTGTATATTGATATCATCTAATTGGTCAAATTTCAAAAAATGTGCTGACAAAATCACTGAAAATGGCTAAGAATTGTTAAATTGATATTTTTTAGCATAAGATTGGTCAAATAAAGTTTATCAACTATGAAATAGAACATTCAAAAATCTATGTACGAAATTATGCTAAAAACTTGAACTTCATTAAATTTTGTTAATGGGGTTGTCAGGGTGAGACGGATATAAGCAGAAAAAATTCTTCTCCGAGTTTCTTTATTGCTAGCTTTCAACATCAAAATGTCATCTTCAGGCCCCTTCGTTTCTAAAAACACACATAACGGGCCGTTACAAACTATGACTTCCAACATCACACAAGGTAAACAAACCCCACATGTCTAAATTTCGTCAGTCACTTATAAATCATTTAAAAAAGCCCTAATCAACCCTAAACTCCTTCTACAGACACCCCAAGAAGTTAATCTCGGGACTGGCAACAATTCCTATGGAAATTAAAGAAATTAAAGATCCCCCCCGGAGACTGATGCACCTGACCGTGGAACAGAGGCGGATGAGCGATAGAGGATACTAGACAGGTATGTGTGAATCAATTTCTGTATATTAGGCAGGATCCTAGGTGCTGTACCTTCCTAGTCATAGTTTGTAACGTCCCGTTATTGTGTTTTTAGAAACGAAGGGGCCTGAAGATGACATTTGATGTTGAAAGCTAGCAATAAAGAAAATCGGAGAAGAATTTTTTCTGCTTATATCCGTCTCACCCTGACAACCCCATTGGCCATAAAAGCCTGACGGAACCCTAACATTTTCTTTTCACTCATAAATCTCCAATTTCTGTACAACTTGAAATATACAACAAAAAAAAGACACTTTTTCACCTATTTTTGGCTCATATTGGACAATTCTAAGGCCTTTTATGGCCCGGACGGCGCACAGTGGATGGAAACAGCAGTTTTTGTGCAAAATCCTCTTAGATGAGCCAAGTGGTTGAACTTGATATGGATTTTCATAAAAGCCTGACATTGGAAAAGCCGAAACCAGTCATATCCCTTATTACTGCACCAAGGATCATGAATCATGTTACGATCAATATTAACACAGAATGTGTTTTAGCCATGGACTAACTAGCCGAAAATGGAACGCGGGATGGTAATTTTCACGTACAACCGAGTCGTTGCTATTTTCGAAAGCTCTCGATTTATCCAACAATATTATGTTTTAAAAAATCTATAAAATTGCAATTTCTATGCTTTACACTCTAGGAAGCTGTAATTTCGTATGTAGCCTCTTTAGGACATTTACTTGACGATGTCCAGGGTCCGGATCAGATGAGTGGCTTTTAAAGCTAATTTCTATACTTTACACTCTAAAAATTGCCTAAAATCCAAAATCTCTTTAAATTGAATAGAAGAGTATCATTTAGAATACTTTTTTTTTCCATAAAATTAATAGCTAACATTTTCTTTTCACTCATAAATCTCCAATTTCTGTACAACTTGAAATAATCACAAAAAAAACCCTCAAAACTCTTGGTGATGCGCCAAAAAAAGACACTTTTTCACCTATTTTTGGCTCATAGCACCCATGAGAGTGGAGCGATCGAGCTGGCGAGAAGTTAGGACCAACTAGACCCCAAGTGGAGTCTATGTGCGAAAGAACAGATTTTTTAAGACAATTCTAAGGCCTTTTATGGCCCGGACGGCGGTTTTTTGACTGGACTAAAAAAATAATTAAGTAACCCATTTCGGTTATACGGCTTGATTTACGGCTTTCACGCTATGACGGTGAACGGCGGACGGACATTTCAAATTTGGATTCTACGCACCTTGAAACGTAAAGTGACAAAGTTTGAGGGGGGGGGGGGGGGCTGTTTCCATCCACTGTGCGGCGGACGGTGGACGGCGGACGGACATTTCAAATTTGGATTCTACGCACCTTGAAACGTAAAGTGACAAAGTTTGAGGGGGGGTTATAAAAATTTTTTGCTATACGATCACATAGGCTTATTATTGGAAACCAAAATGACCCGCAGATGTGGGTCCATGTAATGCACGGGTAACCGGTGGTCTAAATAAAAATCTTGATTTTTTGGGGATAACCATGGAATCATGATTTCAACGCCCTTCATCTTCCCTGCTGTCCATTATTTTGGAGGATTGAAGATCCGCTGTCTTTCGCAATGGTCATCCAGTCGTAAAAACCGTTTACCGAGTTTAGCGCAAACATGGCCAAAATTCCCTGTTTTTTGGCTCTAGAAACCAGTTTTTTCCCTAATGATCCCACGATTCTGAGATTTGGTATGTGGGCCCTTGAGGGACTTCTGAACACAACTGACCGATCCAAGATCAGCTGACTGGCTCTAGAAACCAGTTTTTTCCCTAATGATCCCACGATTCTGAGATTTGGTATGTAGCCCTTCGAGGGACTTCTGAACACAACTGACCGATCCCAAGTCAGCTGAGTGGCTCTAGAAACCAGTTTTTTCCCTAATGATCCCACGATTCTGAGATTTGGTATGTAGCCCCTTGAGGGACTTCTGTAATCCAATATCAGCTGAGTGGCTCTAGAATCCGTTTTTTTCCCTAATGATCCCACGATTCTGAGATTTGGTATGTGGGCCCTTGAGGGGCTTCTGAACACAACTGGATCCCAAATCAGCTGAGTGGCTCTAGAAACCAGTTTTTTCCCTAATGTCCCACGATTCTGAGATTTGGTATGTAGCCCCTTGAGGGACTTCTGACCAACTGACCGATCCAAGATCAGCTGAGTGGCTCTAGAATCCATTTTTTTCCCTAATGATCCCACGATTCTGAGATTTGGTATGTGGGCCCTTGAGGGACTTCTGAACACAACTGACCGATCCAAGATCAGCTGACTGGCTCTAGAAACCAGTTTTTTCCCTAATGATCCCACGATTCTGAGATTTGGTATGTAAGGGACTAACACAACTGACCGATCCAAGATCAGCTGAAGAAACCAGTTTTTTCCCTAATGATCCCACGATTCTGAGATTTGGTATGTAGCCCTTCGAAGGAATTCTGAACACAACTGACCGATCCCAAGTCAGCTGAGTGGCTCTAGAAACCAGTTTTTCCCTAATGATCCCACGATTCTGAGATTTGGTATGTAGCCCCTTGAGGGACTTCTGAACACAACTGACCGATCCAAGATCAGCTGAGTGGCTCTAGAATCCGTTTTTTTCCCTAATGATCCCACGATTCTGAGATTTGGTATGTGGGCCCTTGAACTTCTCAACCAACTGACCGATCCAAGATCAGCTGAGTGGCTCTAGAATCCATTTTTTTCCCTAATGATCCCACGATTCTGAGATTTGGTATGTGGGCCCTTGAGGGACTTCTGAACACAACTGACCGATCCAAGATCAGCTGACTGGCTCTAGAAACCAGTGATCCCACGATTCTGAGATTTGGTATGTAGCCCCTTGAGGGACTTTGACCGATCCAAGATCAGCTGAGTGGCTCTAGAAACCAGTTTTTTCCCTAATGATCCCACGATTCTGAGATTTGGTATGTAGCCCCTTGAGGGACTTCTGAACACAACTGACCGATCCAAGATCAGCTGAGTGGCTCTAGAATCCAGTTTTTTCCCTAATGATCCCACGATTCTGAGATTCGGTATGTGGGCCCTTGAGGGACTTCTGAACACAACTGACCGATCCCAGATCAGCTGAGTGGCTCTAGAAACCAGTTTTTTCCCTAATGATCCCACGATTCTGAGATTTCTTATGTGGGCCCTTGAGGGACTTCTGAACACAACTGACCGATCCCAGATCAGCTGAGTGGCTCTAGAATCCAGTTTTTTCCCTAATGATCCCACGATTCTGAGATTTGGTATGTGGGCCCTTGAGGGACTTCTGAACACAACTGACCGATCCCAGATCAGCTGAGTGGCTCTAGAAACCAGTTTTTTCCCTAATGATCCCACGATTCTGAGATTTGGTATGTAGCCCCTTGAGGGACTTCTGAACACAACTGACCGATCCCACATCAGCTGAGTGGCTCTTGAATCCAGTTTTTCCCCTAATGATCCCACGATTCTGAGATTTGGTATGTAGCCCCTTGAGGGACTTCTGAACGCAACTGACCGATCCCAGATCAGCTGAGTGGCTCTAGAATCCAGTTTTTTCCCTAATGATCCCACGAATCTGAGATTTGGTATGTAGCCCCTTGAGGGACTTCTGAACACAACTGACCGATTACAGATCAGCTGAGTGGATCTAGAATCCATTTTTTTCCCTAATGATCCCACGATTCTGAGATTTGGTATGTAGCCCCTTGAGGGACTTCTGAACACAACTGACCGATTACAGATCAGCTGAGTGGCTCTAGAATCCAGTTTTTTCCCTAATGATAAGGAAATAATAAGAAAACACACATGAAAATGTCCCAATGTGTTGCAGACTATGCAAGCATTTCTGATGATTTCCGCTTACTTTAGTTTACATCAAAATTATGTTTGAAATAGTTGTGCAATATTTTGGTAGAATTTTTTATTTCACCCCCCACCATTATCTGACCAGAAGATTGTTTTTATTTTGGGCGATTCAAGATTCGCTGTATAAGTAGTTATGAATACAGGTGGCGATTTCGTTACAGCCCCGAATTCCCTCTGTATTGTCCTAAAAATAGAAGTCTTCACCGCTATCGTCGAAATGAAACCCAAGGTTGATACACTTCAGTTGTTGTCTTCTACAATATATTTGAGATGTGGGAAAAGTTAACTTTAAAAGTCCAGTCATGCAGCATGACCCCATGAGCGAATTTTTGAAGAAATCTTCGATTATTTCGATTTTTGACTGATTTTTCAACTTTGAAATTTTTGAAAACTTGATACATATTCTTATAGGAAATTTTACGCTGATTCCGAATATACCACATGTTAGTATGCTGAAAAAATTATTTCGCACAACAAATCGCAAAAAACAGGCTATTTCGAAATTTTGACTACATTTTTGAAAATTTCAACCCGAAGATGTAATCCGATCATGCTGGCCAACGAACTTGAACTTTCGTTTTGTGTCCTTAACATTTTAAAATTTGTTTGAAGTTTCTAGCACGATTCTACGGACAGTTATCGTCTGGAATGACACATACATATATACATACATACATACATACATACATACATACATACATACATATATACATACATAAAAAAATGCGTTAAACTTCAGAATATGATTCAGAATAGCCTGAAACGGATTTCTGCATAAAATTTTTTCAAAAATTCACATTCTATAAATTTTGAGTCGAGAGCAATAGCTTAATTTTCTTCAAAAATGCGCTAAAATGGAGGGAATCTTATTTTTCACTTGTTTTATTAGTTCGTTCCCGCGTAAAAAAACATCAGTCGGGGGATCTTGGAGGAAGCATGTCAACGCAGGTAACGTTGTGCAACAGAATGGGCACTTAGGTTTGTTTGGTTCGAAATTGATAAACGAACCGCTCGAAGCTCTACTATCGCTCACAAACTTTATGAGCAGTTTTCTTATGGCATGTAAGGTTCGAATCCGTTACAAAACTTATTTCTCAAAAAATAGCGCTTTATTGTTTGGCATAATATGGCGTTCTTCAAGTGTCCGACTCGGCAGCCCTCCGTTGAAAGCCCACAATCTTCTCTTCCCTATAACATGGATGTTAAGGGAGTTGGCCTTTAGCTGACTTATATCGAAGTCTTCCAGTGGATCGGGGAGACTATATCTGGTTGTAATGGAGCTATAATTCTCAGCCCGAAAAAATTCCACTGCGACTGATCTCCCTTGCTACTATTTTTGGCAGGTGCGAATCTAGCATAATGATATTTAGCTTAGGTAGTTAAGATGCAAGCTGAGGGTATAAGTTGAGAGCGTGTCCAGCTCAGTTTCAAGGTATATCAGGTGATTTGGTGAAAAATTAGGCAAATACCAGTGATCTGCGTAGTATGGCTATATAATACTGAAATAATAAAACTTTGCATAATAATTTGCAGAGTTTTTATCAAATCACCTTTATGTAACTTATAGTTACACTACCAAACTTTCGTTAGTTTGGTAAGAAAATGACGACGCCTCTTGAATATAACTTGTGTACCGATACGGTTTCCAAACCCGCTTGCGTACGCGTTCTTCCCTTACACTCGAAATAGCCTTCCTAACGGCCGCTATGTCTTTCTCGGGAAAGTAATCTTGGAGTTTGTAAACAGACGTTACACAGTACACAAACTCCCGGTGATAATCGGGGGCTCTGGGCCTGTTGTGGTTTGAAGATCTCAGGCTACAAAACATTTATCTTGCACATTATCGCCGCGCGCTATCTCTTTTCCTCTAACAAAAGTTTATCAAATAAACAGAACCGCGACGAGGCGCAAATAGAAACGGTCTGGTCACAAATTGATTCATTAAAGTAGTTGTATCGCACTTCTACTTATCCGACAAGTTTTGGAACAAGCTGTAGTGAATTTCTCATTGCTTCAGAGTCTACAGAGGAAGGGAAATCATTATGTTCAAATTTGTGGGGGGATCCTAGATATATGAAGATCGTGCTGACCAACGTTTCAAAACATTCGTCAAAAATACCTATTTTAATAATTGTTAATTACCTTAAAAAAACAGGTCTGTTTGAAAGAAACCATAAAGTTCTTTAATTCATTAAGTTCCAGTCATGAAGCATGATCGTATGAGCGAATTTTCGTAAATTATCGTACTATATTATGTTAAATTATTTTGAAAATTCAGGGATTTGAATGAAAAGAAATTGTTAAGTACCAAATTTATGGAAAACAACGCGTTCTAAATACGAACTAAATCACTCGCGACGAAGTTGTGGAAACCCATTTCAAAACGGAATTTAGTGCAAAAAACGTTGTCTATTGCCACGAAAAATAAACAGTTATAATGCTAAATCGATTTCGACGATTAGGTAATCATCAGTAGCAAACAATAACTGAACACACATTAAAAAAGTCCAGTCATGCAGCATGACCCCATGAGCGAATTTTTGAAGAAATCCGACATTTCAGTTCGGTATTGATCGTGTAGAGAAATTTTAGTTCATGATTTTGATAGACAAACATGCAATCAAATTATTAAAAATAATTAGGAGGTACTCATACTTTATTATTATTAGAAGGTGCTTATACATACTTTATTATTAGGAGGCACTTATACATTAAAGAGAGGGACCGAGAGAATCGGAGGACGGAATATTTCACACAGTAAACTCATCAGTTGTGATTACATTTTTTTTTTTTTTTAAATTTTATTTTTTAACAAGCACCTACTACCTACGTTTTATACAGCATGGTTCTAGGATTGTTTATACAGGGATACTTCCATGAGAGTAGTTCAATCTGAATTTGGACAATGTTTCATGCAAATATTACCGATTTTTACAACTAGCGAACGGCATTTTTTCGATTTTTGACTGATTTTTCAACTTTGAAAATTTTGAAAACTTGATACATATTCTTATAGGAAATTGTACACTGATTCCGAATATACCACATGGTAGTATGCTGAAAAAATTATTTCGCACAACAAATCGCAAAAAACAGGCCATTTTGAAATTTTTGACTACATTTTTGAAAATTTCAACCCGAAGATGTAATCCGATCATGCTGGCCAACGAACTTGAACTTTTGTTTTGTGTCCTTAACATTTTAAAATTTGTTTGAAGTTTCTAGCACGATTCTACGGACAGTTATCGTCTGGAATGACACATACATAGATATATACATCCATACCTATATACATACATACATACTTACATACATACATACATAAAAAAATGCGTTAAACTTCAGAATATGATTCAGAATAGCCTGAAACGGATTTCTGCACAAAACTTTTTCAAAAATTCACATTCTACAAATTTTGAGGCGAGAGCAATAGCTTAATTTTCTTCAAAAATTCGCTAAAAAACACAGCTTACATAGTCACAGGAGAAGGAATCCCATTGATCGAGAGAAAGAAAGGGTAGGGAGGTACAACCAATTAAGTGCGAGCGAAGTGAAGGGGGGATCATAGCTAATCAGATGAAGTGAAGAGGTAATTCCAAACTTTATGGAAATGGACTTGTCAACGGTGAGATATATTGGGGGATATCCCCATTGAAAATTGACCAGATATATCACTTTTGATAATTTCAAATTTTTTAAGTACATTCAACATACCCCTTTTTGGACAAAAATTAAGAAATTCTACGAACTGTCTTATCTGTCAGATCAAAATTATAATTATGATTGGATTCCTTAAGGTGTTCTGCAAAGGTATACTTACAATGTATACAACTTTACATTGTGATTAATTCAATCCCGAGCTCGGTATAATATTTTTTTTTTTTTCGTTCAAATTCAATCTCAGAAAAATATTTTTAAACGTAATTATTATAAATATTTTAAATCATACTTTAAAACGTCATTTTGATCTATTCGTCTAATTAATATGTATTTTACTAAGGGATTGACGTCTTGTGATGTTATGTATTTTTGAGATGCGAGCATGCTAGCATCCAGACCACGAAACTATTCAAATCATTCTGTTCTATTCGTCCAACTAATCTGAATTTTCACTTAGAGATCGACTATTTGGTGTTATGTATTTTTGAGATGCGAGCTTACGAGCATCCAGACCACCAAACCACAAAAATCATTCTGATCTGTTTGTCCAACTGATCTATATTTTAGCAGCGGACATAGATTACCTAATAAAAATTGAGGCGCCAATTCATTCAACGGAACCTATTCGTGCGGAAAGACTATGGGTGGACGTAGTTACGATTCAGGTCGGTAGGGGCGCACAAAGCGAAACATGTTGTTGTACCCAACGTCAAGTCGAACTTTTGCCGGTCGGTGTGGAGAAACGAGCCAAGTTATAGCGTGCGACCTATACACCTATTTCGACACAAGGATGGTCTGCTTCAGGTCCCTCTCACCAACCCTCAGCTCTGGACCTTCCCCCCCCCCCCCCACCACCATTTCTCTTGCTCTCGTCTGAATAATATATTTCCCTTCCGTCTCTCGGGCACCCGATGCGAGCACGGGGTTCAATTTATGAACGTCACCTGGACGCACAGTGACGCCTGGCAGATGCCTACGGCCTCCTATTCGCCGGCTGTTAAAAAAAAACCCTTGTGACGTAAGAACGAGACATTATTTGTCCTCGGAGTAGTCAACCTGTCTTCTGACCAACCCGTTTCACCCTTATTTTCCGTGCCGGCAGGAAAGTCCCTCGAATTTATCGATATTTCCGTGAGTGTTTTCATAACATCTCAACGTAGCGGGGTGAAAGAAAAGTTATGTAATCAGTTTTCATCCGATTTAGATGAAATTTTGAGGGGATGTGCGAACTAGAGGGTAGACGGTCCACTATCAGTTTCATCGTTATTGACTCAATACCTCACTCTGCGCACGCGCAAACGTAAATTCTACCAAGCATAATTTTCTCAGGCCCTAGTCGTCGATAGAATTCATCTATCGGGGGAACTAAAACTTCAATAAAAGGACATCATATAAGAAAAACCGCGTTTGAACATCGAAATGAAGCAAGATTGACCTGCAAAACGCCAACAATAAGCGATCTCTCGCCGAATAAACTTGTAAATCAACCCCTTCGAAAAACGTGTTTCAGTTGAGATTAAAAGACAAGATATTTACGACAGCGGGTAATCTTCATTAAATATGATATGAACGGTAAGAGACGGACGTCAATGAATAAACGAGACACTTCAGAAATTATGCAAAAAACTCCATCTCCGACTAAAGAGCAAACTTCTGTGATGTCTCAAAGAATATTGGCAATTCGCCGGGCTGACAAGGAATGTTGAAGAGTTATAAAATTGCATGCGATAAATAGCTTCCACTTTTCTTCCAAAGGAAATGTAGCTGCTAAGCTCGATTTTTCACTTCTGTTACATTTTCAAGACTCCACTCTGTTGCAATGGAGGCACAATTTGGAATGGAGACCTCTTGGGATGTCTAGAAACGAATCATTAAGTCTAGAGCCCCCAGATCAGCTGAATGAGATTCGAAGCTAATATTATATTTGCTATACAACCTATGATGCTGAAATTTGAAACGGAGGCTCTTTGGGATGTCTCAAAACGAACCATGAAGTCTAGAGCCCCCCTAGATCGGCTGAGGGGATTAAATTGATTGACATTACATGAATTTATTTTGTACGAAAGGTACAAGAAGGTATCTTCCGTTCATTCTAGTTATTGGCCTCAGCTGAGCTGACAATAGCTGACAAGAATCGCAAGCCTCTTCTATCCATCACAAGCTTCCTCTGCAACTCTAAGGGATATCAGATCTTATAATGCGTTTCTAGATGTCCCAAAGGGGCTCCATTCCAAATTTTAGCATCATAAGCTGAATAATAAATAAATTAGCTCCCCAGCCCTCACAACTGATCTAGGGGACTTCAGGATTTATAATTAATTTTTATAAGTTCCAAGAGTCCTCCATTCAAATTTTTGCTTCATAGGTTAAATAGGAAAGAACTTAAATCCGGATTCTCACTTAGCAAATCTGTCACTGCCACTTGACCTTTTCTACTCATAGCAATAGCCCCATTTTCTGCGAAAAATAATGGAAGTTAAAGGACCTCCCATTGGGATAATACCGCAATTTAACCAATTTTTTGCTCACCAACTTGGATACAACAAGCTTTTAAATGATATTTTCGAATTCAAGTAATATTTCCACGGATTTATCAATACGAAAATATAACGAAACCACACAAAATCGACTGTGGTTATGTGATGGAAATACGCCAAACCCTCTTCATTGTCTGGAACTTTTCGCAGTTAATCGACCAAAAATATCCCCGACGTTATTATTACCCGACGGAGTTGAAGCTCAATATTTCCTCGAGTTATTATTTGAGCTACGAGAGCTCGTTCTCTCATTTCCCTTCAAAACCGTTTCCGAATGGAATCATTTGCTTTTATGACGAGGGGTTTCGTACTCTGAAAAGTTTCAACGAACCGTTTGGACGGAAGAGAAGAAATTGCCACAGAAATTCTACAGAAAGGTTGATTACTTTTTCAACCGAATTCGTCCTAAGACATTTTTCCAGGAATGGATATTTAATACACCAGTTTGCTGAAGGAGTAATTACGAATGAATTGGAAACCCCGGTTTGGCATATTTGAGCAGTATTTGTGCGGGTTTTCCTCAACATGAATTCAGAATTTTCCATGAATAGGAAAGTTTTGGGGAAGGAGTACCTGTGTACGCTATATAGAGGACAAACATTCCAGGTAGTTGATTATATTATTTATATATGCGTAAAATGTAATGCATTTCTACATTTACTTTCATCACCTACTCCCCGTCCTTTAAATTGGCCCAATTTCGAAAAAGTGCTGAAAAATCAATAAAAATGGCAAAAAACGGCTAACAATCGTTAAATTTTATGTTTTTACAGAATATTGCTTAAATAAGGCTATTAAATATAAAATAGAACATTCGAAAATTGGTGTACAAAATTATGGTGAAAACTGTACTCAAATTTAATTAAAATGTGCTTAAAAAAATCGGTAAAAGTGCAAAAAAGTTAGAAATTTCAGTCATGCAGCATAATTGAATGAGCGAATTTTCGTAAATTATTATTGTACCATATTTGTTACATTGTCCTGGAAATTGAGAACTTTGAGTGAGAAGAAATAGGTAGTTATTTACCAATTTTATGTCAAAAACTCGTTCTAAATAATAATCTGCCATTTAAAAAGAAATTTTGAATTTCCGTCTTTTTTGTCGTTTTTACCGATTTTGTAATTTTCTATTTTATTGTTAATGATTTTTATTTGAGCAATATTCTGCTAAAAAATATAAATCTAACGATTTTTAGCAATTTGTAGCTATTTTTAGTGAGTTTTTCAGGACTTTTGTTGGAATTTGACCAATTGCATGTGCTCAATAAATGCTGGCCAACGGACTCATCTTTTCGTTTGGAAAGCTTGATTTTTTGGCGCAAGAACGGCATTTTTATTTCAATTCTAAGGAGAGATACAATATATATATATATATATATATATATATATATATATATATATATATATATATATATATATATATATATATATATATATATATATATATATATATATATATGTATGTATATATAATATAACCGCATGAAATGGCTCTACAAGACTATATACATATTCAATCAATTTTTAAGGAAAAACGATTGACAACATGAAACTAATTTTTATATTTCGGCTTATGCCTTTTTCAAACTACGAGAAAAGAATTTTGATTTTTGTTAATTGGTGAGAAATTCTTGCCATGGAGAAGCGTTGTTGCCCAGTTAACGTCTGATATTCAAAACTGGAGGATCATACGCGCCCAAAACATTCGAGTGAGCTCTCTCTGAATGAACCAGCATTAATTTATTTTCTGTGGGCCCCATTTTTTTCAATACCTTCATACCATAGCAATCATCAAATGTAGCATCATGCGACGAGGCATGGCGGCTTACTGGCAAATCTTCTTTTTTCATTACTACCGATGCTCTATGGTTATTAACCCTCAAATTAAGTGCTGTCTCCGCTTTTCCTACGTAGAAGGCAGGGCATTGTTTGCACAACAACTGATACACACACATAGGCGTCTGGCAATCTGCTGACCCTTTGCATGTGTATGAGTTGGGGTTGTTAGCAGACGTGAAGTGATCCTCTTCTATAACCAGTGGGCAAACTTTACATCTGCGCTTGCCACAAGGATGCAAACCTTTCGGTGGTGGCGCCGTCCTATCTGATCTTCTATGGGTCAGGATATCTCCGATAGACGATCCTTGTCGATAAGACATTGACGGTACTTCTGAGAAGACTCTTTTAGTCACTGGGTTTGCTGAGAGGAATGGGTGAAGATCTTTTAGAATTTTGTTCATCTTCTCAATGCCGAAAAAGAATGTTGTTGTGAGTTGAACTTTTTTGATCGGATTCCTTCCCACATTAAACACCACCCGACACTCCGAAATCCGATTCTTTTCTCGTAATTTGAAAAAGGCATAAGCCGAAATATAAAAATTAGTTTCATGTTGTCAATTGTTTTTCCTTAAAAATTGATTGAATATATATATATATATATATATATATATATATATATATATATATATATATATATATATATATATATGCTGAAAAATCACTAAAAATAGCAACAAAAAAACGGCTAACAATCGTTGCATTTAAATTTTTTAGCAGGATATTGCTTAAATAAGGTTATTAACTATAAAAAAGAACATTCGAAAATTGGTGTACAAAATTACGTATTTTATATATATATATATATATACTTTGGCACAGATGTGCGGAGGAAAATAGGACATATATAAAGATAAATTAAAAGGAAAAACTCAGGTAATAATATTTCGGCTTTTGCCTTTATCAAATAGTAGAGTAGAAGTATGAAGATAACCCTCCTGTTAGGTTACTCAAGCGGCGGCGGTGGTGGTGGTTGCCATTTCTTGATTGTGGGGGTGTTTGTTGTATAGGTAAGGGTGGTGGTGAAGTAGAATTGAAGAGGTGAAGAGATGAATAGTGTGATTATGAAATGTGTGAGATGAAAATATAAATGATTCAATGTAAGCGAGGTTGGTGGTGAGATAAGGGGAAATGATGTGATATTAATGTAGAGTAGGTGGGTGGATCAGTAAAATGTTGGATTTTAGTCAAAATTTAGTTAAAATAGATAGAAATTATATGTACCTAAAGTTGATTGAAATAAAATTGATTAAAATAATTGACAGGGGAGGGTGGGGGAAAATTTATTGATAACAAATCTTAAAAAGCAACTCAAAAAATAAATGAATGGGAAAAAAATATGTATAATAAAATAAAATAAAATAAAATAAATAAATATATATATAAATACACACACACACACACACACACACACACACACACACACACACACACACACACACATATATATATATATATATATATATATATATATATAAAAATAATAATAATAAATAAATAAACACACGCACACACACACACACACACACACACACACACACACATATATATATATATATATATATATATACACACACTCGCACACATACACACACGTACACATACTCACACGTATACATACATATACACACACATATCATACGTACATACATCATACATACATAAAATAATAATAAAACAAATTATAAGACAAAATAAGATTAAAAATATTGCATTTGAGAAATATCACTTGTAGGTGTTCAGTCCAGGTGACGAGTATGCGCCCAGGACATACGAATGGGCCTGTTCAGATTGTCTGATTTGTACGTCATTGGCTTCGGGAGGCAGAGATCTGAGTACTTTCAGCCTAAAACATTCGTCAAACGTTGCTTTATGGGTTGCAGCGTGATTATTGATCCGTACGTCAAGTCCTCTGTTGACTGAGGATCTGTGTTGGTTCATTCGCAGATTGAGAGGGGTAATGGTTTTTCCCACATAGAATGCTTGACATTTCTGGCACAACAGCTGGTATATACAATTTTGCGTTTGTCATGTTGATGAGCCACGACATTTGTACGGATTCGGGTTGTCAATTGAGGAGAATGTACATTCCTCGAGGACAATTGCACACAATTAGCATCTTGGTTTGTCACATGGATGGAGCCCAGGTGGTTGCGAATTTGGATGTTGAGGGTGTCGTTTGTGTGACAAGATATTTCCCAGTGTAGGGTTCCTCCTATACGACACTATAGGGATTTCAGGAAAGATATTTTTCGTATGGGCGTTGGATGACAAAATTGGGTACAGTTCCCGCAGAATACCATTGATTTTTTGTACTCCAAAAAAGAAATTGGTGTTTAGGTAGGGCCTTTTTTCATGGTTCACCTTGGGTTTTGGGGTCCATTTTACGTTTGCAGGTACGACTCTTTTTTCTAAAAATCTAGATGGATAGTCTCTTCCCACCAGCTTTTCCTTCAAGTTCCCCAAGTACTCTTTCTTCTTTTCTGTTGAATTGCAGATTCTATGGCCTCGAATCGATAACGATCGAGGGATGGCTCTTTTAGTATGGGGAGGGTGACAGCTTTTATGGTGTAGATATTGCTGTTTATTGCTGGGTTTGGTGCGCAATGATGTTTTTAAAGATCCATTATGTTGGAGAATATCTATGTCAAGGAAAGTGGCTTTTTCTACAGAATATTCCCAAGAGAACGAGACCGAAAATGAGGAGTTCAAAGCAGTCAGAAATTCTTTTAGTGTTTCCTCTCCATGTACCCAGATCAGATCGTCGATGTACCTTTTCCACATCAAAGGAGTAAGCTCTCTTGATGATAAAAAGTTTTGTTCTAATCGAGCCATGAAGAGATTTGCATAAGATGGTGCAGCTCGGGTTCCCATGGCAGTACCAGTTTTTTGGATGAACAATTGGTCTTCAAATGTGAAAACATTCATTTTTAGAATGAACTCAGCTAGTTTGGTGAGGAATCCGGTAGATGGTTTCGAGAGGTGAGTTCGTTGGTCCAAAAAATGTTTGAGAGCAGAAATTCCCTCAATATGGGGTATTTCACTATAGAGTGATTTCACATCTATGGTTGCCATTATAACTGGTTGCTCAGGATTGAGTGGTAAAGAAACTTCACTGAGGATGTTCAAAAAGTGATAAGAATCTTTGACATACGAGGGCTGACGTTGAACTATTGGCTGTAAAATGTAATCCAGGTATGATGAAATTCGTTCTGTTAACGAATCGAAACTAGCTACTATAGGTCGTCCAGGAGGGGGGGATTCTGGCATGGAAAATTCTTTGTGAATTTTGGGCAAAATGTAGAACTCAGGGAGACGAGGACTTTCAGGGACCAGGAGGTTGATTTCAGTTTTGTTCAGGCCTTCAATCTTCCCGTTGTTTTTCAAGAATTTTTTAATTTCAGTCAAGAATTTGGGAGTGGGGTCATTATTTGATTTTTCATAGAATCTCTCATTTTGTAATTGTCTTAAGGCTTCTGTGCGGTAATCTTCAACATCCATAATCACAACAGTGGAGCCTTTGTCCGCTGACATGATTCTGATGGTGTGGTCTCGCTTTAGATTCATCAATGCACGTTCTTCATCCGGAAAGAGATTGTTTTTTGGTTGAAGCGAGTTAAGGAATGAGAGGTTTGAAGTTTTTTGTAAGAACTGGGAAATAAATTGTTCAAGGGGATGAGAAGCTGGCAAGGGTTTGAGTTCCATATTTGAGGGAGGTTTAAAGTTAATCAGAGAGGGGTGAATGGTTTCGGATACGTTGTCTTCCCTAACTATCTCTTGTCCACTTGTGCTCCAAAAGTATTGTAATCGCAGACGTCTGCAGAATGCCTGAATATCCTCGTGAAGAGCAATATGGTTTATTCTGGGTGTGGGTGAAAAGGAGAGGCCTTTGGTCAACACAGAGATCTCATTTGTATTAAGAGTGCGGTTAGAAAGGTTGCAGATGCTTGAAGTGACTTCAGAAGGGGAAGGGAGAACTCCTTCATTGCTTTCGTTACTGGCATTGGGGATGAATAATGTAGAATTGTGTGTATCCGTCGCTGCATCTGGTGTTTGAGGCGATAAATCAATAGGAGGATCACCAAGAATGCTTTGAAGGTGGGCTTCAGATTGTGTAGTGGAAGGATGAGGTACTTCTGGCGATAGGAGGGTTATCGGTATTCCTCTTCGTAAGTGGTTCAAATAAAGATTTGATAGCTTTTTAAGGTGTTGTTTTCTATATTCTTGCAGCAGTACAAGGGATTTATCGATTAAGAAGTTGACACGATCGGAACATTGTGGATCTACGAGAGAGATGATTTTAACCAAGGGGAGCAAATGTTCATAGAAGTACTGGGACCTTAAAATAGTATAGCCATGTAAGATTCTTAGGGTTAACTGTCGTGAAGTTGTTTGTTGAAATTCATGGAAAGATGGTCTCATTTGAGGGGGAACACCAGTGACAGGAAGTTTTAGTGTCAGCCCTTTAGGAACAATGCCTACTTTTAAACACTGGCTTAGGAATTCAATGTGACTGGTTACACGAGCGACCTTCTGTGAGTAAAACTGTATCTCACTGAGCCAAAATGCTATAGGGTTTGTCATATTCAGTCAGATAACACACGAGTGATATATTCTCAATTGCAAAGTTGTTGGGAATGAAAATAAATTAACTATGTAATTACCTAAGTATTTATGAAGTAATAAATTGAGTGGAAGATTATGTACCTGCGTCTTACCAAATGAAGTGGCTTGAGAATGGTGATTTCTTGAAGTGTGGCGTGGAAAGTGATTTTCAGTGTGAGTAATGAATATGATGATGATTGATTTTAGAAGTATGGAAAAGGAATTGTGAAGAGGGATGTGGATGGGAATTTCGGCGGAGATTGTAGAACGGACAGCACGGAACTGTTGACACGGTTTTTTCACGGTGCTACGGCACTTTATACTGATTTGAATGGTTTAAAAAAAAAAAAATATATATATATATATATATATATATATATATATATATATATATTTGTTTAACGCTGAAAAAGTGTTAAACTCTAGGATTAGTTTCAGAATGTCTCAAAACGGATTTCAACTAAGGGAATTTTCAAAAATTTAGATTTAAAAATTTTTGAAGCCATTGCAATAGCCCCATTTTTTACGAAAATTCGCTAAAATCCAAAATATCTTTTTGAATAGCAGATTAATATTCAGAGTGAGATTTTTGCTGTATAATCCGTAATTGAAAATTCATTTTCACTCAGTCCGTAATTCATTCTTTTCAAAACAATGTTGCATGATTAATACTGCCGTACTAAGAATGTATCCCGTATCTGCATTTTTGGCCATATTGAGTTAGTGGTACCCCCATTGAGTTAGTGGTCCCCCCCCCCCCCCCCCCCCGTTTGCGAGGGTGGTTTCTTTCCATTTTGCCTCGACGTCGGATCTCAATGGGAAATGCCTCTAAAACGGCTAACAGTTATCGCATTATCTACGTTTTTGTTCGATTTACTTATGAAAATCCAGTAACTAGCCTTTTGTAGAGCAAAAACCCGCACCAGGGCGTCAGATGCGACTATTCTATTAGTATTCAGGTACATAATTGCGAGGCTGTTGAAAGTCCAGATAGGAATTTATTTCTTAGTATTTTAGGACTTGCGGCGTCTGATACGATTTCGGAATCAGTGGCAGATACGATTTTTCTTCCCAGTATTTTTAACATACAATTGTATTTTCTCTTGTCAGATCAGATACGGTTTTCGGAGGTTGGCAACCACGGTTATTTCTGCTAGCATCCTGCATATACGAGAATTTTTTTTTTTTTTTTTTTTTTTTTTTTTTTTTTTCGCCACGTAAAGCGGTACATACTAATTCTGTATTAGAAAAAAACGCGTCAGTCTTATTGCAAAACTAAAACTCGTATGTGCACTAGATACGAGGAAGTCGTCTAGTACTACACCTTTTTTTGCAATTTTCTGACCAAAATAATGTTTTTTCAGCCACACCTCGCGATTCAGTGAGAAATGTCCTTTGGAATTAGTGCTTTTGGAGCTCGAGACAACGTAAAATAGAGCTAATATCACACTCAAAACCTAGAGACGCATTTCCCCAAAAATAGGGTTTGGTCAGATACGGGATCTATTCTTAGTATGACAAAATATTGTTCGGTAATTTACGAAACTTCGCTCATACGATCATGCCGCATGACTAGAACTTTTTACTCTTCCCACTCTCTCGGCCATCGGACAGAAGGACGGCTTGAAATTTACGAACCCTCCCTCAATTGAAAGGTGGTCGTGGGGCACAAAGTCCCATTTTTACTTAACTATTTTCCATGACGTTTTTATTTCGTTGGAAGTGAAGAAGATGAAATACGGGCCGTGTCGTGGCGGTGAATTTCCCTCGGAGGGTTTCAGGATTTCCGGCTTCCAGTTTGTCAGGGAATTGACAAGGTGATCCGGGAGGCAGGGCGGAATCCGTTCTCCGGCTAATTGTTTATAAATTGCTTCTGGGGCCGAGGGAGCTTTGTTCGCCGGTGCCTTTTGAGTGTTAAAAGGGAAGCTCGTTTCAGCTGAGTCTGCCCTCTTTTCAATACAGCGGGATGACCCGCCTCAATCCCTCAGCTTGTCTGCTGTTTTTGGGGCGGAAAATCCGATTCTATGTTCCACAAATCGACAATATTATTTGCTCCATTCTGAGATAACTGTGAAGAAAAAAACACAGCTTGTAAATGTTTTAGTATGGAACCAGTGTTGGGCATAATCTTATCGTTGAATACGAATACGATTGTAATCGCGATAATAATTCGTTGATTCTGAGTCAACTGCGATTATATGCGTGTAATTGTATTTGTCTGTCGGCGATTACACAAATACAACCCATGAAAATGCGTCATGGGACGTCCTATTGAAATAGATTTGAGACAAATAGGCTGGGCTCAAATCGTTTAATTCGCTTTAAGGACGTCCCTCTGAAGCTAGGTAATGTTAGCAAGGCTTCGCATATTATAGGAGGGACGCCCTATTGAAATTGATGACCGTGACGCATTTTTATGGGTTGTATTCGTGTAATCGCCGATAGACGAATACGATTACACGAATACGAATATAATCGCAGTTGACTCAGAATCAACGAATAATTATCGTGATTACAATCGTAGTCGTATTCGACGATAAGATTATGCCCAACACTGGTTCCATTCTAAAACATTTTTAGGTAGTTTTTTGACGAGACACATGTTGAGAAGGCGTGTTTGACCACCATTAGTGATGTACGATGATCATATCTAAGTTTCGAATTAAGATGGTAAAATTTGATTAAAAAAGAACTGAAAAATTAGAAGTATGGTGTTTTTGACCCTCCTGGTCAAAAGTTGAAAAATCGCAAAAAATCAACTTTCACACCTCCAGAGCAGCTGTGGGTCTCATTCGAGTGACATTTTTCAAAAAACTGTAGAAAAATTGTCAACAGAAAAACAATTTTTTATGTGCAGTTTTTAGGGAAAAGTCACATTAGGGAGGCATTTCAGACCCATCGTGTGTGGTATAGGCGTGTTCAGCGTAAAATTTCCAACAAGAATATCACCTTTTAATTGAACATGAATTATCCTGGAATATTAGCGATTTTTTTCAAAAATGCTGGTTCCGTTCCTCAAAAATGAACGTCTAAATGAAAAACGGGCTTCGGTTTCGGATTCAGCACGCTCGAAAATCCGCAGGACCAGTACCGGATGAATGAGGACCTTTTTTTTTCTTTTCTTTCAGTGTAATTATTACCCCACAAAATCTTAACTAGTTTGCTTCACCTACAAACGCAAGTCAATCGCCACTATGTCTCGTTGCGTGGAGTACCTGTTCCAGAAGAAAACTCGGTGAAGTATCTTGGACTCGATCTCGCCAGATAATTGATATGGGATACTCACATCTCAAACCTATTACAGCGCCTGCGGTGCCGAATAAACAAGTAAAATATCTTCTTCAACCGTCCTCAAGAGTCCCTCTCCACCTAAAATGGCTAGTATACCTCACCATTTTGCGACCTATGTGGCCGTACGGGGGAGAATTCTGGGGATCAGCCAGTCACTCCCAAGTCAAACGAATTCAGACGTTCCGAAATAGAGTTCTCCGGACTATAACTGGTGCCCCGTGGTTTGTTCGGAATTCAGTACTACACTCCGACCTGAATATCTTCCCAGGCAAGGAGGATATACAGAACAAATTTACCGGATTCCTCGTAGAAATGACCTCCCAGCCTTGCTGAATGAATTGACCACTAACCTTCCACTGTGCAGATTTCCTCGATGAACTTACTGTAGACGACGCTTCTGATTAGGAAAAGATTGAGGACTCTCCAGTGGATAGATACCTCTTTCAAGTTTCATGTTAATGTTTTATAATGTCATTTTCTCGCGCAACTGTAATGTATTTTTTTATACAATTAAGTGTAATTCAGTTTTTAAAAAAAGTGTGATTATTGGCTATCAACCTGCTAAGATTAAGTAATGTATTATTACATGTTTTTCGTTAAATAAGAGTGGGATCTCTTACATAACGTGCGAAGAAGTTGGAAGGCAGATATTTGTTTATCCATTCACCCCCAAGCCCACACAATATAATTCATTCGATCGTCGCCTTCCCAGCCCTGATAGGGGAGCACCCAGAACGCCTTCCCCATCATATATCACTCGGATCCGAGTGTCAAGGAAGAGCCTAACTTACCCGATATAACTTTCTCAAATATCCTCTTTCGACTTTCCCCCCTCTCCACCCGCTTTCTCTCTCTCTTTCTCTGACTTTCGCTAAAGTTGGTCGACCGCCTTCGCTTCCATCCCTGATCATCACAGTTCCACAATTTCCTCAGGGCGTGTAGAGATTCACTTGATTCCCTCACTTCTGGGTTTGAGTGTAATTGGACGGGGGTTAGCACTTATGTAATAACTTGAGGGATTTGACAAGCTGTCGATAAATCAATATATTTCACGATTTATTGGTACTAAGATAAAATAATTACTTTAATTTCTAAATCGGTTGACAACGGTCAGCTCATTGAAACCTCCCGATAGTGAATACTGACTGGGCCAGAAGGAAAGTTAACTATCAGGATAACCTCTCGATAGCGGAATCTGTCTGCTAATAACATGTTTTGTCACCAGTAAATACAGCAAAGTAGGTCTAAAAATACATTTAAAGAGGTTTCATTTTGATCTGTGGCATTACTCTACAATACTGACATCGAAATAACGAGACTAAAACAGTTGTGATGCAAACATTTAACTTTTGCACCTTCACGATGAAGTTTGAACCTTCACCGTATGTGGGGTTTTGAATGGATGAGTAATTTCACCTATTCTATTTGGTTCCATCGGCAGGTTCTAAAAGATTAGAAGGATTAAAAGCTGCAATATGGAGGTTATCGGATGGGATGGAAGTAGCCGAAACGGCTGTGTAAAGGCAGCTAAATGACGTTTCAGGTCAATGAGCTTCATTGACCTAAAACAGCAGCTTGTGTTTTCAAGGGCGCAGAATCCAAAGAATCCAAGATCAGAAATGAGAAATTACAAAGCAGGAATGTTACCCTTTGTCTGTTATCGAAATCGCCGCATCTACCAATTGCAATAAAGTGATGAATTCCACAGGGCACTATGAGTCGTTTTTCAAGAACTCCATAGTATTTGCCATTATCAGATGCCAGTTTTAATTCTGTTTGTTGAAATTATTGCATGTTTGCGCATACGACCTGTCTATAATTTATCTATGTTTGATTCGATTCATAACCTCGATTCTTGCCTAAATACATAGCTATACCTGTATATCAATCCTTGGTTTTTAGAAACGTCATTGAACCTCGCATAGCAAGTCCTGCCAATTTCTGTTGTACTAATAAGTGTTGTGCAGACGTGGGTGTGTACATCCAACCTGAGACGGCAAATTACCCGAAACAGTAATCGCATGTCTGAAATCGTTTCATTCACCCAATGAATTCTCAATGAACCAATCTACATTGAGGAAGATATTCGTCCGAAATTGATATTACCAATTCATCAGTCTCAATTGTTAACCCTCCTTCGACACTGTACATTCGTAATAAATTCCATTGACGGATCTTTTTGCGCACGAAGATTGGACGCATTTGAGAAGAAAGGGAAATCCGATAAAGAAGCGTGGAAACGACATCTCGAAGAAAGGGGGGAAATCTGGGAGCGGTCCTGAGAAAAAGAACGGAAGGGGAGTTCCAATCATAACAGCGAGGCAAAGCTTATTGACCGCGAGGTTCCCGATAGGCGCCTCTCTCTCTCTCCCTCCCTATCTCTCTCTCTCTCTCTCTCTCTCTCTCTCTCTCTCTCTCCTCTCTCTCTCTATTTATCTCTCCATCTCCCTCCCTCCCTCTCTCTCGCTCTCGCTCTACGCAGTTTTTTCCTTTTTTTTCTTCCTTTTAAACTTATTTCTGAGTGTCGTGAGTTATTTTCTCCGTGATATGATAAATTTTACAGAATTACCACTGAGTATCCATAAAAACTGATCCTGTTGTCATAGAACTGGCTCTGGTGTTCTAGGTGTTGGATGTTAGTCTCTTATCTCGTCATATCGGCGTCATCATTTCTTCTATGTCCCGTAGAGGTATACCTTTCAGCGAAATTTCGTTGAAAATGAAGGTATTGCAATGGCTCCAAAAATTTTAAATTACAATTTTTCGAAAATATCCTTTGTTTTGAGTTTAATGTGTTTTCACATAATGTATAAATATATATTTTGTGTGTCTGAGTGTGTGTGTGTGTATGTATATATATATATATATATATATATATATATATATATATATATATATATATATATATATATGTGTGTGTGTGGGGGGGGGGGGGGGGCATTCCAGACGATAACTCTCGTTATGCTTCAAATTATAATTCCGTTATTGCGCCAAAAAATGAAGCTTCCCAAATGAAAGGATGAGTAAGTTTGTTAGCCGGCCCTTTTCAAGTACATTACATTGGTCGAATGTCAATAAATGTGCTGATAACAGCTTTTGAAAATGATACAATATGGTATATTGTTTACCATCATTTTATACATACAATTTTTAGTATTCTAGTTCATTCTTGATCAACTTTTTGACTAACATTCTGCTAAAAAATATGAATTTTTGGAGCCATTACAATAGGTTCATTTTATATGAAAATCTGATAAAAGCTAAAAACTAAAAATCTGTTTTTGAATCACAAAATAATTGAGTTTTATTATCTTTTATTGGCCATAAATTGGTAGTTATTAATGCATTTTTTTTGCACTCAAAGTATTCAAATTTCAAAACAATTCAACGTAATAACTGATACTTTACGAATAATTGCTCATGCGGTCACGCTGCGTGACTGGAACTTTTAATGAAATGCAGCATCAAACTCGTTAGCTTCGAATGGTTGATTTTCTGGTGAAACTTTTCAAGAATGTTCAGAACGGTTATTGGCAGACGTTCATCATTAGAATTAAGTTGGAGAACCGTTCATACTCCTGAAGCGTTCATTTAGGCGTGCGAAGGCCATGAAGGCGCTTCAAACATGGAAAAGAAACTAACCAGGGCCGCTCCACCCCATTTTTTTGCTCTCAACAACTTCTGCTTGCCGTTTCGCGAGGCTAAACCAAGTGGAAGGATCAACAGAAGCGTAAATGTTTTTCAAATGTTCGCAGAAGACTCTTCTAGCATCTGAAACTTTACGGGGACGGTAGGGCGGGGGAAGTCGAAGGAAATCTGAATAGCTGAGTACTAAGTTCAATTAGGCACTTCTAAAAGCTGCGAGATGAGCTCAGGACGGGAGACCTGGTTTCCTTATAGAGTTCAAATCGTTTTCATTCCACTGCTTCCTCGCTAATGGGCTACAATTTACAATCAATCCTTAAATCCTGAAACCGAGCATTTACGAGTATCGTGAGTTTGTTCACATTTAATTCTGAATACGTTTCAGTAATGCAGCATGAACGTATGAGCGAATATTCGTAACTTATCGTGTTATATTGATGTTCGAGCAATTGTTGCAATTGCAGCAATTTGTTTTGAAGTTTGAGCAATTCGAGTGCAACGAGATTGCTAACTGTCAATTTTATGCCTGAAAAAAAAAAAAAAGGGGTGAGGGAGGGGACTTGTTCTAAATAATATTCTGCGATCAAACTAGACTTTTGATTTTAGGGGTTTTTTGGCAGTTTTTATCGATTTTTTTGCCCACGTATGAATGAAATTTAAGAACATTGTGTAAGACAATTTCGCGCATATACAATTTTAGTGCATTTAAAAAAAAAAAAAAAAAGGAAAAATGAGCTATTGTGTTCACTTCGTTCGTTGATATATGTACGTATTTATATCACCTTAAATCGTTTAAAATGCCACTTCCCGAGGCCCGATTTTGATGAAATTTGGGATGGATGTAATCTGCAACATGGCGAGGATAAAAATTTCAGGAGCCGCAAACGCATGAGAGATCATTGAACAGCTGATTGAGCTCCAAAGCCATTTTGTCTACTATTCAACGCAGGAAGCTGAAATTTGAGAGGGTGGCTGAAGGGAGAATACTAAAGACGCATGAGAGGTCATCGATCAGCTGAGTGAGCTCCAAAGCCGTTTTGTCTCCTATTCGACGCAGGAAGCTGACATTTGGGAGGGAGGCTGAAGGGAGAATGCTGAAGAGGACTGAGGGATCATTGATCAGCTGATTGAGCTCCAAAGCCATTTTCTCGCCTATTCGATGCAGGAAGCTGAAATTTGAGAGGGTGGTTAAAGGGAGAATACTGAAGACGCATGAGAGGTCATCGATAAGCTGAGTGAGCTCCAATGCATTTTATCTCCTATTCAACGCAGGAAACGTCTATTTCACGCGGATCTCCTTACAAGAAAATGCGCTATCGTGTGACTCACTTCGTGAGCACTGCTCTACTTGTTTAATGTTCTAGTTTATATTTGATAATCTTCTGTTGAGTAATAGGGTGCTAAAAATAGGAATTTAATTATTTTCAGTCGTTTTTTGCCATTAAAAGAGTGATTTTCGGCATATTTTTGTCATTTTACATGTTGGGCACAAGAAATGCTTCCCAACGTGCGTACTAATCGTCTCTTTTGGAATACTTTACTTTTTGGCAATAGAATGGATTTTATCCATTTCTTAAGGTGAGTTATCGTTTATATAGTTTGAATGACAGTTACTCTAGTATCTTTATGGCACTGTGCTCTAAATTAAAAATAGAGTGCATTTACATATTTTAACATAAATTTACATAAAGTGCGTTTATGTAAACCTAGTAAAGGTGAAGTTGAGATCTCATAACCTCAAAAATGGTTCGTTTACGTTAAAAGATGCATAGAATCTAATAATAAAAATTAAAAAAATCCGTCCTCAAGGCGTATGCCTTGAGCTTTTCTCCAAAACTACTGAACCGAAGTTTATGAAATTTGTCTGAAAAATCATGCATCGGTCGGGGAAGTGCCAGTAACATCGGCATCAATTTGGATCAACCCTGAAGGGCTGAAAAATCGATATATCTTATCAGGGATTTAGGTACCCCCCAGAGGTGCAATGGGGGCCTAAATCTTCGACAAAGAGGTAGAGGAGGTTGACAGTATCCCGTCAGAGAGATACCACTCCTACTAATTGCATTAATGAGCTATGTTCGGAGTAGATTGGATTTCCAGGGACCTGGATAACCCATCCAACGCCAAAAGCTTCTCAAAAACACGAGAAAGGCGTGCGACGCCCGTTGTTCACCAACGGGGCGACGACAGCCCATTCTCTGAGATCCCGACGGGAACTCTATGACGGGAACTCTGTCACACTCCCCCACTTAAAGACATACTTGATTGAAGATCAAGTATGTTAACTAGGTGCAATAGTTACTGGCTGAGAACTGATGCTCATTAATAAATAGCTGCATTGACGTTTGAGGATGGGAAAAGAGAAATTAAAACAGGATTGATTGTCAATGAATCTTCATAAGAAGTATTCATTAGGTAATTAACCCCAAATCAAAGATTGGAACAATCGGGAATAAACGGTGGCTCAACTATGGAGACTTATACCTTAAGGAAAATAAAAGAGATATAAATTAATATGCCCAACATTGGGGACTTAAATTGGGTATTAGCCCTGGAAATTGAATAATTGGGAACAATGCCCTTGAATAATTGGGAACAATGCCCTTAAATAATTGGGAACCAAACCAGGGTATAAAGAATAAAAATGGCAAAGGCCAGTATACCATAGGTATGAAATTTAAAATTTAAAAAGGGGAATAAAAGAGAAATTACAAGTCAAAGACCAATGAAATTATTTATATACCAAAGGGTGATAATGGGAATTCCTTCTGGAATCCCGAGCCATGTTTCTTCTGAAACATTGACGCCCCAAAAAATTGAGGATTGGACTACTGGGCGTCAGCCGTGCATAATCCAAACCACGCTCTGCTACCATATCAGGGATTTAGGTACCCCCCCAGAGGTTCAATGGGGGCCTAAATCTTCGATAAAAAGGTAGAGGAGGGATGACAGTATCCCGTCAGAGAGATACCCACTCCTACTTATAGCATTAATCAGCTATATTCGGAGTAGATTTGATTTCCAGGGACCTGGATCACCCATCCAACGCCAAACTCAGCTTCTCAAAAACACGAGCAAGGCGTGCGGCGCCCGTTGTTCACCAACGGGGCGACGACAGCGCATTCTCTGAGATCCCGATGGGAACTCTGTCACAAACTTAAACATAAATTTGCCCAACGAATCGAATGAAATCATCATACAAGCGTTACGATTTGCCGTTCTCTCATTACAAGGTATAATGGTGCAGCGATCCTACGTTTTTTCGGGGTAACTAAGTTTCATCAATGAACGCTAGATAGTGTTAGGCTTGCAGCAAGCGAATCTTGCGCGGCGGTTTTGCCAATTCCCGACATTGCATCATCAGCTCGTGTAAGGAATGTTTGTATGTGTTATTTAATTTCATTAATTTCTCTTCAGTAGGCGTCTACACCTTTGCAGACGCATTAGGTACGCACTTAATGATTCATTGGATAATGTAGACATTTGTTCTGCGTAGAAGAGCTGCTATACCATACAGAACTAATAAACTGATGTGTAATAATTTGCAGTGTTTTGAAGAGTAGTTACATGTGACATAGAATGGAATAATTATGTAACCAATTGCGAATTAAGTATTTTTGTCTATCATTTACCAGAATATCCTCTTGATGAATATTTCAATACAAACAACAGTTGGTATTACTTTTTCTTTGGTGGCACACAGCGACACAACACATCCCCCTTTGCGTTTAATATTCAATGACAAACCTGAATGAAATAGAACCCACTAGGTCCAATAACAAGTAGCTAACGTAAATAAATTATTGATCCGTCGGCGAGGGCGATTAACCTACATTCCTAACAACACAATAACTCCTGACTCCCGCCTATAGTAAATCGGGGCCGTGGAATGCGGATTTTATGGGCCCAAGGTGCAGGTTTTATCATTCCGTTAACCCTGAATGGTAGCTAAGCCAACAGTGATCAATAAGATTATCATCATTGATTAATAACTTTGATTAGGTTAGTATTCAACTGCATTCAACCTAAACCTCCTAACATATCACTGCTTTTTTAGCGAATTTTCAAAGAAGGAATGAGCTATTTAGATGACTCTCAGAGTTTAAATATCGAGGGGAGGGGGAACCCCTACAAATCCGTTTCATACATCAAAGAACAAAATTCTAGATTTTAACTATATATATATATATATATATATATATATATATATATATATATATATATATATATATATATGTATATATGTATATATATATATGTATATAAATTTTCCTAGAATCGTTTCAGAGTGCCTCATTCGGATTTTGACGAAGAAAATTTCGGAGCCTTTGCGAAATCTTCACTTTCTACAGAAAATCGCTAAAATTTAAGAGGCTAATGCATATTTGTGGGTCTCTAAATAGTAACATCCCGCGGGGGGGGGGGGGGGGGGGGGGAGCCCCCGCCGAGGCGCAAAGCGCCGAGTTATTTAATGGCTCTTATTTCATTTTGTCAATCATTATAATTAATTAACGTAGGTACCTGTTTAGTTCCCTTCAAGACTCGAGAAAATACTTTTCTGTTCATTTCTGTGAGTGGAATTCACGCTGACATAGCTACAGGAAAGTTAGTGAACTCGGAAATTGAGTTCTTTAAAGGAAACTCTTTGAACTTCAATAATACTGTCAAAACAGAACTAGTTTGATATTGAGATCTCATCCAACTTTGCATTGGAGATTGGATATTTTCGAAAGTTTTGTGGAAAGTTTGGAGACGTGATGTTTTCTAAGCAATTACTTTTGTGATTAGTAGGATAAGTTAGTTGCACCAGTAGGTAATAAATTATTAAACTTACTACTTCGTTGGATTACAACAACCAATCGCCATGGATTGCTAAATGAAGATTCTCGTCGCTTGTCCATTTAAATCTTATCGATTCGGACTATTAAATCAGCCTATCCGACGTGATGTCACGTGATGTTCCTCACGCGGAAATCAAGTCGATTGTACCACATTCAGTAACAAAGTAACCAGTTGTTTTCCAACTTCAATTCCCCAGAAAAGATATTGTATAGCTGGTTCGGGTACAAAGGTCACGTAAACCGAAGTCGACACCGAACTAAACTTTCAGAAACTCCAAACTGCGAAGCATGTAGTAGAAGATTTCGAGCACAAGTTGATGGTCATAGTCATTAGTCATTATACTATGAAATGGACATTCAAATCCTTTATATTGTATTATAACAATACTGGTTATATGCATCTCTTGTAGACGCGCAACCAATATATGTATGTGAAATATTATTATTATAAAAAATATTATAACAATAATGAAAACCCGTCTTACTCACAGACACCTGCTTAGTGCAGAAGCTCGAGATGCTGTGTGTGGGAAGTGTGGGGGTGTTCTGTCCATCCGCCACTTTCTGGCCTCCGAGTCCAGCATCAGCCCTCTCAGTGGGTTGATGTATTATCCGGACCAGACAAGGTCCGATCCCTGTTGTTGTGCCTGAGAGCCGCTGAGCTCTACTACGAACTGTGATATCTGATCTGTGATATATTTATATAGTCATAGTTTTATTTCACTTTTTGCTGATTGTATATAGTAGCATGTATATAGTTATCAGCCTATTTTACATCTAGTCTTAGTTGTATTATTTTATTTTGGGTTTTTTTTTTTATTCGCTTGAGAGGCTAAACAGTGGTTATCACTGCACCCTCATTCTCCCCCCCTTCCCCCTCCGATATGCCAGTGGAGTCCATGATGGCGCTCCTTTTTAGCCAAGGATGGCAGCATAGCTCCCCTTAGAATCGTGCCACTTCCAGTGTCCCAATAGACACCTTGTTCAATGCCGCTAGTGACCCTTCTGGTTGAGGTGCGTTTGAACCTTAAAAAATAAACAAATAAATAAATTTAAAAAAATTAAAAACTAAAAAAAAAAAAAAAAAAAAAAAAAAAGATTTGAATGCAAATTTGACGATCAGGAGCACTGTTAGAACTCCCCATCACCTCTTTATGGAAAACTAGGAAAAAAAAAGAAAAAAAATTGGACTCCACGGTAAAGTAGAAGTTTGTACAGTAGTGGTAGAGTAGTAATATGTAGTATGATGTATAGTTTTGTCGGATGGATGGTCTCATGCTCGTATTTCAAAAATACAATAAAATCCTAAATCAATCTTAGTAGTAAAACACACATTAGTTGGACTAATATTACATTTGAAATAATGTTTCGTAGGTTGAAAAATACAAGAAACAAATTTTAGTGCAGAGTTGGATTTGTTCCTGAGATTGTCTACACGGGATTTCTCTGTACTGAAATTGCTTAAGTTTCAACACAATTTATCGTAATATAAGACGATAGGTGACACAGGTTTACAAAAGAAAAGTCATGTTTGTGACAGTACTCGTCGTTTCCGAGACAGCGCGTCTACCTTTCGCTCAGCGTTGGGTTGAACGCCGCTTTTTCTTGCGTTTTCGGGATAGCCCGATTGGGGATAGCCTCGCCCGTTTGATCGGGCAGGATATTCCCTGAACGCAGCTCATTTAAAATGCGCTAGTAGAGGAAGGGGCTGCCGCACCTCCCCTCTGTTATTTATACTGCAGATTTCGGCCCAGGATTCCCAGCACCAGGTACCCTTAATCTGTTACATGTATAGTGACGGAGATCTCATTATCACTTCTTGAGTGTGCTGGAGTGTGCTCGTTTTTTCCCATCATATCAGGGTTTTGAGATATTGTCAAAACTTGTCAAATTTCGGCTTGATGAGTCAAATTTTTCCAGCTGTTGTTTTTGAAAAGTGTGAGGCGTCGTTTATATAGTATTCTACCTCCTGAATCTAATGAGACCTGTTGCATGTCGCTACGATTAATGGTTACGGAGCTGGATAACTTTATAGCCCCAAAAACGTGGTTTTTCATGTATTCTCCTTTACCTTAAAACCAAGAAGAAGACACTAAAAACCACGTTTTTTGGGCTTTAATGTTCGGGCTTATTATCTATTAGTCCGATTTCGGTCAAAATCGGGGTGTAGATGGTTATGTTCCAAAATAATTACCTATGAATTATATCGCGATTGGTGGAGTAATAACTATAGCGCATGCACAAAACTACAAATGATCGACACAGACAAAACTCCGAGACTAATGTACCAATTTTTATGAAATTTTCTAGGAATGTGTGGTTTATAGATCCTAGACTTTCCCCCATAAATTGCATTGCCGTTGGATTAAAAGTAGTCGGTGCGCATGCGCAAACGTTAATTTCTTAAACCACGACTCATCAATTATTTCGACTCGTACTTTCTCTTTCAACTAATTCTATACGTCTATGTTACAATATGTGAGGAAGTTATACTTCCCATCCAACTTGGCAGAAGAGTTATAGTTGGGATTAATCCCGTCTTAAATAACTAAATTTACTGACGTCGGAAGTAAAAGATTTGGCTAGAAACCATGGAATCCGTGATCCTCAAGGCTAAAGTTCAGTAGGTAGTCGAGTAACTTTAACATGTGTGCTTTTCTAAGACGAGTTTGCTGCACTCGCTCTCAATTAGCGTTGAGAACAATATCGACCGGCAAGGATGAAGAAGGAAAGGCTCAAGGGGTTTCGCTCTCGAGTGGCGAAAGAAGGAACAGGTGGGAGAGAAAAAATGAACTCTGTCGGGGGGGCCGCCCCTCTGTTTCTGGGGTATCAGAGCGAGGTGCGGGGTAAAGGTTAGGAAAAAAAGTGGGTTTTCTCTAAAGAACGCTCCGTTTTTCAGTGAGTGATTGATGAGATGTTGTTTATGGTGATGGAACTAACCCAGAGAGAGCTGTCTAGTTCGGAGATAACCAGAGGAATCACTTTAGAGGGGGAAGAAGCAACAACGTCATCTGATATGAATCCTGATGTTTGCTCTTGGAAATCGATGCCATAAGCGCGCAAGCTTCTGTCACGTTCCAGCGAAGCGCGCCGTTTCCTGTACAACATATGAGGGTAGCTCCGGATATCTCTGATAGTCGGCCAGCTAGGGGAGTACGCTGTAAGTCCGTTGCCGATCTCATCGAAATATTTACTGGTGTTTCTACATCGAAAATGAGTCAACACGTATTTTGCCGATCGACAGAATGGGTCCTTGGACTTTCGAGAAAAAAAAAAAAAAAAAAAAAAAAAAAAGGTTATAAAATGGCTAAATTTGGCGTTCACGAAAGCGAATGGCCCTTTTGAAGGGGATATTCCGCCACCACATTTGGAGAACAGCAATGATATTTATGGTGCTATTGGCGAAAATGCCAACACTGAGAGAAAAATGAGCTTAAAAAACTGCATTAAAACCTCGCAATTGAGTTTTTTAAGGAAAAAAAACTAGATTGACGGCTAAAATCACTCGATCGACGGTTAAAAAAACTCGATCGTGGAATATTCTATGTAGTTTTTTAACCTCGGAATCCAATGGAGTCCTCCGTAGCACTTCTATCGAGTTTTTTGTGGCTGCCAATTGACTTTTCCTAGCATCCGGATAGGGTTTTCCTAACAACGTCAATCGAGTAACCTAATGTTTCCCATCGTGTTTTCTTTGTTCCCCTATGGGGTTTTGTTAACAACGCCAATCGAGTTTTCATAATTTCCTCATCTGGTTTTCTTAACCCTCCCATCGAGTAATGTATAGGCTGCAATCGACTTTTTCCTGCTTCCTAATAGGCTTTTCTTAACAATTCCGATCGAGTTTTCACACTTTCCTAATCGAGTTTTCTGTCATCTGGGATCGACTTATTTTAGCCGGTCGATCGTGTTTTTATAAGACTACGATCGACTTTCGTAGCTGACGGATCGAGTTTTCTGTAGACCTTCCATCGGGTTACGCTAACGCCCCATCAGGTTTTTCCAAGCCCGTCAATCGACTTTATCAAGTCCTCCGGATCGAGTTTCTTCTTGCCGGTCCCGCTATTCGGTACCCAATTGGGTAAAACCTCTTGTGGAAGTCGTTCGCCCTTTCAAACGAGTTTTCTGGTACCCCGAACCAGGAATTTCCAGAAAATTCGTTTGAAATAGTAAACGAGTTCCACAAGACGTGTCACCGGATCGGTTTCCAGGATCGGTTTCCAAAAACGGGTACCGAATAGGGGGGCCGGGCTAAAGAAAATCGGATCGGACGGCTTGAAAAATGTTCACGGTTACAGGCAGGAAAAATTCCTTCGGGATTCTCAGCGTAGCCCAAAGGAGGCCCAGAATACCTGATGCGGTGAGCTGAAAGAAGAAGAAAAAGGCGAATATCAGACCCAGAACGCTGTTACCCAGCATGGCATTTTTTTTTTCTTTTCTTTTCCAGTACTTTTTGCTGTTCACTTTTTTCCCTTGTTCAAATGATCAAACCTCATAAAAAAATGTATTATAATATATTATGTAATGTAATGTCGCAAGAAGGAAAGGGTAAATAGTTTGGAATCATTGAGTAAGCTTCAAAAATAGATTGTATTAACAACAATGATGTGATATGTATAAAAGTATCAGATAGTATACATTCTATACTATTGAATTACTATACAAATATGTACAAGTCGTATAAGTATTAATTAATGGACGGCCCGAATTCCTAAGTTATAATTATTATTGAGACGTTCGTCACAGAGAGATGAAATGTTCAAGAGAGAGATTAAAGTTCCAATGCATATTATTCAGATTGTCATAAATAAATAAATAAATATATTTAGAGGCTATTACGCATGAAGACATAATATTTGTAGTCCAACGCCCTTGCGAGCGTGTTAGAAAACACATATCTTCTGTCGGAGAGCGATAGGAAAAGGAAGAGAGGGGGTCGACAGCGTATGCCATGTAGTGCGGAGAAAACATGTTCGTTTCGTAATCCTGGCCCTTGAAGTAGGTTTCGTTAGTTACTTAGTCAAAATACATGCTAACGATTTTCGAAAAAAACAGGCCTCATCTCCAAGAGCCACGCCAACAACGTAATCTGGCACAAATTTGATGCCGTAATGAGTCGTGACCATATTAATGGAGAACAAAGCAGAGGAATCTAAACCAAGAGCCGAAGTAACCTCAACAAATGCGCTGTTGTCTGTAATAATGGAACATTTCCCAGTTTCGTCAGCCGGCTGGGAAAAGGCGTACTTACTGATCAGGTAAAAGCCGACGAGAATTTCGGAGCCGCCGTTACAATGTCTTCCCGCCAACACTCCTCGAATGGCCGCCACAAAGCGCCGTCAACGCAAACCACCCTTTTCACATTTCACCTTTTCCAATCCCGAGAAATGGTTCTGCATTAATTACGAGTTAAACACTTACTCGTACTAAACACTTCACTGAACACTAGGGACTGCTGTATGGGCACTGAGAACTGTTTTTTGTACGTTAAATAATCAATTATCACGGGGCTGATCAGTCCTCGTCAATCGGCGACACCACACTGCGTCTGTGGTGGATTCTCCCCACCCGCATAATCAGCCAAAGAAAACTCGATCGGATGCCTAAAAAAGTAGATGAGAAAAGTAAAACACACAATGGAACGTTAGAAAAACTCCATTGGATTTTGAAAAAGTCGATAGATTCCGATCGGGTTTTGTTAAATCGGGTTTTGTTTTTTTGCCTTCCTCATCCCCACTCCTCCTCCGTTTCCCCAAGCCCATTACGCCCCTATCGAAACACTAGAGTCTGGGGAAAGGACGTCCGGCCGAACACCAGAGCTGCCTGTCGGGAAGTAGAGGGACTTTCTCCCACCATAATCTCCCCCAGTCTTAAAACCAGTTAGTTTGTCCAAGTTACTCCTCGAGGTGAAATGCAATATTTTGAGTTTTACCTTCAATTCAGCTGAATACAATTCGCACAAAACATTTACATTTTACATGTTTAGAGTTCAATTCATAATTTAATTTTTTTACATGCTAATAAAGTTTATTTAAGTTTCAAGGGAAGATGTTGAGGAACTCATTTCGATACCTAATCGAAACCTACCTGAATTGATGTAATCGATTATGACCTATTGAGGTAAGGTTTCCAAATCTCAACTGGAATTCTCTTAGACGAATATAAAATTTCATTGATATTCGACGTGGTATAATCCCTACAGATGATGGTAGTTTATTCATTGTACCTATTGATTAGTCGGCCGCGGTCTTCTTTTATTTTGGTCGGGATTCCGCCACCAGAACTTTCTGGGAGATTATTCAGGTTAAATTCGAGGTCATTCGATTTGCAATTATGTTCTCTAAATTCAAATATTCCTTCCACTCCGTTACATAACTCGATCGGCTCCGGAAAATCCGATCGATTAGCCAAGGTGGTTCTCATAAGACTATAGCAATATAGCAACTGGTTTGAAGAATGGAAAAAGTACATGGACCCCTCTAACGTGTTCCTCTTCATTCACCCCATCACACTACTCGATCGCCAAATCATGAAAATCCGATCCATCAACCAAGGTGGTTCTCATAAGGCTATATAAACTCGTTTGAAGACAGGGAAAAGTTGATCGTCAAATAGAAAAACTCTTTCAACACATCAAACAGGTCTGTGTAAGCAACAGACACACGTTTGGAGGAGTACAAATACTCGATGGACGGTAACATAATTACATTGGAATTAAGAAAACCCCATCACCGCCTGACATTACTCGATGGGAGACAGATTTAGGAAACTCGATCAAACTTCTTGTTGCGAAAACACGATCCACTGATACCTCTACTCGATGGACCATTAACAAAACTCCATCAGCTCTTAGCAACATAAGCCGTTGAAGAAGCGACTCACTCTCAAATGTAGTCGAAGAGAGTGAGAGAATGCGTCCATTGGCTTGGCCCAAATTGGATGATATTGTTACATTTCTATTAAACAGAATATTTGTTTACAAATATTAAGCATAAGTTGGTACGGATTTGAAAACTGAACTATTTTATTATTTGAACAACACCTTTTCTTTTCTTAGAATAAGTATGCATTACAAATTATGTAGTGCTGTTCTCTACATCATCCTTCTCCCCAAAGAACGGAACCAAAAGTTCTCCATGGGCAACGGTCTTCCTTTTGGAAGACAAATTCGAAAAACATCGTCTGGACTAGTTTTTACGATTTCACAGGGTCCAATCCACGGAGATTGTAGCTTCAGGCAATGGCTGAGCTTTCTTCTAGGCCAAAAGTACCGAACCCTATCGCCAACCTGGTAACACGGTCCTGAAACTTTGACGTCATACCGTTTCTTGGAATCCTCGGCATTTGTCAACAAACGCTACCTAGCCAATGCATGAGTTTCCTCCATCTTCTGCTGCAGCTGCTGCGCATAATCTCTCTTGAAGCGCACTCCAAGAACTGTTCCACAGAGTATATGAACTGGGAGTGTCAAGATTCGCCTAAGATTCAACTCTGCTGGTGTAAACCCTGTTGTAGAATGCTCAGTTGCGCGATAAGTAAGTAGAACATAAACCCTGTTGTAGAATGCTCAGTTGCGCGATAAGTAAGTAGAACACATGGAAGCTATTTGTCCCAGTCCCGTTGATTCTAGCTCACTATTTTCGATAGCATGGACCATAGTGTCCTGTTGAATTGTCCTACTAAGCCATTGCTCTAAGGATGTAATGGAGTTGTCCGTGTCTTTTGCACTTGTAGCAGAGCCATAATTTCTTTGAAAACCGCCTCTTCAAATCCTGTGCCTTGATCAGAATGGATTTCACGTGGCACTCCACCGTTTGGCCCATCAACGGAGGCTGTGTGAGTGCAGCCTTAATGTCAGAGAAAGAATTCGCACATGCTTAAGTCCATTCAAACTTTGAGGTTTTGTCTTGCAGGGAATACAGGGGTGCCATCCGGTGAGCGGAATAACGTATGAAATACAGATAATATGAGCACATACCTACAAACGTTCGTACTTCTTTACATGAAGATTGTAGTGGCCAAACGTTCGCATTTCTTTACAAGAACATTGTACTGGCCACTCTCTGACTTTTTCTGGGTCAGCCTCAATACCATTCATTACCTTATACAGGGTGATTCCCTCGCAGATGCAAAAAAAAAAAAAAAAAAGGTAAAATTACATCAAAAATGGAGTAAAATGCCGCCAATTGCATATTTTTATCTCAATCCATTCTCGAGATATGATTTTTTAAAGGTTTTTTTAAAATGAAAACCGTGTTTTTTTCCTTTTAAACTCGAATTTCTGCACTTTACTTCATTCTATTTTAACTTTTGACCACATTTTCGGAATAAGCGTTAAATTTCCTATAAGAATAGTGTACTTTGATTCTTGAAAAGTACCGTCTAAAGACCATAACAACTGCTCAAACGAAGACAAATTCTATAAAATGAAATTTCTGAAAATCTTTGAAACGTTACTTCTCTTTCAAAAAAAATCCTGGAGACTGTCAAATCTCATGAAAACTTCTTCATTTAATACGCTTTCCAACGGTATGGTCAAATTTGAGATTATTTTGTTTCTTCGTTTATTTAAGTTTAAATGCTAGAAAGAGAGGCACTTAAAAAGAAATGGGGAGGGGGGGGGGGGGGGGGTTGATCAGAGGGTAGAAAAATATGTAAAATTTTGTTTAAAAATTTTTAAACTTTTTGTTTAGCCTTAGGGGAAGAGTTCGGGATTGGCTAACCCAAAATTTTACCCCTTGGATTGGTAGAAGCGGGGTGATCCACTGGCCCGCCGGATCTCACTTCAATGGACTTTTTCATTTGGGGACTGTTCAAGAACATTGTTTATGCTACTGAGGTACAAGATGAAGGAGATTTAAAGAGAAGAATCCGAGAAGCAAGCGTTACCGTGCAAGAACGTCAGATCTTCAAGGTGACAGTGGGACAAATGCGCCAGCGTGCTAGAGCATGCATCAGAAATAACGGTGGAAAGTTTGAAAACGGGCTTTTTAAATTAATACGCTTCTAGATGAACATTTAGGTTTTTTAACATGTGGGGAAACCTAATTTCTATTTGTATTCGGACGTTGTTGTCACAATCCTATCAATCAGAAAAACATTTTAAAAATTTTTAAATTTTTTTACCCTGTGATCAACCCCCCCCCCCCCCCTCCTCTTTTTTAAGTTTTCTGGCATTTAAACTTAAATTTTTAAACGAAGAAACAAAATAATCTCAAATTTGACCATACTGTTGGAAAGCGTATTAAATGAAGAAGTTTTCATGAGATTTGCCAGTCTCCAGGATTTTTTTTGAAAGAGAAGTAACGTTTCAAAGATTTTCAGAAATATCATTTTATAGAATTTGTCTACGTTTGAGCAGTTATTATGGTCTTTAGACGGTACTTTTCAAGAATCAAAGTACGCTATTCTTATGGGAAATTTAACGCTGATTCCGAAAATGTGGTTAAAAGTTAAAATTGAGTGAAGTAAAGTGCAGAAATTCGAGTTTAAAAGGAAAAAAACACGGTTTTCATTTAAAAAAACCTTTAAAAAATCATTTCTCGAGAACGGATTGAGATAAAAATATGCCGTTGGCGGTATTTTACTCCATTTTTGATGTAGTTTCACCCACATTTTTTTTGCATCTGCGAGGGAATCACCCTGTATAAAACAAAACCCATGTACCTATGTGACTTTGTTCTGGAATAAGTGGCACTTACATGGATTTTGTTTGGCTCCCTTCTCCCTTATAACTCCAAATACACGTTTTAGCCATTTGAAATGTCCATGAAAATCAGTATTGTCCACTAACAAATCGTCTAAATAAACTTTCATCCAACCCGTTCGAATGTCATTACATTACAGAAGATACCTTGTATTGCCCTTTGAAACGTTATTTGAGCGTTACAGAGGCCAAATGGCATAGTTCTGAACTGTCACAGGCCACGTGGAGTACAGAAGGCCGTCTTCTCCTTGTCCTTATCTGACATGGGTATCTGCCAATACCCAGACTGGAGATCAAGAGTGGAGAACCAACTGCTTCCCGTTAGTGCTCTTGTAAGCTCATCAATTTTAGGTAAAATCTGTGCAAAATCTTGTGGACCCATCGTTTTTAGGAACGAGCAAGGTAAGGCTCGCCCATGGACTTCTTGATAGTTCAAATATTCGATTGTCCTCCATTTCACTGATGAGTTTGTCGTTTTTGCTTGTTGAAGTCGATGGGGAGCCGGAATCGAATGTATATATGTCGTGATATGTCTGATATGCATTTCGCGAGGTTGACAAAAAGGCTGAGCGTGATCCCCTTTAGTTTGGTGGTCCGGATGCTCGCAAGCTTGCATCTCAAGAATACATAACATCAAGTAGTCAATCCCTTAGTAAAAATTCAGATGAAAAGGGTGGGATTTTTACAGAAAGGCTGATACCACAAAAAGGCTGCGACATATTTAAAGAAATCTGAAAATAAATTACTATTGTAAACGTGTTCTACACCCTCTGAAACGCAACGAATATGCATCCCCACCCCAAGGTGCCGCTGCACCTTTTCTACGAAAAGTTGGGTATTACAGAATATACTAAGAAAATCAAGTTTGAGCGGACAGGGTGATGCCGGGAGGAGACCAATGTTGTACTTATCTCGGCGCGTTTCTTTGCAATGGTTTATTGAAAGCTTGGCAATGCAAGACTGTCGTCCGCTGGATAAATATGGGTTTTGGGGCAAAAATTCTATCTATTTAATCTCATTCAAATTATGTATGTTTGTATGTCCTTTAAGCGCGACCAAAATTATGAACATGCCATTTGAACACCAGAAATAAAGATAGGCTATATAGAAATTTCGCAACTCACTCCTTTCAGCCTCAGAATCACCATTTTATTGTAAAACCGCATGTGCTCTCACTCTAAATTCTTCACTTCAACAATTTTATTATAGCGAAAACAATAACTTTTTTTTGTTTTAAATAAACAATATAAAACATCATTTTGGTTTATGGTGGGTTTTAGGCGTAAAGGACTTTCGATAACGAATTCAACGATACCAAAACGATTTTGGTGGGTTGAACTGAGCATTTTCTATTCGTAAAGAGATCATCAAAAATTGATATTAAAAATGCCTTATTGACTGCAACACTCTTGGTCTGAAAGGCTTTTAACGTAGCTAAGGTTATATTGAGGTTGGGGAAACCGAGACGCTTTTACCTATTGCAAAAAAAAAAAAAAAAAAAAAAAAAAAACCTAATTATTTTTTCCTGTCCACTCAAGGGAGTTGACATTTGACAGGGAGCCTCTCCATGACATTATGGATGTTATGAGACGAATGCAGTGACGGGTTCCGACTAGTTCAGCTGACTTGGCTAAATTCTCTCCTATTCACCCTGGGAATTAGAAATTTGATGGGCTCTTTCCTGATCAGTTGAATTAGCCAAGGTCTCTTCTTCCCACCCTAGGAATGTGAAATTTGACGGGGAGCTTCTCTAGGACCTTAAGACCAATGCAATGACGGGTTCCAACCAAATCAGCTGACAGCTAAGTTCGCTCCTATTCACCCTAGAACTTTGAAATTTGATAGGGTGCCTCACTGAAACATCGAGACACGAATGAAATGATGGCCTCTTTCCATGAACCATCATTTACAGCGACCGACGTATCTTTCTACGTCTCCAAATGGTTTGATAATACATCAACATAAACTAATTCAAATACGCCTCCTATAAGTGACATAATAGCGTCTAATAAAAGGGAATTGGAAGAAACTGAAAAGCAAGAGGAATAGCTTAGGCTTAAGAGGTATCGTTTACAAAATGAATTGCTTAATTATGAATCAATACTATAATCTCTTACATACCCGTATTCACTCTATATAAGTATTACTACTTTATTATTTAATCTGAACGTATATTTCGCTTCAATTACGTAATGAATTTGAATAAATAAATTATTATAAGTAACCATGACCGTACGAATAATATGTTTGGCGGGACAAAGTCCGCCGGGTCAGCTAGTGTACCTACTTATTAACAACTGGTTTAGGTACGTAGAAGAGCTATCCAGTACAGAGATAATACACCTTTGTGTGATGATTTGCAGAGTTTTCATAGTTGTCGATTTTTCAGCAATTAGTAATGAAATGCAAGTACATTTTCCAGAATAATTGTATGCTTAAATTCACTTCTTACACTGATGCACTTGTAGTTTATGACAGTTAGCGTTCTGGTGCTCTACATTAACTTTTGTTGAATATAGTCCCCTGAATTCTGGATGTATTGTTCAATAAACCTCATCTTCCCACTGGTTGGAAGGAGCGTGAATCCATTGTTCTAACGGACCGTTTTATCGGCCGGAGAATCCTTTTCTCCTGTGTAAAGCCAGCTCTTCGATTTCCCATTCATTTCTTCATATACAACCCATTCGAACACATACAGCACGTTGAGGCGGTTAATCCGTTAACACCCCGAAACTCCCGCCCTCCCCTGAGATTGTATTTTATTTTGTCCCCCACCACTACTACAAGCTCGTTTCTTATTTCCTCTTTTGTCTATCTCTAAGCCCATTCGTTCTCTCCTTTTCAACGTTTATTTCATCCGACCTGCTCTTTATTCGGGCTCCTCCGTTGGAATAGTTTCGTCTCTTCCGACCATATCTCTTGCCCTTTCTATTATTTACGGCGGTATTAAATCATGACGCGCTGCCGCTCTCAGACAAACAAAATTGACTTCGGTCTCCTCATACGAAACCCAGCAGCTATTAAGGCCCCGTTCTTCTTCCTGGCGTATTACTAGACAGTAGAAGTCTTTGGTCTACACATTTTATTTGACTTGACTTATATCTGCTCGTGCGAAATTTGGTTATGTTTTCTAACACGTCCCTCTGATGCTAGGTTTCGTCAATAGAGGGACGACCTATTTGAATTAACCCAGAGGGGTGGAGGACAATCCAAGCAGGAGAGAAAAAATAAATAAATAACCGTATACAAATCCGTTTCAGAACATTCCAAGGTCGAATTCGTGAAAACATACGCAACATAGGTGTATGTCTGTGTGTGAATGTGTATGTTGCGTGCTTGCGTGTGTATGTGTGTATGCGGTGTGTGGTGTGTGTGTGTGTGTGTGTGTACGTGCGTGCGTACGGGTGACGAATTTTGTCAAAGCTGCCCACGCCACAATTCTCAGCCGATTTTCGAGATTCCTCCTTCGTTCGATCCCAATTATTGTAGTATAGTTCTGCAACAAACCATGGGAATTTGCTATCAATGTGGAGGGTGGAGGGGATAGGGTTACATATATGTGTATATAGTTATGTTGATAATGCCAATGGATTTCAATGAAGACAATTTTCGAAATTTTTTAGTTTAAATCTTTTGGATTTATTCAAATAATTTCTTTTTCTACGAAAATTCGCAAATAGTTGATGATGGAATTTCGGACATGTACATTTACAGTCTACGCTTACTTGTGTTTATAAAAAGCGTTCATCTTACCTATTTTTGTGTACCTACTTATGTTGCTAATTTTGTTTTCAGGTCTTGCTTAAACAGTCCGCACAACGAATTCGCTTCAGGTAAGCATATTGATCTATTTATTCGGTAATTTAATACATTTGTATTACTGTTATTTATAAATGAAAAATAATTTTATGATTCACCAAAAACAGCTACCAAGTTAAAACATCTACCCTCCAAGTTAGAACAAAATCGAACTGATACTATCGAGAAATGACTTTATAAGAAATGCACGTTTGTGCATACGTGCGCATACTTTATCGATCTAACAACAATACAATTTATAGGAGGCTGGCTAGGAGCCATCTCGCACAACCCCTGGAAATTTCATTGCAATCAGACTGAGAGTAGACTAGGTATGGTGTGACAAAGAATCGGTGCAGACAGACATGGAACCAAAATCGATCACCAAGCTTAAAGCTCCGGTAGTGAGGAACCAAAACCTGAGGACTCCGCGTGTACCGGTATGGTCACATGACCAAATTTCAAATCCTTCTCTATTTTATTTTGTAACATAAAATCAATTATGGCACAATGATGTCTTTGGCCCTTATGCAAATATCAGTGATGCTCAAAACACTGAAATAGTTTTCGATGGAACCATAAGTATATCTGCACCTTGGGATGATCAGAAAAGTCATTGACCTCAGTTGCCACCCAGCTGATCAATGCGTCATTCTAGTTGTACTGAGAAAAGTACTGTCATTCGACAACCAAACAGTCACTACCGACGTGAAATTAAATCATACGTAGGTAGGTACCCCAGTTCTGTTTTAATGGAATCCCCTTTGGTTTTGCCGTTCTTGACTTTGGCAAGTAGTGTTTCGGAAGTTTGTGGAACGATTTCGATTTATCCTTCAAAACGGACCTTCGGGCTCTTGAGCGTTCTGTCAAGAACAACCCTCGCCCGAACCTCAGACGGTGGGAAAAAAAACTCCCATCCCAACAACCTGTTGCCCCCTAAAGTGGCTTAATTTTCAACTTATGATCGATATTACGACCAACTTTTCCAGTGGATTTGAAGAACTAAATACGTCCCAAACTTCGCTCTCTGCTGAGCGTGTAAAAGTTGACATTTTTGCCACGTTCTAGTGGTGGTCATTGACAATATCGGTTATGAGGTCGAGGTATGGGGTGCAAGATACCTGGATTCAGTTGAAGTTGTCCAAAGCAAGCGTCTTCTCTACCGCACACCGCGGCATTACCTTATATTGGAAACGGGTCGCCTAGCACCCAAAGTACCCATATTTCGGAGAATGGTCAGTGTTGGTTTAGAACGCTGTGATTACTTGAGTCCCATGGTCTTTGTACGTTAATTTTCATAAACTTTGGTGCTGATTTTTCGGAGGAAACCTTTGGACGGCGGATGGACGGATTTCGTTTTAATTAGATTTTTTGATTCTACGTATCTTGAAACGTAAACAGAAAAATGCAAAAGGGGGAGTTAACGTAAAAGTGAATCGAAAAATTTAGAGGTCATCAAACGTTTATTGTTGAATAATGAGCCAAAAGCTCAATGTTAACTCGTCCACTGAGAACGAGGGTTCCATAGATCATTGCTTATATAACCTTCTTACAACCATCTCGTAAGTCTGGGTAAAATGGCACTTGAGTTTGTTTATAAAAAACTTGAGTGCAATAAACAATTGGCAAGTGTTAACCTCTTACTAATTACCTCTTAAATGTGTAAATGAACACGAAATTTCGATCATATAGTTTCGTGGGACTTTTCAGACAATTCTCATGGAAAATAGAGCTAGTGGCTTCAAAGTTTTTAAAAGAAAAAGTGACAAATTTTTGTACCACAGAAACCCAGCTTTGAATCTTGTAAAACATTTTTCACGATACTTATTCATGTAGGTATATGTAAATTGTAAAAATTTAAATGTTAAAATCAAATGATTTACGAAGCTTTTTACTAGCTGATTAAGAAGTGAGTCTCTACTTTGCCTCGGCCTACATTTATCAACATGTATCCGCGCTACAGGCTGCAATTTTGGAGCTATCATCTTGAAATTTGGTTGGTAGAAAATCGAGTTTATGAATTCAGCCCCTGCTTTCTTTCAGGCATGTACGAGTTGAGTCCCAGTCTATTTGCGTTACCCAGGAGACACCGCGATTCACGATACAATTTAACATTATACTTTATCATAATTTACGTATATTCGCTCATAAGATCATGCTGAATAACTGGAACTTTTTAATTCTGACCAAAATTACAATCTATTCATAGGGACAGTAAGATGGTAAATTTGAATGTAAGCCATGGAGGAACTCAGGGAATACTGATGCAGTAGAACGCCTCACCAATCAGGTGGATGAACCCTGAGACTATCCCCTATGGTTATTCATTGACGCTGATTAATTGATCTATTCATGCTGACATATGGAATGAACCGTATTGCCTTTTCTGAGATCCAGGTGGTTCTAGGACAATTTCACCAAAGGAGTGTCTCTCCTTCCAGCGGTTTTATGCTGATGAGGCCGAGTTGGGTTAAAAATACCTATATGTAGGTACCGATTTTGCGATCTCACAAACAACGTACCTTCCTGAAGATCCTATTCCGTTTTGAGACATTCTTTAATTATAGATTGGCAATATTCTACTTTTCGAATAAGTAGGTATTTGAGAACAGATAACACTTTTGCAAAACGAAGAGGAAGTATAGAAATACTACTTGTCCTTACGAAATGGACAGATTACCTACGTTAAGTAAGTACTTCTTATGGTGCATCAATGCATAAATGATTTGTAATGCGTCAACCTACACACATTTTCGGGTAGAAATATGATGTTATCTTAGGATAAGCTGTTGGTGAAAGGAACGAATAAATAGCCTCATTTCAAAACGACGTCGCCTTTGCGTTTTAATGTATATACATAACAATTTCTTCTGTATGCCCTCATGATTTTTTAATGAGTTTATTATTCAACATTGTTTTTGGAGCTATGATGTCCGTGAAATGTGTGATATGTTGGAGAAAATTCTCGAGGAAATAAGTCTGTTTGGGAAATGCAATGGTAATATAAAACATAAACAATGATAACGAAATGATAACATAACCGGTTGGTTATGAACGGCCTGCCGCAATTCCGCACTCCCCCTCCACTAGTTCCAATCGCAGACGCATTGCCGAATTTCCGCAATTCCGGATGGATGTGAACCCACCTTCAGTTACTTCTCTTGTCTCTCCTCAACATTCTTATTGTAAAATATAGATTATTTGGTAAAATAGATCAGAATGCTGTGTACAGTTTGGTGGTCTGGATGCTCGCATCTCAAAAAACATAACATCAAGAAGTCAATCCTTTAATAGTCCACTTATTCTGGCATAAATAGGGGTAAGTTTTGATCCAGTCGTAATTTTGCACCCTTTAGGTTTTTGGGGTCGCTGAACACGAAAATGAGGTTTGCTGACAAAAATTTTGCCCGGAACTTTTGTTTTTTTGCAATTTTAGTCAAGATTTTGGCTTTTTTTTTCGGTATTTTGCCCATATCTTGGAAAGTGTTTGTTTTTTCGCAAAAGTCACCACGTTTAAAATTAAAGTAGGCAAAATTACCTAGATGTTTCACTCCGGACGATTTTACCTACGACTAACTGTTTGGCGGCTAGAGCGCGCTGAAAAACGGGCAAAATTGCCAGATAATGGAAAAACCACGATTTCCGCGGAAACGACCCGTGTTTCGATACTATTGGTGGCCAGTGATGTCCAAATTATCCAAGTACACTGAACCAAGCATGATGTACTCTGTAGATATACATATACATGCCTCCCCTGCCGCGGGTCCACGGAACTCGAAGATCCCGTCCCCGAAAATGTAGGGGAGGACGTTCTCCTAGTAATAGTGCAGTAAACAGAAAATAGAGAAGACATTAACGTATAAACACAGTGGAATGGTGCAAAATTAATTAAAAAACAGTTATAAACATGAAAAAATGTATTATTATAAAACTTAACTCACTAACTTGATAAAATGACGCAGAAAATAAAAAAGTAATACATAATGATGTAAGTAACAATATTTTTAAAGAAAAAGTGATGGAGTGCTCTTCAATTATTCATTTGGAACAGATAAAGCAGATCGAATTGTATTATTGGAGGTTTATTATTCAATGGATGGATGTGGAAAGTAGTAACTTGCATTAATTTAGTCTTCTTACCCTTGTGTGTAGCAGAAGTGCTTGTCCCTTGCGCTTATTCACATTTCCTTAATTTTCGCCTCTTTTTGATGGGTGGAAGAGAATCTGTAAAAATGAGAAAAGGAGCGATTCATTAGTGGGTTAGTGACATGTTCATCATTGCTCCATCAATGTTGGAAATGGAAGTGTTACCTACCTTCAACCATGGCAGCTTCCTGGGTTTGACCATCTGTGGTTGCTGCCTCAGTAAAATCGACCCCAAGTTCTTCTTGTCTGCAGTTAATTCCTCCTCATAATCCTCAATTGGGATGTTGGTGCATGACCCCTCGCAATTTATGCACAGATTTGTGCAACTGAGGTCTGCTTTTTAGCAGCCACACGATCTTTCACACGTCTTTGTGCATCTGCACGTTACCATACGCAGCAGTTCGGGGGGAGCAGGGGCTTGGAGGGACGTGATGGGTTCTAGACCATTGTTGGTTCTTTTCCAACCCCACTCTTCAGGTTGTTTCTCAACCCCCATCCATTGCTGGACCTGGTGGTACACCCGGAAACTGTGCTGAGTAGCAGCAGCTGCCGAGGGAGGCAGAGCATCTATGTGTGAGGAAGCCCTGAAAGCTGCCCTCTTGTAGTGGGTTAACCTCAGCTGGTTCAGAGATGGTTCTGTTCTCCCCGTGTAACCATATACATGCACAAGAAAGCGCTCCCCTGCCACTGAAATGTCTTTCTGAGTTGCCTGATAGGCCAGTCATCCTGGCTCAAAAAGGGGAAATAGGGGTGTTTTGATCCAGTCGTAATTTTTGCACCCTTCATGTTTTTTGGGTCGTTGAACACGAATATGAGGTTTGCTGACAGAAATTTTTCCCGGAACATTTGTTTTTTTTTTTTGCAATTTTAGTCAAGATTTTGGTATTTTTTACGGTTTTTTGCCCATATCTTGGAAAGCATGCGTTTTTTCGCAAATGTCATTATGTTCAAAATTAAAGAAGACAAAATTCCCTAGATGTTTTACCTCGGATGATTTTTCCTACGACAAACCGTTTGGCCGCTAGAGCGCGCCGCAAAACGGGCAAAAAGGAGGATCTAGCCCCCGCCCGGTATGTCCCATGATACCAGCGCTTCCTAGCGCTTTCTTCTTCTCGGGTATCACTCCTTCTGTCTCTGATATTTACTGTTATCCCCATCGTGTCATCTTGTACCAGTCAACCCCTTAGTAAAAATGAAGATAAGTAGGTCAGAATAAAGTGTATAGTTTGGTGATCTGGATGCTCGCAAGCTCGCATCTCAAAAATACAAAGCATCAAGTAGCCAATCCCTTAGTGGAAATTCAAATTAGTTGGACATGCAGGTGAGAATGACGTTTTAGAAGCATATTTTGGGAGTTGTGCGAGCAAAAAATAATATGACCATTCACAACATGATTTGAACCCACGAATTTCATCTCACGAGACCGATATCATAACCTTTGAGCTACGAATCAACTACCGTTTCACGAGACAATCACAGTACCTACTTCACCATTCAGTAGGATATGCGGAGCGGGAGGTAGAAGTTTCTCATTATAACCGCTAGGAAGCGCTGGTATCATGGGACATACCGGGCGGGGGCTAGATCCTCCTTTTTGCCCGTTTTGCGGCGCGCTCTAGCGGCCAAACGGTTTGTCGTAGGAAAAATCATCCGAGGTAAAACATCTAGGGAATTTCGTCTTCTTTAATTTTGAACATAATGACATTTGCGAAAAAACGCATGCTTTCCAAGATATGGGCAAAAAACCGGAAAAAATGCCAAAATCTTGACTAAAATTGCAAAAAAACAAACGTTCCGGGAAAAATTTCTGTCAGTAAACCTCATATTCGTGTTCAACGACCCAAAAAACATGAAGAGTGCAAAAATTACGACTGGATCAAAACTTACCCCTATTTCTCAGGACAGAATGAAGTTTAAAAATACATTTCGGAAGTTGATTTACGAAGCAAAATAAATTTCCGACCGCACTGGAATCGAACCCAGTACCTTCTGCTCATTAGCATTCTATGCCAGACCTTATTTATCGTTGAGCAATCACTGTGTTTACTGGCAAAGTATTAAATGCAGGCATTGCATACAATGACTAGGCAAAGTATGAAATTCTCTTAGGGAGATTTAACGCAGATCAGTTCTTTGCCTAGATCAGTGGTCTGGATGCTCGCTACGCTCGCATCACAACAACGCATAACATCAAGTAGTCAATTGCTTGGTAACAATTCAGATTAGAATATCTGAATGGATGAACAAAGCATAGAATATCTGAATGGAGCAGGCATTGTGTAAAATTATAATAACAAGACACTAATCTATATGTCCAACTAATCTGAATTGTTACTAAGCGATTGACTACTTGATATTATGTGATGTTGAGATGCGAGCGTAGCGAGCATCCAGACCACTGATCTAGGCAAAGAACTGATCTACGTTAAATCTCCCTAAGAGAATTTCATACTTTGCCTAGTCATTGTATACAATGCCTGCATTTCATACTTTGCCGGTAACAACTGTACTTCGCTACTCAGTAGTGAATGCTTTTGAGGGAGGCCGCTAGAGCGGTCGGAAACGATTCACGGCCGCCATAAGGAGACCGCCACCTTTCTGCACCGCTCGAGTGTGAGATACTCCTATTCCACCAACTATTTCATCTTTCCACACAGTATTTCTGACCGTCTGATGGGATGGTGGACTTCTTGATTCGAAATCGTAATCTTGTTGGTTAACCCAAGGAGGCTGGTGTCTATAGGTCGTTGCCATAGCTACAGACGCCACCCAGGAAATTGCTCGCAGAGATGAACTCACCGTGTGCCGGTAGCCTTTTTATTTCCGCAGATAACAACTTTAAGTCCACCGCCGCCCACTCTCGGTTTCCATTAAATTCCCCCCCAGAGCGGAGAGTACAAATCTCATTCATTACACTCGCAGCTATGTGGAAGCCCCTGTAATACTGTTAGAGGTCGTCCCGGCGGTGCCCCCTGCGAATTAAATTGGGTGCACCGAAGCGCTTTCAGGAAAACCTCCTTACACAACCGCGGGAAACCCCACTCGTAAACATTATAACCTCCTATTACCGGCATCTGATACACTTGAACCCGCTGAGCCAGCCTCTTTCCCGTTAATAGTCAGGCAGGAAGGTGCAAATATAATATATAATCTATTGTACAACCTAATCACTAATTAAGCGGTTAATGGAATAAGCCCTCAATAATAAGCCCTTAATAATGGAATAAGCCGCTACCTGACGTTGAGTTGAACGCTTCTACTCAACACTTCAACTTGAGGTAGTTGCGTCGAACGGCTAGATGACGGCTTGCTGAGGTAGATGTCGAAATTGAGTTATTGCTATTTCTGGATTCTTGAGATCCTGCTGAAAACACTGGTATTAAAAGAAAAAAAAAAAAAAAAAAAAAAAATTCAATCTTCATTAGTTCCAAAGATTTGATTTTTCAAAATCTGGTCTCCTGGAAACCTCATTTTGATAAACACCAGTTCAAAGTTTGAGCAACATTTAAAAGTGAATTGTGGCCGTTCTACTTACTGGTGATATCAACTCGATTTTTAAAATTTCTATTTTTATTTTTTTTTTTAACATTTTTGCTACCAATCGTGTGCATATTTGGTTCATTTCACCATTGCAGATAAGTAATTTTGGATCTGAAAAAAAAAAAAAAAAAAAAAAAAAAAATCAATTCTGAAGAAAAAACTTTTACAGCATTAACGTTTACTGAAGAGAAATCACACAAAATAGAACATTTTCCAAACAATAAATGAAAAAATGTACAACATAACTATTTCTAAAAGAACAATACATAATTCCAGTCGTGTTTTTTTTCTTTAAGGTTTAAGCCGGACCTCAACCAGAAGGGTCATTTGCGGCATTGAGCAAGGTGCCCAAAGGGACACTGCAAGTGGTGCGATTCTAACTAAGGGGAGCCAGGTTGCCATCCTTGACTACAAGGGAGCGCCATTATGGACTCCACTGGTATCGGGGGGGGGGGGGGGGGGGGGTACAGTGATAACCACTGTTTGTTTTGCCCGCCAAGTGGATTAAAAAAAAAAATAAAATAAATAAATAAATAAAATAACACAACTAAAACTAGACGTAAAATAGGCTAATAACTATGTATATACATGCTACTATATATACAATAAGCAAAAAGTGAAATAAAACTATGACTATATAAATATACCACAGTTCGTAGTAGAGCTCAGCGGCTCTCAGTCACAACAACAGGGATCGGATCTCCAAATACATACAGTGAAATATTCACTTATCCCTAACATACATATCAAGCCGTATATATATTTTGAATAGTGCTAGGTATGTAAATCACAATGCGAGGGATTAAAACCACTAAAAAATTGGGATTATTTGTACGGAAGACGGGAGAATACGCAAGGATAACCACCAAAAGTAGAATCACATAATTTTTATAATTTCAATAAAAATGAATCCGTTGTACTATCACAAAAATTAGTTCGTTTGTACAATCAATATCTTCTCCAAATTGCCTACTTTAAAACTACGCCTTCGGTCTGAAAGGGCCATTTTTGAATATGAAAATGTTCTTTCCACATCACACGACACAACTGGCACGTACTTCAGTGCAGCAGTGTTAGATGGCGAAAGAAGTTGCAAATCTTCTGTGCACTCCACCCCATCGAGGATTCGGGTGATCGTCAGCACTTTAGTCCAGCCTGGGTTACGTTGGAGAACTGCTTCCAATTTTTTCCGAATTATAGTTTATCCATACACATGGAAGTAGAGCAGCCATGGACATTCCCCTGCATAAATTCCTAACAATCTTAATACTCTGGTGAAAGGTAACGTGTGCATTCAGTCCAGTCACAATCTTCTCCTAAGTGCTCCCGTATAATCCGATTATAAGCACAGCTGTAATGTGAATGTCTACCTGGCTTAGAATAGCAGCAGTCGTTGTCTGCAGTGTTAATCTGGATTTAGTCGAAAAACAACCTGCGTACGGAATCAACCAGTACCTGCTATGCCTTTAGCCTGTCATTTACCTCGTATTCTGAAAAGGTTTTGGATAGGTACCTACCTACCTTGAAGATACACGTGACAAGAAGCGTGAAAATTTCTTTCAAAAACTAGAATATGTTTGCAAAACGCCGAAAATATGCAGTTATACGCACTTACACCCTAAATATGCACTTATATGTACAAATGCCCAGAATATGCAAAAATATGCATTTTAAATTTGAATTTAAAGTAGCCTACAAACACCCAAACATCATAATTCGTCGAGAAAAATCACTTTGGGCAATAAAAAAGTAATATGCAAAATATGCAAAATCCGAGCTCTAGTAATCATAAATCCATTTAATTCAGACGCAATTTTATGAAGTGCTCCTTAGCTTCATTTTGGGGAGAGGATGTTGCAATCTAAAGAGATGAGGTTTTGTGCTTTGTCGTTTAGGGAAGACTGACACCCTCTACCATCCCTTTCTCTCCAGTCTCAGTCCCATTTCCTCCGTCCCTTCTCAACCATTTTCTTCTTTTATTTCACCTCGTCCATCGCTCTCCCTTCCTCGCCGTCCGACTCAAGCCTACCGCGGATAGTAATTAGGATCAGCGTTGCCTCAGGTAAAGTCCGACCCTTGTAATTTCTAGGCTCCTTCCTTCGACGTTTCACTCAGCGCTGGCCGGACCGCTGACATCCCGAAACTTGACCTCACCCAACTCACCCGGTGGGGCTTCGAACTAACAAGTTCCGCCGCTAGGGGCGCTAGTGGGCGAAGGGCCTTAGGGACATGGTGGTTGACGTGACTTTCTCCCTGTTGTTCCCCTTGCATCTCCCCTTTTCGTTCTACAATTCATTTTCCGCACCATCAACCTCATCAGTAATGGTCAAAGATGAGAATTATATTATAATTAAATGAATTATTATAATAAAGGCACGCATTAATAAACTAAAACCGGTAAAAAAAAAAAAAAAAAAAAAAAAAAAAAAATTTGTGTCCGCCATGAGCGTAAATCGTTTCATAATGCTTCAAAACGGGCTTCAACGGAAAAATAAAAAAACATTTTTTTTTTATTTTAAATTTTCCGAGCCATTGTAACAGCTTCATTTTTTACAAAAATTAATTTAAAAAAAAAATCAAGCTAATTGCAAACCAGCTCTTGATTTAAAATATAACATCCAATTGTGATAGGTAGGCATACCAGCGATTTATATAACATGGAACGCACCTGTCTATTGCTTACTAGCAACCTATTATTATTTTTTTTCTTCTTCTTTTTTCTTATTGTTATAACCAAACATGGTGAATTCTTGTGCTGCCTACAAGGGCACTTCCTAATACAAACAGGACAATGGAATATCGTTTTACAAGTATGTTAAAATTTATTTGTCACCGTACTTAAAGCCTATTGTAAAAAATGGAAAATAAATTTTTATTTTTAATAAATTAAGTCTACTGAAACTGTAAGTATAATTTTAACGTTAGTTATTACTAATTAAGTGGGTTTTATTGTAAATTTTTATGGTAGAGCCTTATATAGTTGGTCCAATTTACAGTGTTTTTGTATTTGTTTTAAAGTAATTTTCTTATGTTAAATATGGTATTTTAGCTTTTCAAAGGATCCTGAAATTATGAAGGAATGGGTTATTGCCACAAAGAGGGAAAACATTACTCATTCACCTCATTCGAAACTCTGCAGTAAACACCTCACAAAATAACAATACAAATTAAGGCCCAATTGTAATGTAAAGTTGTTAAGGACTGATGCCATACCTACATGATTTGAATTTCCGTCACATGTGATGAAATATCCACCGTTAAAAAGGTAAATGTAAAGCATTGCATTGTTTATACTGTAAATCCCCCCATTATTGTTTCCTCACTGCCGAAGTTAGATGTAGATTTAGATTTTGATTCCGTGTCTGTCTGTCTGTGGTAAATCCTAGTCACGCCCAAAACTATATCAATTTCAAGTCCGATTTCGATGAAATTTCCAGGGATTGTGCTGATTAGCTTCTAGACGGTCCCCTATGATTTTAATTCCTTCGGATCAACAGTAGCTTGTACGCATGCGTAAACGTTAATTTCTTATCGTCTATTGGTCCGAATTCGTTCAAACTCGGGGAGTAGATGGGTATATATCACAGGAAAATTCCCTATAAATTATATCGCGTTTGCTGGAGTAATTATAGCGCACGCGTCAAACTGAAATTGATCGACCCCGACAAAACGCCGAGAGTGATGGACCGATTTTTTATGAAATGGTTTTCATTCTGGAATGTCCCCTATACATTTCATTGCTACCGGATTAACAGTAGTACGTGCGTATGCGTAAACGTCAATTTCTTATAACGTATATTTCCTATTATCTATTGGTCCAATTTTGTTCAAACCAAGAGATTGTTGGGTCCAGGAAGATGCCCTTTGTATTTTATTGCATTTGCTTGAATAGTAGTTAAACTATTGCGCATACGCGAAACCAATATCGTATGACAATCCGAAAATAATGCATCGATTTTGATGAAATTTTCAATTATTGTGTGGGTTAACCTTTAGACGATTTCCGCACATACAAACATGAATTATAGCCCAAATTTGCATTCTGGCATGTATACACATATACACAAGTATTAGATACTGTTATATTTTGCATTCAATCATTTCTACTCGTTCTTTGTTCTTCATCTAATTCTTTACGTCCATTTTACAATATTGGAGGAAGCTATACTGCCCACCCTACTTGGCAGACGGTTAGGTCCAAAAAATAGAATTAAATACTTCGGATACTGTTTACATGACCAAATGGGGAGTTTATAGTGATTCGAAAAATTCACATCCTCCCCCGAAAAGTTTTAAATACAAACCCCTGTGAAGTTCGTAATAAATAATTTTAAAGGTACTGTTGAACGATGAAGAATAGTGCCAATTATACGTCCCTGTATTGATATAAATGTTGCGACTGCCAATCAGACTTGACACTATACCTTCCCAACTCCAGTCCATATTTTGTTACTTTAAAAATTAGGTTTAAAATTGATGTTCAAAACTAAGTTTAAAGACATTGCATTATACTTTAGTAATTTCTAATTTATAAAAGCATCTGAGCAGATTGTATAAAATTCCAAATCAGCTTTCTAATTACAAAACAATATGGTTTGTCCACTTTTGTTCAGTTATTGCGATTTTATCAGGATATGACCCCTATATGACACTCAAAATATGATAACTTTAGTTTGTAGGGCATTTTTGTAGGAGGTTTTGGTGAAGCTAACCGAAATTAATAGGTAAATCTTTTTATAATGTCATGTGTCACAGTGTGGGTAAGCAGATGACGACTGCTATCATGAAAAGTAAACTATGGATAAGACAAAAGCTTAAAAACCTTTTCTATTCAGTAATGTTCAACGTTTATTATTGTTAATTTGTATGGTAATAAAGGATTATGTAATTTTTTAAAATACGTAAATAAAAGGAAAATATAATAAAGTAATTTGTTTTCTTGAATTTATTCGTGTCATATTCTACATTCTGTGTAAATATTGTTACATTACATTACATAAAAGTTTTTTAATGCTATAAAATAAAATTTTATAGAAACCAATAAATTAAAATTTCAGTATTCATTGTTTTGGATGTTGTTTGTTTTAAGGTATTTCATCCCATTTTCGCAATAAATATACCTAGAAATATATTAAGATTTATAGCAAATACAACATCATTGGTTCATTTTTGCAATTATTATTACCTAATATTACTTCTTTTTATCTAAGGCATTAAGGTATTATTAGTAGAACATTATTCAGCATAAATTAAATTCTTAATGCCACTCGATTCATTACATTAAGGTTTATAAATACGAATTATAACTGTGGATGGCAAATCCCTGTACAGGCGCTATGCACGGCGCTGGCCTTTTGCCCCCTTCAAAGATGGCGGCCGTCAGTGGACCGTTTACGGAACGCTTATCCCGCGTTCCATGTTACCAGGCATACCAACTGAAACCTAAAATGTATATCCGAATCGTATATCTATGTATCCGCAATTTCAACCGGAATGGTAATTAGTGGCATTTTGCTGGGTGTCAGGGGACACTGCATGGAACCCAATTCCTGAAGGAGCCATGTTGGCTGGTTGACCTTTCGTCAGTAGACGGGATAGCCATTATGCAATCATCATGTAATCAGTCAAGTGACAGATCGTGGGGGGGGGGGGGGGGGGGGGTGGTGTTGTGTCCTCATGACTCATTATAGTGATATGAGAATCGTAATAAGAATTTTTGATTGAATTACGTGTTAAGGTCTCAACTTTATCGCTGGGAACACGCGCCTAAACACGATCGTTTGGGGAAATGTAAATGATGAGACACATGAGATATGAGACCGGAATGAACTGAAACATGTGAACTGCACCTCGGCAGTTCTCGTTTCAACGCCCGGCGATTACACGTTGTCAGATGAGCCCCTGCGGGCCGCCGCGCTGGCCCGCATAATTTTTCTCGGGCGGACCGATAAAAGTCTTGCGGGCCGACTTTATTACCCAACGGGGAGCCAGCTCGTGAATTATTAACCCGCCGTAATGTAGTGAGGGGGCTGCGCAGGTGGGGACAAAAGAGGAGATATTCATGGAGAAGGAACAGTTTTCGGTGACTTTACGAATGGAAGTAGATTTCCATTCTTATAATTTGGCCTCCGAACTCACTCTTTCCAAACAAATCGTTTTCCAGACAGTATTCTCTGAATAACTGCACGTAAGGTTTGTTGTCTCTTTCGCAATTAATCACCGGTGCCCATGTTCAAAAAATAGGTTTTTCAGCTTAATTTTGTGCATACAATTATCAATTTTTTAGTTCTTCTTATTACTGTACACAAATCTAATGATGTCTTGTGTGTGTATGTGTGTGGGTGTGTGTTACTCAATCACATAGAAACTACTAGGCCCATTGAGCTGAAATTATACATTCTTAGGGTCCCTGGTTAATACAAAGCCTATATTACAATCATCCAGACTTTCTCCTTCATGGGGTGGGTTCAGGCGTATAGAAATTTCGATAACGAATTCAACGATACCAAAACAATTTTGGCGGGTTGAGCCGAGCAGTTTATATTAAAAAAGATAGATCATCAAATTTTGATAGTTTTTTAAAAATCGCCTTATTAATTGCAGCAATGTTGGTGAGGAACAGTAACAGACCAACTTAACTAAGGTTATATTGAGTTGGTTATATTGAAGGGACGCTTAGTTGAATAATTACGTAATTAGATCCAAATCAAAACTTGATTGCTGCAATTTGAATTGAAGCCTCTTTGGAACTGCAGGGTAAAAATGACAAGGTACATATGGATAAATGACCCGGTAAAAATGACCCGAAGATATGGTCCGTGCAACGCACGGGTACCCGGATAGTAGTTGATGATAAACTTGTTTTGACTAAAAGTATTCTAAAAAGTATGTATATAACGAATTTTAGCTGTCTTAGCCATTTTTTTAGCACTTTTTTGAAAATTTACCAATTTATTATGCTCAAAAAGTGTATTCCAGCGTACCTATTCTTTTGTTTGGAAAGCTTGATTTTTTTTTACGCAAGAACGGAATTTTTATCTCAATCCTAAGGAGAGTTTTCGTCTTCAATGAGACACACACACACACACACGCAAGCACACACACACACACACATTTCATTCATACAAAACCAATGATATATATATATATATATATATATGAAAAAGCGCTAAAATTCGAGGATTCGTTTCAGAATACCTCAAAACTGATTTCAATGAAGAACATTTATCGCTCCAATTAAGTGCTCCAATTAAACATTTTTTAGAAATTGGCATAAAATATATCCCATACATTTCTGAAACTAAGCTCATGAGGTCATGCCGCCCGTCAGGGTTTCAATACTACTGGATGTTGAATGATTTATTAGTGAACTTGGATTTTAAGTTTTTTCTTGTGACGAGTACTTCATCAGGAGAAGTTTCCGGATGTTTCGCATCATATATTGTTCTGTTCCTTTATCATCCACGCTTTATGGTATTACTGGTTATGAAAAGGCGGATGAGCTCGCAAGAAGGGGCTCCCAAACCCCTTTTGAAGGGCCTGAGCCAGCAGTTGGCCTACCAAAAACTACCTTCAGAAGGATCATCAACATATGGGTTGACCAACAGACTACAAGAAGATGGTCCAATATTGAGGAACGTGTTCACAGCAAGCTCATTTTGGCCGAACCCAACACCAAACTTACTGAGGGACTTCTCAGGAAAAACCGTAGGGAACTTGAAACAACGGACGGCCTCATAACGGGCTTTGCACCCCTACATTTCCACCTACACCGCATAGGGGTAACACAAAACTCAACCCTGTGCAGACTATGCGAGGAGAAAGACTAAACAGTATCTCACATAATCTTCGAGTGCCCTGCACTCACCTATCGCAGATTGGAACTCTGGGGCACAAATCCCATTGATGTCTATTCGAAGCGAACAATTAATCAAAGGACTCACATCCCTCGCCAGAGGGCTGAATCTCTTCGATTAAACGTAAAACTCTCAGAAAAGTACAAAAAGGCACCAGGCTTCCGGCCCTTGAGGCCCAAAATAACCCCACCCTGAGAGTTTTCCTATACACCTACATCTACGCTTTATGGCATCCGATTTTAAAATAGGTTGAAAGCATCATCATCTGCGCTTTTGGGGCAGTGATAGTGTGAGCTCAGCAGCGTCAAAATCCCAGTCCCACACCAGAGTTGGGCAAATTGTAACTATAAGTACAGATACAGTTACAAGCAGGTATTGTTTTGTTTTTTCGGATACTTTTACGGATACTGTAATTGTATCCGAAATCCGCGGATACTTGCCGAGGAAAGGCAACTACGGATACAGATACAGTTAATTGTATCTGTAACTGTATCTATTTACTTTTTTGGATACAATCTCGAAAATCGTCCTAATGTGACTGGAATTCGGAAAATTAACCCCTTGTGCACACATAGCCACAGTTTTGGATTCTACTGAGTTTGTAACGGGGAAGTAACAACTTCTAGCCATACAGCGGCTACGGAGTGCATTTTAAAGAAACATGCGGTTTCGCATTTTTAGTTCCGCAAATACGCAAAAACTAAACCTTGGCACAGACAAAAAAATCTGATAGTATACTCCTAGTATAAATTTTGATAGTATACTCCTTCAGCCTCCAGAATTTCCTGGATAACTTTTTGCACACTGCACGCCGTACTGGAGTATTTTTTGCCCTAGGGTCACTAACAAAATCTGAAATTTTCACTGAATACTTTTGAGGCTTTTAGGATTTTTGGACAAAATTTGAGATTTTTTTTGCGTATTTGCGAAACTAAAAATCCAAAAACCGCATATTTTTTTAACTCTTTCTATTAACTTCGATTCTCTTCTTGCTTGCTTGCTTGCTTGCTTGCTTTCTTTCTTTCTTGAGACAAAATTTCAGATCGATTTTTAACCCACTTCCCGATACCCAATCGATCTGAAATTTTGCACACGAGTTCATGCTGGCGTACATTTTAATCTATCAAATTTTCGCGAAGAAAAAGTTAGTTATACTATAAATTTTCGAAAATTTGAAATTTAATATGGGACACCTTACAAGTGTTGTGTATTGTAGGGAGGAGGAGGAGGAGGAGAGAGGAGGAGTGAGGGAGGAGGAGGAGGAAGAGTGAGGGAGGAGGAGGATGAGGGAGGAGGAGGAGGAGGAGGAGGGAGGAGGAGGAGTGAGGGAGGAGGAGGAGTGAGGGAGGAGGAGGATGAGGAGGAGGGAGGAGGAGGGAGGAGAAGGATACTATTGAACGTCTGCATAAAATGACAACGAATCCAGGGTCAATAAAATATTAAATGATTTTTCTTGTCAATTTAAGTTATTATCAATGTGATTTTGAAACAGTGTGATTTTGTTTCAATTTACTGTTGCCAAGAAACTACCAAATATTGAAACAACAATAAAATTAACCGAGAACATGAGAAAAAGAAAGAGTTACATTAAAAACTTGTTTTTATGGGTTCCTTTTTTTGAAAATGCATTCCGTAGCTATGTTGCATGACTCGAGTTCGTTACTTCCCCGTGTATTTGCGAATCCAAAAACCGTATATTTCTTTGAAAATTCATTCCGTAGCCATGTTGCATGACTAGAATTTGTTACTCCCCCCCCCCCCCCCCCCTCCCGTTTCATACTCCGAAGAATTCAAAATTGCGGCTAGGTGTTAAGGAGGGGTTGATTTTCCGAATTCCAGTCAAATTAGGACGATTTTCGTGATTGTATCCGAAAAAGTAACTAGATACAGTTACGGTTACAGATACAAATAACTGTATCTGTATCCGTAGTTACCTTTGTTCGGTAAGTATCTGCATCCGCTGATTTCGGATACAGTACAGTATCCGTAAAAGTATCTGTGACGGTAGTTACAGATACCAAGTAAAAGTAACTACTCCTTCACGAATCCATTCGTGTAACTATCTCGGTATAATCAATGAATTTGATGAATGGCACCTTTTTCAGCAAGAATTCCTCAAATTTGCCAGAAGTATCCTAAAAAGTATCTAGATACCCAGGTAACTAGACACTGCCCAACTCTGTCTCCCACAGTCCTTGAGAGAAATAATGCGAAATAATGAACCTGATTAGCTCTTCCAACTTTCTTTCAAAAAGACCAACTCTCGGTAAAGGTCAATCGTTGACCAAATTACGTTGTATCATCGCTTCCAATGTAGGTTGCCCTTCTGCAAAGGCTGACCTTTATTGAGAAAAGCTGAAAAGACAACTTCCAGTTTTGACATCGTACAATTACAACGTTTACACACAAGGTCCTTGCAAAAATTCACCCATATTTAATTATTTGGAATTCCTTAAGGTTTATTTTCTTCGAGTATCTGGCCAAATTCAACCCTCCTCCCCTCTCCTCCTCTACAACCAAAACGCGGGTGGAGCTTATAGGTTTGTTCGGACACGTAGTTCTGACCCGTTCGGAATTATTCTAGTTCGGAATCGTACTGCAAAGGGAGGGGATGTGAACCGTTCAGAACTCTTAGTTCCGAATTACCAGGTTATTGACAACCTCTGATATCCTCTCTCCCTCTGTGTTCTAGGAACTCCACTTCGATTGTAACTCGCCACTGTTTCTTCACAATTTTCATTTTCCGGACGCATCCTCATTCCTGAAAGAAATCCAACTTCATCATCGATGATTGGGTTTACCTTCACTTGAACAATCCATGATGATGAATAACAGCGGCGTAGTTTGGGGATAGAGGTTGCATAAGATCGTTGTATACGTACAACCAAAATTAATAATTGAGGAGCTGACATGGAAAACTGGTGCAAGTAAACAGTCACGCCAACGGCCTTAGGTCCTCCCGTCCTTGCTAGATCGCACCCTGAATGAATGTGTGACCTTTACATGGAGAAGAGATTACGTCCAAAAAAATCTGATAAGAGTTCAGAGGGAGTTCCTATGAAATTTGATTTTTGGACTTAACTCGTTTTCCATGTCAGCTCCTCAATTATACACGTCTAATTTCAGTAGGTACCTATATAACACCTTCAATTGGAGAATGTAATTCGTATTATAGGAATCCGGGTTGTCTAGTAACTTTAGACGCTTTCAGGAATAAAGATACTCTTATTAGGTTCGTTTGTGTAAAGGCGGGAGGTGTGAGCACGTGAGGCGGGGCCAAGATTATTTATTGCGAATGTCTAGAACTACTAGGTCTGGCAAAAAGACAGAACTATTCGAACTGGTTAGGAACGGTAACGAACTCCTACGTCCGAACAACGAACTGCTAGTTCGAGGTCTTCCAGAATTGGTTGTCGTGTTGACCGAACAGATAAAAGTGGGCGTGTCCAGTTACAAACGGTTACGAACTACGTTTCCGAACAAACCCTATGATGTAGGAACTCTGGTTGCTGAAGTACTTCCCCTTCCCACCAGGGTCGCCAGGTGGTATGAGAAAAAACGCTGCAAATTATTTCACAATGGTTCCTTATTTTTTCAATTGAGTATGTATGATCGTAGTTTTAGTTGGCTTGCGTACGTCATAAGACACGTCTAGACTCCTCGGCGTGTCCTATTTCGAGTTGCCACAACCTATACTTCTATAATTATATACGCATGTTTATATTTCTCTATTTGAGCTCCTATCTATTCAAATAATTATTGCCTTAATAATATCATTATCTAAGTACGTACGAAAATCTCTATCTCTATCTCTATCTCTATCTATACTATTTATAAGAATGAAACTCCGTTTGTCTGTTTGTTTGTCTGTCGTGTCTATGCACGGCCAAACGGCTGAGTGGGCCGGATCTACGAGTGGGGGGATCTTCTTGGGATTTTCCAAAAGTGGGAGCGAGCGAATTTAAAATTGTTTAATCCCACCCGAACCATGGGCCGTAGGGCGGTAGGGGGGTCGAAGTTGCGGTTAATGTGCGCTTTTTGGACTTCCCCGCTTCCCCTACCCCTCTAAACGGCCGTCGAAAATTCCGGAAAAATACCGGTTTCGTAGGTTTTCCTACGAGGAAGACGACGGCGCGATCGGATCGCGAAAAAAGTATCGGGAAATGCGTAAAAAAAATGCGAGAGTACGGACCCGTTTTCTCGAAAAGTCCGCCGAAAAACTTGGTTTTTTCCGATTAAAATATACCCCATAAAGGTACGTTTTTCGGAACGGTTTTCGCGGGCGAAATAAAGGTTTGATCCCGCCGAATCTGAATCCGAAATCGGATATCGAAAAAAGTGACGAGAACTCGGTCAAATTGCAAGCGGAAGCGAGGGAAGCGTTCAATATGAGAAATTAATATGTGCCGTGGACGCGAGAAGGCTCTACGAAGACGTCAAGGGGTTCGATGTCCACGGGCCGCTGTTACACAACGTTGCTTACCTGAAAGGGACGCGATGACTCACAGGGGACTCACTACGCACTTGACTCATTTCAACGGAATTTCATACGGGTATTTCCCAACACCTATGCAGCAATACCTTGCGAGCGAAGCGAGCAACATTCCCTAAAAAACTTTTCGTGGTTCCACGTAGTTTCATAAGATTTAATTTGTTTGTAAGAATTTCCAACAGAAAAAAACGTCTGCCAAGTTGGGTGGGCAGTATAACTTCCTCAAGCGAGCGAAGCGAGCAGAATCCCCTACAGAAGTTAAACCTACCCTTAGGGATCTACCGTTTGCGAGCGAAGCGAGCAACATTCCCTACATGCCACACTTTGCGAGCGAAGCGAGCAACATTCCCTACATACCACACTTTGCGAGCATTAATGCTTGCCCCCCGGCTGGACGTGGAGGCGAGCGTAGCGAGCCTGAGCGGCTAGTTATTTATAAGAATGAAACTCCGTTTGTCTGTCTGTTTGTCTGTCTGTTTGTCTGTCGTGTCTATGCATGTATTTTTGGCCCATAGCACCCATGGGTGTGGAGCGATCGAGCTGGCGAGAAGTTAGGACCAACTAGACCCCATGTGGAGTCTAAATGCGAAAGAACGGATCTTTTATGTCAATTCTAAGGCCTTTTATGGCCCGGATGGCGAACGGCGGACGGCAGACGGACATTACAAATTTGGATTCTACGCACTTTGAAACGTAAAATGACAAAGTTTGAGGGGGGGTTATAAAAATTTTTTTGTTATACGATCACATAGGCTTATTATTGAAAATAATAAACTGAAGAACCGGACGCTGTAAGTCGAGAAGGCAGATTCAAAAAACTGTTTAAAAAAAATGTACAGTTTCAAGCTCGATGTATGCAGCACAATAATTGATATGCATATGATTGATAGTTGATATTAATTATCTATCTGATTTCCTAAAATATATCACCAAAAACTAAACACATTTTCTTAAAATGAAGTCATTTTTGTTCTATGTGATGTTCTAAATACATTTTTGTGTACCGATAATTACCACCGTCAGGTACCCCTTTATTCATCCCTATTATGATAATGGAAGTATGCGTAACACACACGTTAAGAAGGCTGAAGAATAACCAACAACATAATAATTACTATCCACCATTTAGTTGGAAACCACTAAAGGCTTACGAATTTATCGATTTCAACATTATAGCCTAATCATGTGTTAGAAGAACATTAGGGTGGTTCAAAAAAAAAAAAAAAGTTCTGGGATTTCTGGTCCCCATTGTGTTTTTGCTTCCTCGGTATGTCAGGATGACCCTCCTAAATTTTTAGCAAAAAATATTAATCCTAACCACTTTACCTGGGTCGATTTTTGCCAGTTACCGACCGCTATCGTAAACCAACCTCTAAATTGGTGCCGAGGTGATGATTTGAAGGACGGATTTCAATTTTTTTGGGTCAATTCATAGGTTTTCGCATGCGCTGAACACGATGAACTTATTTATTTTACGCTCCGTCCACTAGTTATCCAGTAAACTGGCAGAGGGCGCTGCTTGAAGATAAGTAAAAATCGAAAATTTCATCGAAAATGCTATCGCCTGATTAAGAATTGTTCTAGAAACATGCTATTATGGTCGGATAATATGCTTTGGCATGTTCTGAACATGATCCCGTTTTTTACTATACTTTTCCACCGATGATTGCTCCGTTTATTGGCCATAAACCTCAAATTAATTGTAGGGTAATAGACAAATTCACCCTAATTTCACCGGAAATTATGTCGCGTTGATAATTTAAGGTCCCGAAATACCTTGTGCCGATAAAACTTGGTATTTTCCAGGATACTCGGTACAAAGCCGTTGGTAATTTGGCAAGGACTTGAACCGGCTTTGGACTAATTCGCCAAATATAGCGGCCAAATGGAGAAAATAGCTAAATTTCAACATTTTTCTGTAAAATTACTTAGTTTCTATCGGTTTTCCGGGGTCAAATTCGTAGTTCTGAATTGTATGAACTGTGATTGGATCGTTTGAGCGTAGGGTTAGCTATTGTCAGCGGTACCGTTCACGTGTAAAAGCTTGTACAATGGTATCGGGTCGTTAAGCGAATAAGTACAATGCCGGTTCAAGTCCTTGCCAAATTACCAACGGCTTTGTACCGAGTATCCTGGAAAATACCAAATTTTATCGATACAAGGTATTTTGGGACCTTAAATTATCAACGCGACATAATTTCCGGTGAAATTAGGGTGAATTTGTCTATTACCCTACAATTAATTTGAGGTTTATGGCCAATAAACGGAGCAATCATCGGCGGAAAAGTATAGTAAAAAACGGGATCATGTTCAGAACATGCCAAAGCATATTATCCGACCATAATAGCATGTTTCTAGTACAATTCTTAACCAGGCGACAGCATTTTCGGTGAAATTTTTGATTTTTACTTATCTTCAAGCAGCGCCCTCTGCCAGTTTACCGGATAACTAGTGGACGGAGCGTAAAATGAATACGTTCATCGTGTTCAGCGCATGCGAAAACCTATAAATTGACCCAAAAAAATTGAAATCCGTCCTTCAAATCATCACCTCGGCACCAATTTAGAGGTTAGTTTACGATAGCGGTCGATAACTGGCAAAAATCGACCCAGGTAAAGTGGTTAGGATTAATATTTTTTGCTAAAAATTTAGGAGGGTCATCCTGACATACCGAGGAAGCAAAAACACAATAGGGACCAGAAATCACAGAACTTTTTTTTTTTTTTTTTTGAACCACCCTAGAAGAACATACAGAGGTTGATTATGCTCGTTTCCGAATTTGTACCTAATTATATGATAAACAGCTGGAAATGATTAGTTTTTTGTTTTGTTGTTTCATTGAGACTCAAATTCACGAATAATGGAGTGAAAGTAAATACTGTGATAAATAAAGTAAAGTAAACAATACCAATTAGTGGTGGTATTTTAGAACTTTTATAAAATCATATTCATGTATATTGCATACCTACTAGAATGGCAGAAAACGTTCGAATCAATAGATAGCCGATAACTTGAAATTTTACCAAAAAAAAAAAAATCACGATTATAAGTCTACATTCAAGATTATTCACCTCCGTGTGAAACTGAAAGAGCGAATGCACAAGTAATGTCTAACAGTAGAGATCGAGAGTTCCTTCGTATGAAATAATAAGACAAGAGTAGGTACCAATGTTTATGATAATGGACGTTTAGGTATCTTTCTATGGTTGATTTCCAAAAGATAACTTAAAACAAGCAGCTGGTAAAAAACCGGACTGTCTGGGCCAAAACTGGACATCTGGCAACCCTGCTCTCCAGTGTGGGGCGAATTCTCGATCCTATACCTTTTGTGCAGGAGCTGGTCTCCTCAGTTTCTCACACTAAATCGCACAGCATTGATTTTGATCTTAAATTGTTTGTATTTTAGACCCCTACAACTCTGATTATCATAGTTTCCCTCCTAAAACCAACCGTTGGGCTAGAAAATGAAAAGATTATTATCAAACTTACCTCGAAAGAGGCCAAGATAACATATTTTCCACCAATTTATTTAGGGCACCTCAGTTTCTCTTCGAATTATTGTACAGGGGGTCTTAAGGAATAGGAAAGTGCTTCACACCAATCGGAAAAGTGGTGCCCTTGGAAAAAGGGCACGAGGTGTTGGGAGTTCCACATCAGACACTCTATATTTGATCGTGGCTAACTGTTTAACGAATCATTGCAAGAACATTGGTTTTCATCTTAAATTGTTTATATTTTGGACCCCTTATAACTCTGAATATTATAGTTTCCCTCCTAAAACCAACCGTTTGGCCAGCAAAGGAGAGGTTGTGAGAAAAAGACACGTAGTAGAGATGAAGTTTCCAATCTTGTTTAGGGATGATTTAACGTTAGAAGAAAAACAATAGATGAATACACTTAATTATGGAAAAATTTATAATAAAATTGGCAAAATTCTATCTTCTAGGACTACTCTTACAGTATTACTAGGTTCCGGTAAAGACGAAATCAATGTTCAATATTGCGGTCAAACTGGTAGGAAAATCAGGGATGACCCGCATCAGGAGAGGATTTCAAGGAAAATAAGGGGAAGTCTACATTTGTCAAACATCTTAAGGAATCCAACCATAGTTACGACTTTGATTTGACAGATAGTCAGTTTGTAGAACTAATTCGTTTTTGTCCGGAGGGAGATACGTTGAATTTACTTGAAAAATTCGAAATTATCAAAAGTAACAGATCTGGTAAAATGCACAGATGCTGGAATAATTCCAAGTATTACAGAAATGGCATTATCAATGGAAAATGCCGGAAGGTACAACCAATTAAGTGCAAGCAAAGAAGGGGATTATAGCTAATCAGATGAAGAGAAAGGAAGGGAAGAATTACTCAATCCTTTCACAATGTTAAAACCAGATTGAATAATTCTTCCCTTCCTTTCTCTTCATCTGATTAGCTATAATCCCCTTCACTTTGCTTGTACTTAATTGGTTGTACCTCCCGGTATTTCCTTTCTCTAGACTATTAGGATTCAATCTCCCTTCTCCTGTGACTATATAAGCTGTCCTTCCTAATGTGTGTTCAGTTAATGTTTGTTACTGAATATGACCTAACCGTCGAAATTGATTTAACATTGTAACTCTCTATTTTTCGAAGAAATAATCAACGTTTTTCACTATCTTTTCTCAACACTGTATTACATAAATCTATTACTCGATCTTTTATCGATTGAGTGTCCTATTCCTACTCAAACTTACTTAGTAATTGATGTAATCAGATTATATTTAGAATGGATTGTTTTCTTTTTCATCCCCTCCAGGGAATTAGGAAATTAGGTACCAAGAGATAAAATGTGTAGCAGATTTATGATGCACATATCTTGAATGATGGGTCTGTACGAGTCATAGCGGCTCTCCTCTCCCCAGCACAAGCACAGGTTAAAGGGGTGACAATTTTTTTAAAATTATCACTTTCCTTTAATAAAGCATTGAAAAAAACTACCTCAGTATTGTCCCCATTACGATTTTAAATTCCGGTTTCATGTGTACTTCAAAAAACTAACTCAATAATGATGAACCGACCATCTAAAACAGATATTGGGACTTCCATGCGATGTCTAACAGTTCGGCTTATACGTGCCAGCGAGATGGGATTGCTCGGGGTTCCCCACCCATTGCTCATATCCTGTTGGCCAAGTGCCCTGAGGTCTATCCTCGTGAGGTTGAGATGTTGACCTTTTTCCTGGAGTGGTCTCCCAACACTTTTCCTATCCCCACTAGATTTCGAGGTTTGCATTGAAACTATGAACTACTGAACGTGTGTAAAAATACATAAATTTTTATTGGATTTTCGATTCTTAAATTTAAAGCTCTTTCATCTATACATAAATGAATACGCTAGTGTGTCATTTCAGACGATAAACGCTCCTTAGAATTGAAATAAAACTCATGCAGCATGGTCGTATCAGCGAATTTTACTAAAATACCTATCGTATTATTAGTTAAATTGTATCGAAATATGAGCAATTGGAGTTCACAGAAATGAGGAACTTGCACACTTTTTTTTTTTACTGCAGAAATTGAAAGTAGATGGATTGTTAACGTAAATAGTGAAAGAATGGTTTTTGTAAAAAGCCTCAATGATTTTATGAAAATATTTGAAGTTTGAATTTTCTGAGAGCCCGCCAAAACGCCTTTGGCAGCTAGCTCCGCCCACTTTCTCGTCCTACGTCATCGTGATGTAAATCTTATCTGATAAGCCAGGGGTGCCCACAGGGGGGGGGGGGGGGGGGTCACGACGCAAACTGCGTCGTTAAAATTTTTGGGGGGGTAGAAAAATGAGTATTTTTTAAATTTTTTTATTGTAACGCAAATAAAGAATGGTTTTAGGAAAGCTTACACAATTATTCATATTTCGGCGTTCGCCTTTGTCAAAATGAAGAGTAGAGCCCAGCAGACCTCTCACTTGGCCTTGGTATATATATATATATATCATTTCCTTTCAAATTCCGCCAAATTGTGATTACAAGTGATGGGAATCAATTCAGTTTTGTTTCTGCCAGTTCGGAACAATTTCAAGTGCATCTCCTGTTATTCGTTAATCGAGTTATCTATTAAACCCAATGTTCAAACTATCGAGAAGATTTTATTACAAGAATACCCATGGCTTCGGATTTAGAGGATGGCGAATTTTCCCTAGATTATGAACAGTTTATGCTATTCAAATGAACCTCAAGATGGAAATAGAAAATCAAGAGTAGAACCTCTAATGATTTTCATTCATTGATATTTGCAACACCTTGGGAAAACATCGTAAAAACGACATTTTAGTACTCTTTGTGCTGTGTGGAAATGAGTATGAAAGGTGCGATTCTTGTAGATTTGTCGGTGATTTCCTAAATCGGTGTTGCAAGTATCAATAAATGAACATCATTTCGCTCCATTCAAGTTCAGCACGAAAAAAATACCCCAGAATCATGAATAACAGGTGACAATTGAATTTCTTCAAAAATCCGGTATTTCTCAATTTCTGCACGTTTAGAGCGGAGTTGCGCATTTTACAGCGGGATAGCTTCCCTCCCTAAAAAAAATCGAGTGATGGGTTATTTATTCGTGAAGATTCTGGTAGAATTCAAATCTGCAATAAGAAATGTCGGTTTCCATTACATAAAAAATTTAAAAAAAAAAATCGAAGTTGATGTCAATTGCGCATGTTTATGCAAGTACGTTCGCGCAATTTGTCATTGTTCAGATCCTTACAAAAAATCTTGAAGAGAAAAAAGTATTTTTGACCTATAAATAATGATTTTAGAAAGGGAGGATCGTTTTTGGGATCACCCTGTTATCGAAGTCTTTCCTATATAACCTAGCTTTTGAGATGTCCTAGGAAGTTAGGTATATGCAACTGAAATAGGTAACCATATAAAAAACGTCTGCCAAGTTAGTAAGTTGGTTGCTATTAAAGATACAATCATGTTGAAATTTAGATGGGGTAATCAAATCGTCTTCTCCCAACTATCATTCAAATTTAAACGAAATCGAACGACTTGGGGGTGGAAAAAAGAAGCACAATGGAATATACATTTGCCCATGCGTAGAGGGAAGTATTGATTCGGAAATAATGAAACTGATAGGGGACCATGTACACCATTGCCCCCCATTCCTAGAAAATTTCATCCAAATCGGATGAATACTGAGGAAAATAAGCTTGTTACAAGGATTTCTCATAGGCGCATGCGCAGTAGTTATTAATGATACAATCATGTTGAAATTGATGAGACGCTAAAATCGTCATTCCCCAACTATAATCCAAATTTGAGCGCGATCAGACGACCAGGGCGTGAGAAAATGATGTTTGGTAGAATTTACGTTTCCGCGTGCGTAGTGAAGCATTGAGTCAGGAACGATGAAACTGATAGAGAATCGTCTACACCGTAACCCATCCATCCCCTGAAAACTTCATCCAAATTGGATGGAAACTGTGGAAAATAAGCTTGTTACAAGGATTTGCGGACACATGATAGACACACACACACAAGCACACACACAGACCATAGTTGTTCTGAATGATCTAAAACGTAAAATACGAGTGGAAATTTTTATTTTGGCGACCAAAAATTGTTTTTCCCCCGAAAGTGAAAACAATGCTTCCTCTACCTTAAGATAGAATCGGAAGCAATAAGTTAATTAGTTACGTACGATTCAGTAAGGGAAGTAAATAAATAGTTACAATTCTGAATGAACTACAAATCCCATTGTTTCTTGTAAACGGTTTCTGTAGGTAAGTACAGCCGTGATTGGTCTCATCATGAATTGTTTAACGCCAAAACGTTTTTCCGTCCCTCTCGAAGCCTCCCCAGTCTCATCAGCGAAGCCTTCTCGAGCGGAATGGCCTCTAAAAACGGGGAGCTCCCAAAGGTGAAGAAAAGGTCCGGCCATTCAATCCGGGAACGCTTTTTGTGTAAAGAGGCGTCGTTTGTAAAATGTCACAACTTGCTCCTCCTCTATTGAACGTGGATTAAACTGTAATTTATCCGCGCTGCAGCCGTGAAGAGTGATTATTACTCCCTACACCTACAAGCTTACCACGTAAAACTTCAGGATGATCTGCTGAGCCTCTGTACAGTATTTCCATCAATCGCTTCCATGCGATATCACTGATGAACCTCTTTCTTTATTGGGGCTCCGAATTAACATTAGAGAGTTTTTGGTGACCACTAACGTCACCCTAACGTACCCAAAAGTACGTGACCTTGAGGGGACGTTAGCAACGTCGTACGTTAGAATGGCTCATTTAACGTCACCCGTTTGGGGACCTAAAGGCACACGACACCAGCCTAACCTTCCTGTAAATGTAACACTACTTGTCACCTGAAAATTACTCAAATACTGGTGAAGTAAATAAAAATAGTTTTTTTTTCCAAATTCTCCTGTACATCAGTACCTATTAATTATGTTGATGTAGCGGGTAGGTTTTTTGAACACCTCTCAAACTTGGCTATTTCACGTTTAAAGTCGCATAGAAACCGAATGTGACATCTAAAGTCCGCCTCCGCCGTCTAGCTTTACTAGCCTTCAACTGGATCGAAAAAATCCGTTCTTTTGCGCACATCCTCTATTTGGTCGATTAGAGCCTTGTTTTTATTATTATTTTACATGAGAAACCTGGGTTTTAAGACACTTCCTACTTCTTCGCAGAATTGTTCTTAGTTTGCCTGATCTCTCAGCCGTTTTCTCGTGATCATTGCGTGAAGTGCTGCCTCCACTGATGATTGTCAGGTAAAATCCTGGTTAATTGTCATAGAGATAAATACTTTTTCATACTTGTTGATAATTTACCCAACGGAAAACCCAAAAACATGAAGCTCGCAACGACTAATGACCTATAAGTGCAACTAACCGCGGTGTTCCCCACTCGAGGCTTACTACCTTTGCGTTGAATCCATGCCCTGTTTACAAATCTATATCTATAAAAGAGGATGTATGTATGTATGTATGTATGTATGTATGTATGTTGCCTATAGACTCCGAAACCGCTCGACAGATTGTAATGAAACTTTCAGGTATTATTAGGCATGATTCAAGGATTGTTCCTGTAAAGTTTGGTGCAAATCCGTTCAAAGGGCTCTGACCCAGAGGGCATAAAAGGGTGCAGTGTCAGGTTTTAGAAATTTATTGTTTACAAAATTAACTACCCAAGCCAAGACCGAAGGAGGAGGAGGAGGAGGGAGGAGGAGGAGGGAGGAGGATGAGGGAGGAAGAGGAGGGAGGGGGAGGAGGAAGAGGGAGGAGGAGGAGGAAGAGGAGGAGGAAGAGGAGGGAGGAGGAGTGAGAGAGGAGGAGGATGAGGAGGAGGAGGAGGGAGGAGGAGGAGGAGGAGGAGGAGGAAGAGGAGGGAGGAGGAGTGAGAGAGGAGGAGGATGAGGAGGAGGAGGGAGGAGGAGGGAGGAGGAGGAGGAGGGAGGAGGAGGAGGAGGAGGATGAGGAGGAGGGAGGAGGATGAGGGACGAAGAGGAGGGAGGAGGAGTGAGAGAGGAGGAGGATGAGGAGGAGGGAGGAGGATGAGGGACGAAGAGGAGGGAGGAGGAGGAGGAGGGAGGAGGAGGAGGGAGGAGGAGGAGGGAGGAGGAGGAGGGAGGAGGAGGAGGAGTGAGGGAGGAGGAGGAGGAGGAGGATGAGGAGGAGGGAGAAACCAAAGGCAGAATCCAAAGGCTAAGCTTCCGTCCATCCAATCACCTCTTAATAACAGTTTAAAATTACGATCAATAAACAAATTTAATTTGGGCGCAGCAACGCGCGGGGGGAACGCTAGTTAAAAACTAAAAATGAGAAATTTGCCCATATTTTTACTGAAACTGACATGAAATTCGAATTTAGGATTGAAAATCGGCGTTTCATATCGAAATGAAGAAGTTGATTAGACAACAAGACAGCTGGGGGAAAATATCGCGTTGCTCAACCACTGTTAACGTAACATCTAAATTGAGGCAACCGTGCCCCCGGTCCCATTTGGGTTAGTACTTAATTTGCTTCCTCAAGACTTTGGTAACGGGTGACGTTAAGTTTAAGTCGCCAAAAACTCTCTACGTCCGCCTCTAGGAGCTTTAGGCTAACTACACAGTGGAGCCTGGATAGTAGCCTAGCTGGCGACATTCTTGCCACTACATACCAAGAACTCGGAAAAAAGTTTGTGGTAGGGATGGGTATCGATGTATCGATGTTTCAAAAACATCGATGTTTTCCCCCCAAACATCGATGTTTTTTCATCGATGTTTACTCTTCGATGTTTTTTAAACATCGATGTTTTCCCCAGACATCGATGTTTTTTTTTCAAATGTGTTTTTTTGTCGTTAATGTAAAAATGATGGTTCTTTTATACCTGAACAATAATTATTCTTGTTTTATAAATGCTTACTTGGTCGTTTATTATTCTTCTATAAAAATAATACTGTACAGATTCAAGAAACATCGATGTGTTTGAATCAAATCGTACTACGGTAATGTCGATTCGTTATCACATATTGTTATCAGTGTTTGTATCATTCATTATCATGAAATTCGTTGTCTCGCGTTTCCGCTGTTAGTGAGTTGTAAAACAAACATTTAATTTTTTACAACTTCTTTACAATTTTTCAGTGTTTTAATGAGAACATTTTCTTTCTACTTTTCTGCGATTTTACTTATGTAGGTACTATTATTAAAATTGTTGAAAAGAACTACTTTTTTTCGCAAATTTTCTAAGAAAATTAGTTTTTTCTAAAAACCATCGATGTGTCGAAACATCGATGTTTTTTCTCCGATGTTTTTTAGACATCGATGTTCCTTGAAAAAAAAACATCGATGTGCAAACATCGATATTTTGTTTATCGATACCCATCCCTAGTTTGTGGTGCACAATCAACCTAATTACTACACACAACCTGACTGTCTTCCCCAAACACCTACTCTGCAGAGTTGAGGCACTCCGAAACAGGTGATCAATGTTCCCCGAAAAGTTCCAGTCATGCAGCATGATCGTATGAGCGAATTTTCGTAAATTATCGTATTGTATAATGTTAAATCGTTTTAAAATTTGAGCTTTTTGGATGCAAAGAAATTGTTAACTATTAATTTTACGGCATAGAATGTATTCCAAATAATAATCTGCTATTCAAAATTTGATTGTGGATTTTTAGCTTTTTTGGCAGTTTTTAACGATTTTTTGCCAAATTATTGTGAAATTTAAGTTTTCCAGCATAATTTTCTACATACATTTGAATGTTTTATTTTATAATTGACGAACTTTATTTGTATAATATTCTGCTAAAAAAAATTATATTTAACGATGTTTAGCTGTTTTAAGCTATTTTTAGTGATTTTTTTAGTACATTTTTTTTTAAATGTGACTAACTTAATGTGCTCAAAAAGTGCTGGCCAACCAACTTATCCTTTTGTTTGGAAAGCTTGATTTTTCGGCGCAATAACGGAATTATTATCTCAATCCTAAGGAGAGTTATCCTCTGGAATGACGCATTTATATATAAATAAATAGATAAATAAATCCATGTAAATGGAAAAGCGTTAAACTCTAGGATTCGTTTCAGAATGCCACAAAACGGATTTCAATAAAGACATTTTTCGAAAATTTTTATTTTAACATTTTTGGAGTCGTCGCAATAGTTTTATTTTCTACGAAAATTTGCTAACATGAAAATGCCAAAATCGTTGTCCATCCACTTATGCAAGTGGTCCACGCTTTTCGCACATATTACTTTCGACGGACAGTCGGTCTCATTCCACGAAAGCATCGCCTATTCCGATGGCAAATTTATTGTTTAATCTTTATCACGACTGAATAGGGAATAAATAATTACGGAAATACGGAGGGGTATAAAGAAACAAATGATAAAACAGCTAAACAGCCTTAGGTACACAACTTTTTAAGATGGCGGGCGGTGACAAAGATGCGGATCAAAGTTGACCCACCCCAACAGGTGGATTTCGGAATCCGTGCGTTATCACAACATAATCCCGAGTCAAGCGTTGGTGTAGCAGTCATTTCGACGTTTTGACGAGAAAACTGAGGGTCCTGCGTTAGTCCAAGGAAAACTCCCGTTAGGGAAACTGGCCCCTAAATCACATATCACCACTCTCACATCATATTTCTCCTATAAACCTCCCTTTTAATTACTTTCAACGCACTACCTATCATTTACACTTCATACACACTCCTACATTCCAGGTAGACACTCCACCTCAACAATAATTATCCATCGTTGCACTACGTACGAATCCATTAAAATTTAATCAGTTCCACCATCGATAACGTGGTATTCGCTTAATAAAAACAAGAGAGGTAACGGCGGGAAATTGCGCTCGTTAGAGGTTACACGAGCCAGCCATCAGCTCCCTTCATCGGATATCGGTTATTTCCTCCACGTCGATTCGGAAGGGAGGAAAAAATGACGAAAATATGAAACAGATAAGGAAGGGAAAATCCTTTTTCTTGTCATTAGATCGACATTGGAGAAGGCAGCCCATTAGGATGGTGCGGCGGAGTCCCTCCACCAACTCTCGGGCTTCTGTAACTCGAGTTTGACTTTCCTGAAAATCCCGAACCAATTTCTCTTTCGACAGAAGGCGAGTAATCTGTTTTCGTGTATCGGATTAAAGGTGGAAAATCGACTTGGAACGCTACGGCTGAATGATCGGGAAGGATTTAGCAGCGAGACTTGTAGAGAAAGTTCTCTACTATACACGTGGTAGGGTGCTATTCCGGCAGAACACATATCTATGACTAACACTAATTCTACAACTTATTTGTTATCAATACTACTAGAAACAAGTAAATTCTCTAGAGTACCTACCTATTCCTAGACCAACCCAACAAGCTTTGAGTTGTGACACAGATGGGTTTCACATTCTCTGAAAAAATTTCTGATTCAGATAAAATGCCAATTCGTATGTGGAACTTACCAACGGCGATGTACCGAGTATCCTGGAAAATACCAAATTTTATCGGTACAAGGTATTTCGGGACCTTAAATTATTATCAACGCGACATGATTTCCGGTGAAATTAGGGTGAAATTGTCTATTACCCTACAAATAATTTGAGGTTTATGGCCGATAAACGAAGCAATCATCGGCGGAAAAGTATAGTAAAAAACGGGATCATGTTCAGAACATGCCAATGCATATTATCCGACCATAATAGCATGTTTCTAGTACAATTCTCAACCAGGCGACAGCATTTTCGGAGAAATTTTCGATTTTTACTTATCTTCAAGCAGCGCCCTCTGTCAGTTTACCGGATAACTAGTGGACGGAGCGTAAAATAAATAATTTCATCATGTTTAGCCCATGCTAAAATCCATAAATTGACCCAAAAAAATTGTAATCCGTCCTTCAAACCATCACCTCGGCACCAATTTAGAGGTTGGTTTACGATAGAGGTCGATAACTGGCCAAAATCGACCCAGGTAAAGTGGTTAGGATTAATATTTTTTGCTAACAATTTAGGAGGGTCATCCTGACATACCGAGGAAGCAAAAAAACAATGGGGACAAGAAATCCCAGAACTTTTTATTTTATTTGAACCACCATTACTTACGTACGCGCGCACGCCTGGCACGCTTAGTGGAATGATGAAAACATTGGCAGAGGGTCATGAGGGGGGAGGGGGAGGAGGCGCGGCGCCTTGTAGAGGCATAGCGGCACATCACCAGGGGCTTAGCAGAACGGCGCCAGGGGCGTAGGATAACGGATATATTTTACTTTTATAAGTAACACCCATATAATACACCGCGGCACCATGAGGTGGGTACAGCGTTATGGGCAATGCGGAACGGCCACAATTTCGTTTATGCTGGTACCTGACTCAATTTGAAGTTGTGAAAAAACTGAAACTGATCCTTCATGATTTCATAGTTCCTAATACTGTTTTATGAGTGTTAGCTATTAGGTACCAACACTATAAATTGTCTATTAAACTTGGCTAAAAAAAAAAAAAAAAAAAAAAAATTGCGAGTTTTCTAAAAAAAAAAAAAAAAAAAATCTAGTCTTCGATTTTTTAGAAAAAAATTGATTTAATCGAATCTTACATCGATTTGTATCGCCGAGGAGTCTGGACGGGCCTTATGACGTACGCAAGCCAACTAAAACTACGATCATACTAGGTAAATTGAAAAAATAATAAACCTTTGTGAAATAATTTGCAGCGTTCTTAGTCTAGGATGGCAGCATGGCTTCCCTTAGAATCGTGCCACTTCCAGTGTCCCTTTAGACATCTTGTTCAATGCCTCTAATGAGTGGTGAAAGAAATGTTATCATGCTCGCAATCATTTTTAGCTTAACGAAACCAGTCGAGGCAAAGTCCCTCTAGATAAGGTGCGTGGGTAAAAAACCATAAAGCTAGTCATCCTCCGTCTTTTTAATAAAAACCGGACTTTTAGCTTCCAGAACAATTTTCGCCCGGACGCTTTAATAAAAAGCCGGACTGTCTGGGCCAAAACCGGACTTCCGGGAATCCTGACCGCAGGCCACGAAGGGTAAACTCTACCTTTAGTGTTCATTTTTCTGATATGTATTCTATCTAAACAAACGTTTCACCATCTGTTAGGTTTGAACCTTCTCTTAGGTTTGATTTATCGGAAATTTTTGCTGAAAAACACGTTCCATAGAGAAAAAAATCTGTTTTGTTTTTTATGGAAAAGCTCAAACAACTAGATGCTAAAAACGGAAGTTAGTGAAAAACTTTGTCAATTTCTACGGAAAAACAAAGAGTTACAATGTTAATCGATTTCGACGGTTAGGCCATCATCAGTAACAAACAATAGGTAACTGAATACACATTAGAAAGGACACAGCTTATATAGTCGCAGGTGAAGGGAGATTGAATCCCATTGGTCGGGAGAGAGGAAAGGGCTTCACTTTGCTTGCATTTAATTGGTTGTACCTCCAGCCCCCTTTCCTTTCTCTCGACCAATGGGATTCAATCTCCCTTCACCTGTGACTATATAAGCTGTGTCCTTTCTAATGTGTGTTCAGTCATAGTTTGTTACTGATGATGGCCTAACCGTCGAAATCGATTTAACATTGTAACTCTTTATTTTTCGTGGAAATAGACAACGTTTTTCCCCAACTTCCGTTTTGAAATGGGTTTCCACAACTTCGTCGCCAGTGATTTAGTTCGTGACTAGGTGCTATTTAACCCAATTCTAGATATCCTTGTTCGGTTTGGTAAAAATGGTAATTGAAGAGAATTCGCATGGATACAACAAATGCCAAAGGGTGGATAATGAAAGCCGTTCAAGTGATTAGTCAAATAATGAACCGAAAACATCGTTCTTCGGTCGACTGTAATCTTCTTTCGAATTACAAAAGGAAAAATAAAAGTTTTTAAAAGCAATAGCGATCATCTCTAAGGAAAGTTTAATTAATTTCCATTCTCACACCCCTCGCGATGCTTCGTGGACTAATTATCCGTTTTCCCGTACTTTTCTTTTATGGATCGATGATCGTAAGATATAATTGCGTGGCACTTAAAAGAACTGTTACTCTAAGAAAAGAAAGCGTATTACGGATTTTTGGTACTATTGGCTGTTTCTGCGCTCGAATTCGACTGTTCTGCAAGCAGTTACGTCCATGACTTCCCATCACGGAATTCATTTTTGGGACTTGGTAGGGTCCAACAACCTCGGCTTTTGTAGCCATACCATGTTTAATTTTTTGAAGATATGTTTTCCAAGCATATGCGAAAATGAGCTCTGATCTTATGCGAAGCTAATTTAGAGGAAGGGTTTTCATCTTATTGAAAAGATCGGAAGGCCTAACTCCGTAACGACTTCTCGTCATTATTCTCAATATACATTTCTGCGCTGATGTTAGAGGCTTCAAATCTTGCATACTGGATTTCCCCAAGGCCATGATTCCACACGTTGTTTGAAACTTAGATAAAACAAAGTGTTGAAAATACACACAATAATCTCTTACAAACTAATACTTATAATTAAATTCTATTCTAAAACGTATTCAACAACTTGATTTAAAATTTAAACATTATCTGTATTTTCTATTCTTGTATTTTAAGCTCTGAGGTACTTACATGGGAAAATGTTTCTTTCTATGCTCATCTTATAGGATACCTAATGTGTACCTACTTACCTTCTTGTTGGTAAACAAGTGACTTGATGATTGTGAATGTGTTGTGCAAATGGTAAGAGTGATCCAGAAGGAAGCCATCAGACAACAACAGTTTCCAGTTCCTACAAGATCCTACTCACTATTGGACCCCAATTTTTTGGCCTCCCAAGTTACCAATCAGTCCTTTGTCTGCTCTCACTCATGGTAGTGTCCCACTTTTCAGACTGTTTCTCTGGATTGCTTGTATTAAACAACGCCTTGCTGATTTTATTTGGGATTAAGTGGCCAAATACGTGTATAACACGGTGAAATTGCGGTTTGTGCAAGAAGAGGAGCCTTTCAAGTCTTCATTCAACTGATCTTCCTTGTGCAGTTGCCTACAGCATTGGAATCAGGTATTTGGTATCCCAGCCTCCAGATTTTCCTGTAAGTAATCTCCCTTACTCCTTCTTCAGTTATGTTCTGGCACCCCAAGAAACCCTAAAAGGTCTTGTGAGTACTGGGAAAAGGAAAGGAAAAGTCCATTCATTACACGCAGTAGGCTATCTCAAACCATCAGGCGTTGGTGGTCAAGGGGTAAAGTAACAGGCTCCCATTCTGAATCACCTCTCCATCCACCAGTTCAATCCACCAGTTGATTTGTTATGAGACGCTTCTTATATAGCTTTCGTTAGAATGCTTATCACCCCCGAGGTGTCTTTGTTAATCTCTTGTTCTTTTAATTACATGTTCCATGTTTGCCTCTCGACAATCTCTTTAAATATTCGAAAATCCACGTTTGTTCGATTACAGTTTCCAATATAATCTGTTTTAAGGACTGATTTCTGCTTACCCGCTTGCAAAAATGTAGCGAAGTGATCGCTGATATTCCACTTTCACTACTGCGGAATGGAGATCAACTAGTCGTCGCTTCCTATTTGTTAGAATACGATTTACTACCCACCTCGAAAGAATCAAGGGATCAGTTTTCCTTGTAGACGTCAAAGACCCCAGATAAATCGAATACATGAAATCTCTTGATTAGGTACCTACCGGAGAAGGGATGCACCCTGTTATTTTAGTTTGATCTCCAAACACTTAGAAAGGTATCCATATCAATCTCTGACTTTAGCCAAAACCTCCTCAAAAGAGTAATTCCCAACCCCCTAATTTTTTCTTCACAATTTTTGAAATATCGACGTGAAACCTGGAGAGGGTTTAAGGGGGCCCTATACCAAGTTTTAAACAAATAAAAATCGGAAAAAAAATCCAAAATTTTTTTTGACTACCTGAGGAGGATGGGATTTATGGGATACTTAGAGAACGATTTATCCATCTTTGGCCGAGTGACGCCTTATTTCAAAAATTTGTTAGTGTTGAACACGATGGTGAAGCCAGAACTAAGATATTTTATTCCATTCTCGGATTAGAGGTGATAACCATGAAGAAGCACGATTCATTCTGTTTTGGCTCAAATGGGAGCTTGATTTCGCTAGCCGTTCTCGGTGTTTGAGATAAAACAAAGAAAACAGGGTGCATCCCACCTCTACTTGGCGTCTTCAAGGAAAAGTGATTGTAAAACGTCGTTTGAATCAGCAACACGAGCAACTGTAAACAGAAGATCTTACCTGCAACCGTTCAGGAGGAAATTCGCATTCCTTCATTCCACCATCACATGTCACCCCACCTACTCCTATTTTTCCTTCATAATATCCGTTTTTTCATCATTTCACACTGATTCAATATATTCATCAACTTCAATAAATATCTGTTGATTCATTAGGAAAAATACAATAACAATAATCAGCCATTATCCTTCCAGTGCCTACGGGATTCATTTCTAGCAGTAACAGCTACATATGCTTATATTCTTCATCCTTACATCTCTTTTAGGAACAACATGTATGAATTATTTACATTTATCCTGGTTCATTATAATTAAAATCGTGTAGGAAATTTTGTACGCCTTTTTTTGTATTATGTATATTGTTAAATGTTACTGTGAGTGATTTGTGATTTTGTGCTTTCACCATCTGCAACAGCTGCTTCACCATGCATCACTGACTGGAACCTGCCATGTTCTAGCGCCATTTTACACTTTCAATTCAGCATTTTTCTTAACACAGACCTCTTATCATTGCAATTTCGTATCCTGTAACATCCGCGCACTTAGCAATTATTCAGTTCGATTTTTGTACCAAATCGCTTCATATTTCATCAACCTTCCCGAAATATAACAAGAAATTGCTGCCGGTGTGGATACTGCCACATATCTGTTGTACTTGGTTGGTTCAACACTTCCAATCAGGTGCCACCTGCATGCTGACGGGTCTCCAGCTCAGGGTCAAAGAGATAATACTGGTGAAATCTTTCTTTATTTTCATCTTCTCTCATTTCATCTTAAGGTCTGTTCTGGCTGTACCAATTCATCTACATATTCTACCTATCTTCTACTTACCTTAGTTGGAGTTGGGCCTTCATTCTACTTCATCTATCTACCTCTACAGCTATGGGAATGAACTTTAGGAAATATCTGTGATATTTATCTTCATCTGTTACCTTCATCTTAATTTTCTTAAGTGGCAACTCTATAGGTAGGAAAGTTATTCATTTTAACAAGTTGCCTCACTTAGGTACATACTATGCAATAAATCACCTGAAGCTTACTTACTCGTAGTTGCCAGGAGCCCCATAGTGCTATCATTTAACCACACGTATCGTAGAGAGGGTTTTAGCTGCAAACAAACAGCAGGCTCTTGCTTTGATACAAAACAAAAAAACATCCCTTAATTCTTTTGAGGTGTGTTTATTCATCTGTCGGGAATTAGTACGGTCTTCCCCCTCCGCCCCCAGTCTACATTTAAATTTTTGAGCTATCAAAATAGCTCATTCTTTCTTTGAAAATTCGCTAACACTGGTTGATGATATGCATGATAAATGACTATCACTGATAAAATCACGTTTTAATACTGCACTTTTTTTCTGTTCCTTGTAATTCCTTGCGATTCTCGGTATACGTCAGTTTTTATTACTCCAGCTTGTCCGAGGCTCAGACGAAGGATTTCATTTAGTTTCGCTAGATTTTACGATCTCTCTTGCTTTTCCGGCAGTAAAAATGTTTCGAATGACTCCCAAGGAACGCCTCTCGACGAATAATGGAGGGAATATTCCTGTATATTAATTGTATTAGACCCCTGTGTGCTTTTATGGCTTAGACTGACGATAAATCTCATTGGCTCATTCGCGTTGTACGTGATATGATGAATAGATTATTTATATGGGATTCATAGATTTCACTCTCTATGACTTCTTTATTTCAGTTTTTGGACAAAGCGTTTGAATTTCTGCCTTATCTTAAACAAAATCTTGATGGTAATTGATTTGTAGGTAAACATTGAGTTATACTTAGTGTTGTACTATACTATATTATTGTGTTATTGTTATACTATACTATATTATAGAGCTATTGTTATTGTATAGGTGTTTCAAGAAATGCCCCCCCCCCCCTCCCTCTAAAATTAATAGGTACGTTCCACGGAAAAACAAAAATTTTAGTACTATCATATTTGCATGCCCCGCGCAAGCGCCCTACCATGCGGAAACGACACCAACTTCGTTTTTAAAAATAGAAACCACCCTTTTTTATTGCCGATTTTGATTTTACGTGGAATTTTATAAAGCAATAACCTATCACCCGATATATATATATATATATATATATATATATATATATATATATATATATATATATATATATACTCGGTGCTTCGCGCCTCGCCGGATCTTTTCTCTTTTCTACTGCGTAGAAAACGAGGATAATTTGCTATGCAATTCTTAGCCTGAATCAACTTAGTTTTGGAATCTAGCCAGGTACGTAAGGAGAGGAAAATTGGTAGCTCGAAATGAGAACATTTATCACATAAATCAAGCGCTTTCCAACGAGTGGCGAACGATTTTTGTGGGATGAAAACTGCGGAAGTTTCATTCCCTTAACAACGGCTGGGTTGTACGTGAAAAACACTGAAATTGTGACACAATCTATAGCAACTACTCAACTACTCGGTTGTATGTGAAAATCATCGTTAATTTCGTCAGAATTGCATAGCAATATATATATATATATATATATATATATATATATATATATATATATATATATATTAATTGCTATGCAATTCTTAGGACGACCCGCAACAATTTTTTTTGTAACGTCTGTGACGCGAAGCGCGAGTTCGTGGGTTCGAATCCCAGCCAGGCTTGAACATTTTCTTATTTCCAATTTTTTTTTGTATCCATTTCTTTCGCATCGTGGGTTTGAATCCCAGCCAGGCTTGAACATTTTTTTGAATCCATTTTTTATTGTAAAATGAACGAATAAAAATGTACAAAAGAGAAAAAAACGACATAATTTTTTGAGCGTTTTCAGGCTAAGAATGGCATAGCAAATTATCCTCGTTTTCTACGCAGTACAAAAGAGAAAAGATCCGGGGGGGCAGGGGGGCGAACCCCCCCGGCGAGACGCGAAGCGCCGAGTATTATATATATATATATATATATATATATATATATATATATATACATATATATACATACACACACACACACACACATATATAGGGTGTATTTCCAGACGATAACTCCCTTAAAATACAGCGCAAAATACTCGTTACAACGCAGAAATATCCGTCTTGGCAAAAGACAGGTTGAGTTCGTTGGCCAACCCGATCGCTCTAGAATTTCAGGCTCAAATTTACAATTTAGTGTCCCAAAAATGCTTAAAAATCGGTTTTTGACAACAGGGCACGTCACAGTCGAAGTATTTTTCAACACCGAGTCGATCGCGACCACTCTCTGATTTCCAAGATTCACAATAAGTTTTTATAAACACTCTTTAAGAGTCTTTATAACACTCCAAAGTCTGCTGAAGGTTTCAAGTGATTTTTTAGGTGAAAAATACCCTTAATTGACTTATCTTTGACAATAGGGCATGCGGGGTGTCACAGTCAAAGTATCTTTCAGCGCTGAGTCGATCGCGACCACTCCCAGACGTCTCGAAGATTTATAAGTATGTGAAATTCGGTTTTTAGGTCATAAAAGCCCTTAATTGACCAAATTTTAGAGTTAGGCTGAGTGTCCTAAAATTTTCTTTGCGATCTCGTCACAAGGCTGTCCCCTCAGTTTATTGCACAATTTTTCTTTGAAAAGTGGCTCTTTCAGCCTGAGTACTTTGGAAAGAATAAACCCAAAAATAGCGGATTCGTGTCAAGCGAGGTAACAACGCTGCATGCCTGGAAAACGGTAATACTCAGGGTTTTTTTATTTTTTATTTTATTTTCTTTAACAGAATCAGAATCATATATATTTATCAAAACATGCTATTATGTTGGACAATCGTCAAAGCAAACATTGTTGTACAAAGCAAATCATCATTCATATAGCCAATAAAAGAGGGGCAAAAACAGATTGATCAAAACAATAATAATAAAATAAAACGAAAGAGTGTAGGCAGGTCATTAACCCGCCTAAAAGGCGGCTCGGCCGGGGCTTCCGACCGAGCCCGGACCCGACCCACCATGGCGGCCTCCAGGGGGGCGCAGCTATTTCTAGGTAAGTCCCCCTTGCTACGATTAATAAATCGCACTACCGAAAAAAACACCAGGCGAGACCGCCCCCGAGCCGATCGAGAGCCCGAACCCAAAATAATGTGCTCGCTATAAAGCCATACACTCAATAAATTACAATCACACTAAAAACAATAACTCATACAACTTATATAAATCTAAAAAATATTCAACAGTTAACAAGTTATCACAGTCTCATAATAAATATCTAAAAAGCTAACTCGAGTACTTTTATAAAATTCCTCGGTTGCTGACGTAAAATTAATAATGGCTACATGATAAAATGATTTGTATCATTTAATAATGATTAACAGGACCTTTCCATTTGTTTCGTCCGTCACGAGCGTCACGTCACGATGGGGTTTTCTATTGATTTTCACGTACAACCAATGCGTTACTAGGGAAGTGTAACTCCCTTAGTTTTCATAGCAGGAAAACTGTTAGCCACTTTTTGGAATGCTCTCATTTTATCAAGCATCTCATAATCCCTAAGCCTCTGTAGTGTCAAGGAAAGCTGATTTATTACGCTCAGTTATAAACTAATATTGCTAAGTAACCATAATGAACAAATAATGTGTAAAATTAATCATTATTAATGATCTGACTGTAGAACCGTAGGTCTACCGTCCGTTTTTTTTTTTTTTTTTTTTTTTTTTTTTTTTTTTTTTTTTTTTTTTTTTTTTTTTTTTTTTTTTTTTTTTTTTTTTGGCCCGAAGAGCCGAGTTTTCTTTCGATTTTTCGATTCTGCGCATCTTGAAGCGTAAATCAACAAGTTTTGAGGAAGGGGTTAAAAAAATTAATGCTGCTTCATTCAGAGAGAGCTCACTCGAATGTTTAGGGCGCGTATGATCCTCCAGGGTTGAATATCAGACGCTAACTGGGCAACCACGCTTTTCCATGGATAGATTTTCTCACCAATTAACAAACATATGCAATTTTCAAATCAAATCTACAACGATTTCATAATTTCTCCCTTGAGAGGGAAAAACATTAAATCATGTTTAATGTTTTTCCCTCGCATGGGAGAAATTAGATATAGTTTTTTAAGGTCAAGAAAAAAGAAAAGATTCTAATTAACCAAAACAATTTATTATATTTATATACATTTTTATTTTACCATTAGATATTTCCGAAGGGACTCATACCAAAGTACGCTTGCATACGAGTCTGCAACACATTGGGACATTTTGTCTTTAGTTGCAGACTCGTATGCAAGCTCTAAGAGCCACTCAGCTGATCCGGACCCTGAGCATCGTCAAGTAAATGTCCTAAAGAGGCTACATACGAAATTACAGCTTCCTAGAGTGTAAAGCATAGAAATTAGCTCTACGAGCCACTCATCTGATCCGGACCCTGGGCATCGTCAAGTAAATGTCCTAAAGAGGCTACATACGAAATTACAGCTTCCTAGAGCGTGAAGCATAAAAAATAGCTTTAAGAGCCACTCATCTGATCCGGACCCTGGGCATCGTCAAGTAAATGTCCTAAAGAGGCTACATACGAAATTACAGCTTCCTAGAGTGTAAAGCATCAAAAATAGCTTTAAGAGCCACTCATCTGATCCGGACCCTGGGCATCGTCAAGTAAATGTCCCAAAGAGGTTACACACGAAATTACAGCTTCCTAGAGCGTAATGCATAGAAATTAGCTTTAAGAGCCACTCATCTGATCCGGACCCTGGGCATCGTCAAGTAAATGTCCTAAAGAGGCTACATACGAAATTACAGCTTCCTAGAGTGTAAAGCATAAAAAATAGCTTTAAGAGCCACTCAGCTGATCCGGACCCTGGGCATCATCAAGTAAATGTCCTGAAGAGGCTACATACAAAATTACAGCTTCCTAGAGTGTAAAGTATAGAAATTACCTATTAAAATGATTTAACCACCGCTTCACAAATAAAACCGTTCTCGCAATATTCGGATCACCTGCTATGAATCAAATCATCGAAACACCAACTCAATGAAATCATCAGAAGTTAACAAGTGGTTGCAATCATGTTCACAATATCAATTATTGAGAATGATCACCTGTGTGTAAACAATTATTCAAATAACCATGCTCATAACTCAGCTTGTTGGCCACGCACTTCGCAGTAGTTAACATAATATGGTTGGATAAATCGAGAGCTTTCGAACGAATGGTCAACGAATTTTGTGGGATGAAAAACGACGAAGTACCATTTCCCTAGCAACGACTCGGTTGTAAGCGGAAATCATCAGAAAAAAACGTTGCACATTTGCGTGTCGTGTCGGAATTCACAGAATGACCCCCAGCCCTAAAACATTAAACATGTTAAAACTATTTGAAGGTGAATAAGTGGAGTAAAACGTCCCACTAGTCAAAAAAATAAATATATATTGCTTGATTTTTGTTTGCATGAAAAAAATTACTAATCTACTATTTAAAAATGGCACATTTCATCTTGAAAAAATCACTGATGTGGTATAGTTCTTGCTTAATGAGTTCGTGTTGTATGGTGCGCTTGAAAAGTTTGATAGAAAGCTCTTTGGTCTCCTCGTTAAGCAGATTGAACATACGGGACCCAATTTGGTAGGGGTTTGAAGTCATTGAAGAATTTAGTCTAACTTGCGGGGGACGGAGGTTTTTGCGGGATCTGGTGAAATGATTGTGATTAGCCGTGCCATCGGAAAAAACATCCAAATTCTTCTTCACAAGCAACAAACAATTGAGCGCATAGATGCTAGGAAGTGTCAGAATCCCAAGTTCTTTAAAATGTCCTCGACAACTTTGATTCCATCCAAGCTTGAGGACAGTACGGATGGCTCTTTTTTGTAGTTTAAAAATGACCTCCGCATGACTGGAATTGCCCCACAACACCACACAGTAAGAAATACGACTTGCGAAACATGCGTGATACGCCATAAGCAGAACCTCAGATGATACAGAGTAAGCGAGTCGGCGAAGAAGGAAATAGTTGGTTAAACTTGGGAAAACAGTTGGTTAAACAGCCATAGTATAGTTAATTTAAAAGTTTTATAAATATATATAGTTTTATTATTTGTTTTCAAGCTTCAGCATATTCAAACATAATTTTTTACACATTGATATTTCTCGTTGATAGTAAATATGTATAATTTTGATGGGTAATTTCACGTGTTGTAAGAGTTGGTCGAACATTTCATCACTTCCTAAATAGAAGTGGGCACGTCATTATTAAATGTTCTAGGTTACTGCAAGGAACGCCGCACTTGTTCATCTTGCGCTCTGGTTCATCTTGCAGCCTGAATCTATATATTTAGAAATCACACACTCCATGGTCAGTCCTCATCCTCGTGATTACTCTACAAAAGGGTTTGGAAACCTCAAAACCCTAGAATTAAGGTCGGAGGGGAGCAGCTGGTTGGATTTGTTAATAAAATTGGCCAGTCGGAGTTTTAATGTCGGTATAGTAGTCTCTTGCTTGGATGGTAAAGTTATTGTTAATTTTCAACTGTCGTCTCTTTTAGCCAGTTTTTTAACCACTTCATGGCTGCGGATGCCCGAATGTCCCTTAATTCTAAAGAATGTAAATACCTAAGTTGGTTCAGCGTTATTGATTTCAGAGAAAATCAGAACCGATTTTCTATCATCCGATTTGACGGCTGGAGTAACTTTAGGCGACGTGCGACCTCACTCATCCTCGTCAAGTCAGCTGTAATTCCACCTCGTCCGCCTACCGCTGCGGACTCCGTCGTTATTTGTTGGCTTGTTCCTCGTTATAACCCCCTTCCATTTTAACGTCTACATCGCTCGTCCAATTAATTGGCGAAACTCTACCCAGCCGTTTGGCTTAAAACCGAGGACGGTTCGCGGAATCCCGCAGAGTGCCCTCCATTTAATTAGAAGGGCTTTAGAGATAGTTGGCCGACGAGGATACGCGGCTGTATTCCAAGCGCATTACTCTGATGGAGGAGGACAACTCACTACATTTGCTACGTGGGTGGAGTCTAGTTCGCGAGAACGCACCTCTACAACCAGAGAGCTTCGTTCACAGTGTGCGTTCTGCGAGTTCGGAACGGTTCTGGGCAAGCGCAGTCGAGTTTTGTCGTTTGCAGTGCCAGAACGCCCAGTTCCGGAACGCCGAGTTCGGCGTTCGCAGTGTTTTGCGAACCCAGTTCCGAACGGTTCTGACAGTCCCCGTTTTTTTTTCGGAACTGTCAGAACTCGAACGCAAGGACGTAGTTAACGCATGCGCATTTCACAATTTTTCGGATCTCGTGGAGTAAACAACTCTCTTCTTCTTCATCGAAATCATACTTTAGTCTCTATACGTTAGTATAAGTACCTATTCTATGATCGAAGTGTCAACTATACTAGAATAGATATAACTTCCGTATTGGGCGGTGGGGCGTTCTGGTCTATCTCCCCTTGGCTAGCTCCCCCTCCATACGATTCCAATACGGAAGTTGTATCTATTCAAGTATAGCTCGTCAAATTCGGAAAACGATAGTTCCGACGATGGTGTTTGGTTGTAAATTACGAGGACGAGATTGAAGTTATAGTTGGATCTCTTCTATATCCACGAAACTCAAATTGTTTCGAGTGTACTTCTCAGTCATCGTGGAATTTTGTTTCTTTCATTGCCGTGGGGTAATAGTTAATTAATATTCACAGGCATAATAAGTAATATATTCACGGGAACTAAAAATATTCTGAAAGGAGCACCAGAAGGTAACGCGAGTTGAGTGAGGTTACGAACAGCAACACAGGTTATTCCACTTCCAAGTTCTGAAATCGTTTGCAGTGCAGAACGCAGTTCCACAAGCTCCGGAACGCCCCGGGATTTTGGTCCCAGTTCTGATGAGTTCGAGAACTGTCAGAACACGCGCTGAGAACGAAGCTCCGGGTCGTCATAGGTTCGTTCCCAGGGCAGTCCCAGACAGGTCTAGGACCTTCCGGGCATGCGCATTAGTGGTTTTCGCGTCCGCAGTGCAAGTGTTCCGAACTATGAGTCCCTGTCCACTATTCGCAGTGACTTTTTGGACTTGTTCCTGACAAGTTCGGAACTCGGTTCTGGAGTTGGGTTATTTTTCTCGAACTCGGGAGAACCAGGGGAGCGCTCTTGCGAGCGTTTGAAGAAGCTTGTTATTAGAGCTTGTTGTCGAGCTGTTGTAATGTCTTGGCGTTTCCTAAGTTTAATTGACATGAATATATGTCTTGTCGCTGGGGGTTATTCCAAAAATTCTGTTACCCGTTCCTTTACCACGTTTTCTGATGATTTTCACTAGTAACCAACGCGTTTCTAGGGAAATGTACTTTTGTTCCTGTAGTTCACATCTATTCGTTAGGTACCTAATCACTGCGCAGTGCACATGATCCTTCTCAATTAATTTTGTAAACATGATTGCAACCACTATTGGGACATTGAGACGATCGAAATGATGGGATCTCTCCTGATCATTTAAGTGAGCTAAATTGATTGATTACTTTAGTAGGCATTATAATTTCTACTCTCTGATACAAAAATTGTTTTAATGATAAGAAAAAAGTATAACAAATAGATGTTACACTCATAGGTCCCATTTCAACAGGGTACTGAACAGGGGTTTTATATCGAAAATGCATACCTCTCCATGTCTGCTTGCGTAGAAATTACCTATATCTATGTAGGTATGGTGTTTTCTCATTGTTTCCGGTTTCCTATACCACCTGGCAACCCTGGGCCTAGTCCAAGTGCTATTGGATATAGGAAATCATATTCCGCTGTGACATTCCGCAGAAACAAGTAAAGACGTCCAAATACTTAGACCAGGTTGATGTTTGGCACATTGTTCATTGTACCTTGACAGGTGGGGCCGCCTTCTCCCTCTGGTTTACAAATCGATTTGTGCTTTTCCTTTCAACTGAAAAACCCGCTTTGTTATGTTCATGAGACAGAAAAAAGCAGTTAAAGTAGATTGTAAGGTGAAAACGTCGTAGAGGCGATTCTCAACTAACTCCGCTGACGGGAGGAGAATCGTTAGCATTTTAAATCGGTCCGCTGATCCCACCCGTCTTTTGGGAATTAAATCGCCTTTTACCTCAGTCTAGGAACCTTTTCCGTTTGAAAAATTAGATAAATTCAGTTTTCTATTCGACACTACTTCAGCTTTATTTATTCATCAAATACGGGCAAGCCAAATACACTGAAGAAAAGTATAATTCAACAGTAAATAGAAAGTAATGAAGTAAAGTCCACAAGAAGTGCGCACCTTATGGCACCTTAGTACCTACTATAAATCAATAAAGTTTCAATTAAGTGGAACTTGTCCTATCTAGATCGTACTATTTGAATTACAAGTATCTGTGGTATTAACGAGGAAAATGTAATTTCCACTTTTCGAAATTCGTCGTATTATTGCTTTTATCTAATATTGTGTTGTCATTGTTACAGGTAAACAAACGTTCAGCTCATCGACATAGACGTAAGTCACTTGAAAGCTTCAGCAGACATTCGAGTGTTATAAAGACTCTTGGGAGTGTTATACATACGAAGGAGCTCGTTAGATTTATGTTGTATCTACTTGTTTTTTGTCATTTTATACTATTTGACGACCAAAGTTGAATTTTCAAGTTCACCTTTCCAACCCTCCTTCGATCAAGGCCTTGTACGTTTTTTAGGTCTGGTAATTTCAAATGAAATTCGGGCAATTTCACCCAAAATCGCGTGCCGACGATGGCCCTACGTTTACAGAGTCATGCGATGTCATATCTTCCTCCGGAGGGATATTCCGTTTTAATATCGATTTCGCTGGGGTTCGGAGGGATCTATTCAATTAATAATGATGACGGATGAATGGATCACGTGTTAGTTATATCTTGTGTTGCGAAGGCCCTCAACTTTGTATGAAAAACAAATAATGTCATCTGTCATTTATATAATTCTAGGAACGCATATTCGAATACAACGTAACTATAAATATCATGGGGCGAAAGAACGGTTTACTATTAACATTTCGTCATATATATATATAAATGACAGACTCCGCCCCTTGACCCCGCCAGGGGGGCTTCGCCCCCCTGGACCCCCTACTCTATACTCGGCGCTTCGCGCCTCGCCGGATCTTTTCTCTTTTCTACTGTGTAGAAAACGAGGATAATTTGCTATGCAATTCGTCTCACGAGAAAAAAAAAAAAAAATTTCAGGCCTGGCCGGGATTCGAACCCACAACCTTCGTCTCACGAGAAAAAAAAAAAAAAAAAAATTTTCAGGCCTGGCCGGGATTTGAACCCACGACCTCTCGCTTCCCATCTCGGGACAAAAAACGTTACACAAAAAAAGTGGACATTTAAAAAAAATTATATTGGGGGTCGGCCTAAGAATTGCATAGCAATTAATATAAATATATACCTATATTAAGCTTTAAACTCTAGGATTAGTTTCAGATAGGTACAAAACGGATTTCGATGGGGAAAATTTTCCAAAGTTTTCATTTTAAAATTTTTAGTGCCATCGCAATAGCAATCGCATTTTTCGTTACGAAAATTCGCTAAAATGAGAAATGGTAAAACACAATGTTGTCCATTCTCGGTTAACGAAATAAATATCCTCTAATCCTCCCGAAAGACCTTTGTTGTCCCTTCGAATACCTATATCGTGGTTATTTCGTCGCACTGAGGATGAAATTATTTCCACGCACTCCGCCCCATCGATCTCCCTTCAGCAGCGGCCTTTCTGTCGCTATTTTTTCGTTAAAAAAAAGGACGCACACGTCACCCTTTATTGTTTCTCCGGAAAATGATAAGCTATCGGATGTACGTGCATTTTTCAATCTGTCGTTCGTGGAAGGGTTTGCTTTGGATTGCCTTCGACAGCGCTGCAACATCCATCCTGATCGTATCAATCACGAACGGGAGATGTCGCTCCCGCCCTTAACCAAACTAGCGCGTGCCTGGTGATCCCCCTTCCACCTTGTTTACCTATGCATAGCGTCTCACGAGTTATATTCTCTCATACTCAAACTGGGTCAAACTTCAACAGAATTTGGAATAATTGCTTAACTGGGTATCTACACCGGTTTACTCGTAAGTTACTGCATAAATCAATTATCCCAAGTTTACTTTAGAATTCACCCCAGCGAACTGGTACCTCTACTACGTGTCACATAAACGGCCTGGAAAGATTCCACACGATTCGCAGCATTCAATCCTCATATTCCTCAAGTAATACTATTAAGTACCTACTGGTTTATTATTTCCAACTATGATGTTCAACCACATAAAGGTGGCTTAATTTGCCCATTTTGAAGTTTTTCTGTAATAATTCCTCAACCGTTCATCCTACAGAAATTTTCATACATAGCAAAGATGTAGATCGTAAAAAACCCAAAGCGATCCGACCTAAATAAATGAATTATCTTCCCAAATAAGGGAATTAAGGACAATTGAAAATCGGGCTAATTTTAGGAGGGTTCTCTCCTCCTCCCGTCTAGACTTATGCCCTTCAAAATCACCTAGCGGCCTTTAATCTTGGTCTGATTCAGGCCTGCCAAACCTCACTCGATTCAGAGTCACTTACTTTCCTATGTTCCATCAAGGTAAAACTGATAGGCCGATTTTGCGAACTTTATGTGTAAACGGCATAAATTCATGAGTTCGGCTGTAAATCAGTGCGGACCGGTGAGGAAATGTGGATATGAACTTCGGAAAGTATTTAAGCTTGTGTGGAATTAGCACTGGCAGAATGAAATAAGACCAATACTAACGCCACTAGGTGATTTTGAAGTGGAAGAGTCTTGTGAGGTAGGGGGGGGGGGGATCAAACTAAACGTATCACAATTTTCAATTGTTTGTCCTTCGCTTTATTTTAAGAGATGATTCAGAGTTTTTGGATGGAATCGTATTGTTTTTATGTGCTCTACAACTTGCTGCGTATACAAATTCCTGTAGGATGTACGTTTTAGGAATCATGATCTAATTAATCCATCTTTATGAGGCCGCCATTTTGAATTCTCCCACAATTTTGAGATGGCAGACGAAGATTTTTTTCAGTCTTAAGTAAATTATCAAAAACCAAACCCAAACCTTCTCCAGAAATTACTACCTATTTTCGGCCTTGGCTCCTAGACTATGTCGTGTTGGTTCAATTTCGTGAATCGCTCAACATTCATTTCGTGACTTGCTATCCGTTCTCGCGTCTGGTTGAAGAAACGTTGCATTCGGACACCTGCGGTAAGGCGAACGTCTGGGGAGCGGCAGCTGTTTGTTGCTTCCCCCCTTGAAGTTGAGGATGCTCCCACAGGTCGCACTCCTTCCCGGCTTACGTCGTCGGTAACGTAGTCCCCCCCCCCCCCCTTCATGGAAGTGGTCCTCGTACTGTCCGACAGAATGCGTCGACTCCTCCGATCGCACTGGTCCGTTTGCGGATCGATGGAGGGCTCTGCGGTGCCTAGCGGGGTCGCTGTGCACTCGGCCGGGGCTCGAGCTTGCCGAGAGGTGCCGTCGGGTCCTTGATTTTCTGCAGATCCTTTCCATCAGACGGGAGTTTTCCCTGCGACAGAACCCGATAAAACTATTAATTATAAGGGGGCATTCATGGTCCAGTTGTTTCGACGTCGAATCGTCAAAACTTGAGTTTCGACGGGCTCCAATGCGCATGCGCGGGTCATTTGAGGCGATTCGATTTACGACGTACACCAGGGATCAAAAAGTGGATGCAATTGATATAGCATTTACAAGTCAAATTAACCTTTTTACAAGTCAATTTAACCTTTTTACAAGTCAATTTAACCTTTTTACAAGTCAATTTAACCTTTTTACAAATAAAAATAACCCTCCTTGAGCAATGCGCTAAAATTGTTGAAGGGCAAACAAACTGAATACATTGACTACGACAAAGTAGGTGTAATAATAATTAAATAATATAAATTTTCCAACAAAAAATATATCAAAATTTTCCATCAAAAACTCAATCAACAAAAATATCAATTTTCCAACAAAAAAATGAGGTAGGTAGGCAAAGAGGTCAATTAATAAATAGAGTTCCGAAAGTAGGTTGATCAATATGACTCCCGGAAAAAAAACAAAAAAAAAAAAACGGTCATACCAATGGCTGTCCTGCGGCAGCTGTCGGAAGTTTCAAAAGTACATCAACAACATTATTTGAACAGTCGGCTTATTCATGAAGATCACAGTGAGAAGGAACAGTGGTGTAGAAATTCATGAAAAAGGAATGCCAGTTAAACCCGTACTCCTATTTCTTTTCCCTTCAATGATTTTCGCGCATTGCTAAAGGAGGGTTATTTTGATTTGTAAAAGGGTTATTTTGATTTGTAAAAGGGTTATTTTGATTTGTGAAAGGGTTATTTTGATTTGTAAAAAGGTTAAATTGACTTGTAAAAAGGTTAATTTGACTTGTAAATGCTATAAAATATTCGTAAGTAATGCATGCATTACAGGGACGTCCCTATGTACGGATTGTATACATAGTGTCTCCGAAACAGGTGTAACACAAAGAGGAGTCCATTCTATAACTAATCTGCAACAACACTTTCCTCGTAAAGATTTTTTTTTAACGCTTAGTTTTCGAGTAATTCAATATTTAAGATTTTTTCGTATTTTTAACCTTATATCACTAAAATAACCGTAATTCCCTCAAATGACAGTGAAAATTGAAAAACGAGACACGTTTGGAAAGAGCGTTTAATTTCCTGCATCCCTGAGACAACTTCAAAATTTTGTAAGCAGGTTTACTGGGAGTGAAATGCGGCTGAAAATTGTAATTTTACAAATCTTAAGAAATCTGTCCAAATTCCGAGCGCTATACCTCGAAACCATTCTATTGGATTTCACCTCCGGAGACGAGAAAAACTGCGCCGAAATATTCCCTTTCCAGTTGTGTTGTCAATTTTATTTTTACTTTGCTAATTAGGGGAGAAAACTGTTTCGATGTTGAAAAACATTGTTTTTCCAATGAAATTCTCGAAAAATGACCTATGAAACTACGAGTTGGGGGGTGGTTTCTACGTATTTTTTAATGCTGAATCGAATGGTAACACTTGCATATCTACCAAACCCCGTTATAACAGATCTATACACTTTAGCCAACTAGTTTCACCCCTAAAAACCTAGAATCTATCATACCAAATGAACTCGAATTCGTGAGTTAAAGTGTTAAACTTGGTCATAACGGGGTTTGGGAGATAAGCAAGTGTGTTAGATCGAGCGTAAAAAAATATGTAGAAGACCGCAAACTTGTATTTTCATAGAAGGTCATTTTTCTAGAAAACCCTCGATTTCATTGAAAAAACAATGTTGTTCAACATTAAAACACTGTTTTCTCCCCTAATTAGCGAAGTAGAAGTGAAATTGTCCACACCGTTGGGAAGGTGGCTAATAGGCTTTATAGGCGCAGTTCGATGGATTTTCGAGGGTTGGGTTGATTGGAGCTATAGCGCTCCGAATTTAAACAGATTTCTTAAGATTGGTCAAATTTCAACTTCCAGCCGGATTTGTCTCCCATTAGACCAGATTACAAAATTTTGAAGTGGTATCAGGGAGGCAGGAAATTTTACGCTCTTTCCAAAGGTGTACTAATTTTTTTATTTTCCCTATCATTTGAGGGAGTTATTGTTATTTAAGTGATTTAAAGTTGAAAACACGAAAAAAACTTAAATATTGAATTACCTGAAAACTAAGAAGAACTTATGAAGAAGAATCTCTATGAAGAACTTTTTGCTGCCGATTTGTTGTAAAATCTCCTCCTTTGTTGTAAAATGTCCTTCTTTGTGTGACACCTGTTTCGGAGCAGGGTGTTTATCACGATTTATGGACTAAAATCTAGACCGAACAAATAATAAAAAATGTCGTGGAAATCAGATGAATATAGTAAAAATATCATGGTTTATTGCTATTACTCCCCCCATTCACCCCCTTTCATCATAAACTTCAAAACCCATACATAATACATAATTTAACAGAAAAAAGAACCATGAAAAATCTGAGGAAAATAATGGAAACATCACGATTTATCGCTATTGCCCCCTCCGTTCACTCCTTTTCATCATGAAATTTAAAAATCCTGACATATTTTCCAAAACTAGAACTAATTCGCAATTTACGAAAAATTTGTAAAATATTTGTAAATTTGCATCATGATTTATCAGTAGTACCTTCCCCATCGCCACCCTCCCTTGACGAAATATTAAGCCACTGACTTAGGCTCCAAAACTAGATAAAATATTTTAATTTTCTTTATTCTTCTTTATTTTAACGTTGATGATCATAATGTGTTGTGATCCCTTAAGAAGAACGCGGGAGAAACTGTTCCTGGGGAGAAACGTTGGAGGAGAAAGACTAGAAATATGTAAATTGAAGAATGAGGACAGAACGGTCTATTTTTCGTTGCGGTAATTATAACATGTTAGGTACTCCTAAACTACAACAATTTGTATTCAAATTGCAATATTTGGGCATCTCACTTGCTGTCAGATTCAGTGGGTCTCTATCTCCTTTCTTGCCCATCCGTTATGGTGTCCCACAAGGATTCGTCTTAGGACCAATCCTATTCAACATCTCTATGAATGATTTACCACAAAGCAACCATATTTGCCATATCCAACTGATTTATTTGCAGATGATACTACCATTATTTCCAGCAACAATTCTCTGATTGATCTCAAGTCTTCTATTATTGAGGCTATTTGTGATGTTACCAGTTGGTTTAGCGGCAATGGTCTCTCTGTCAATGATTCAAAGACCCAAATCATGGTGTTTGGACTGCGTGATCTCACAAGTGTAGGGGAGAATCCGCCCACTTCAAAGATATTGGGACTCGGTGTTGGGGAATTCTTTGTTGGGGTCACTCACCAGCTTCTGCCGTAATCTTTGGCTGTCAGAGAAGAGCTGTCAAAGCTATTTCCAATCAAGGATATCGTGATGATTGCAAGCATGAGTTTATTAATAAACAAATTCCAACTATCCCAGCAGTGTACGTTCTGTATCTTCACTCTCATCTCCGGAATTATGAATTTCCTGCTCACATGTACTCTACCAGAAATAAGGACAATCTTCCTCTACCATTCCATAGAGTAATGACAACCCGTAACTCCACGAAATGGTGGGGGCTTAAATTTTATAATGCGATTCCACTAAACGTACGTGAGATACCCCCACATAATCTCTGGCGACGCTTGAAGCAATTTCTATTAAGCTCGGCTCCTTATAGTTTTGACGATTATGTTGCATCTGCGAGCCTCATTAAATTGCTTGTTTTTAGAATTATTTTTGATTATTTTTTGTTACATTTTGGAGAGTTTTTTGGGTTGCCTATACAAGAAATATTTGTCAAAGTACTCAGGCACTGTTTGTTATTTATAACATAGTAAATATACTGTGATGTATTTATTATCATTAATATAATATTATTTGACAATTGTTTTGCACTTGTGTGATGACAAATAAAATTTCTCTCTCTCTCTCTCTCCTCTTTCTCTCTCGCTCTCTCTTGCTCTCTCTCTCTCTCTCTCTCTCTCTCTCTCTCTCTCTCGCTCTCTCTCTCTCTCTCTCTCCCTCTCTCCCTTGTCGACGAATCGTGAACAAGTTGCGTTCGATGAACACAACAGTTTAAAACAAAAACAAATAAATATAATATTGCCACTGCTATTTGCTGAGGGAATCAATAAACTATAACAACTAAAATTCGTGGTTGAAATGGGAACTCCGTGACCAATGTGATAGTCAACGTCTGCGATTTGAATGGGCGCCACTACGTTTATGTATGGGAAACGCAGAAAACCATTACGATGCGAAACATTGTGTCAAATAAAATTTTAAAAAAATATAGGAATGAAATAAAATACCTTCAGGGCATTTACATCAAATTTATTTGCTTAATTTCATAGACAAACGTCTGTTCAACCTTGTGCATCGATTCTTGTTGCGAAGGATATAGTGAAATAGGAATTAAATGACGACTCAATAGGGAGAGAGGTAAAAAAAGTAAATAAAATGAAGGATCGTGCGATCAATTTAAAACATTAGGGGCAATTTAGTCATTCGATTTTTTGCTTAATTGGTGCCATTTCACTCTCTTCCCTGGTAGTTTAGTCTTTTATTGTCATTGTCTTTCAAATTTTCGCTGCTCTCTTGTATCCCCTCGTAAAGTTATTTTTATTTTGAATGGTTCAAGTCTAAGCTATTCATACCGCGATTCAATGGCCCGTCTGATGTAACGTTAAGAAAGAAAGAAAGACATTTTATTTCCCAAAAAATGAAAATATAGAAATGTTCTTCAAATTTACAACCAAATTCCAGAAGTAATTAATCTTAAATGAAACAAATAATCTTACTTAATAATCTTACTTTAATATAAATCTGAAGGTTGTACAAGTTTTCAAGTGGGATCACACCGGAATGCTGGGGTCTGTGGCCAAGTGTGATGTTGGTTTAGACCTGTCGAGTTACATATTCTGTCGAGTTGATTTTGACGTTTATCTATCTATTGTTGGGAATTTTAATATAGGAATCAAGTTCTATAATTTTTCTACAACTTTTTTTTTAAATTTTCTGAAACAACATGAACATTCAAAAGGGAGTATACCTTTCAAAACTGGCTAGTAAGTAGGAGAATTTATGTATTTTTCCCCTCCTATTCTCTATAATTTTTATCATGTTATAATACTTCTTTAAATATTATATTATTTCCGAAGGATAAGTTATTTATGGACTTTTTATTTATCACACCGACTTATTGCATTTCACACTAATGCTACTTCGAGATATCTGTTAATATCACATGTATTTTTGGGTATATCAGAGTACCCCCCTTGCATACAATAAATACATAATGTGATTTATAAGGCGATAATAAAAGTTCAAGTCATGCAGTATGGACATATGATTGAAGTTTCGTTGAATATCGTAGTATATTATGTTACATTGTTTAGACGTTTGAGCACTAGGCCTCTGTTACGATGAAATTCACAGGATCTCCAACCGATGAGATTTTAATCGAAATCGGATGAAACGGTAGAAAATAGGCTCGATACAAGAGTTGTATATTCTTCTATGTGTGTGTGTTTGTTTGTGTGTTGTGTTTGTTAGTGTGTGTTTGTGTGTATGTGTGTGAGCGCGCGTGTTTGCGTGCGTGCGTACTTGCTACAGTGACTCTCCTTAGGATTGAGATAAAAATTCTCTCCACGCGCTAAAAAATTAAGCTGTCCAATGAAAATGAAAGTTTGAGTTCGTTGGCCAGTACTTTTTGAGCCCCTTCAGTTGGTCGAATTTTGTTTCTATTTATATATTCATTTAGTTATATGAATAAATAAACAAGTAAATAATCATTTATGTTGAAAAGGCCTAGTGGCCCATTATACTCACAAGAATTACGAGGGTAATTGTTACAAAAAAAAGTATGAGATTGTTAGCAATTACGAATTACATATGACGCGTGTTGCGGCAAGGAAGAGTGATACAGAATGAACTTATTATTGTAGATAATAAATGTTTGGGAGAAATTGAAGTAATGGGAGGCCCTCATAAAAGATAGGAAAATAAAATAATAAAATAAAATAAAAGCGGATTAATATGGAAGAAAGAAGGAAAGGTAGGGAGGATACACTATTCAGTGTTGGCATGAAATTTAATTACGCCACTCTTGAACTGGCGTACCCCAAAAGAATTAGCCATAGTACGAGTATCGTGGCGAACAATCCTCGAAGAAATAGCTTTAGAAATGCCAGAGTTGAGATAGGATGGAACCAAGGAATGAAATATTTTGAAAATAAGTAAGAGGTGGCGAAGGTTAAGATTACTTTTGAGGGGCAATGCAAATAAATTAAAGTGGGAAATTGAGTTATGGGGCTTAGTATTGTGAACAAAACGGAGGCAGCCATTGTGGGCGACTTTGAGTTTACGCAAGCAAGTGGAGGAGAGTGAGTAGAAGAAAATGGAGTCTCAGTATAAGAAGTGTGGAGCAACCAAAGCCACCACCAATATCCACTGGAGATTAGGTGGAATAAATTTGTTAAGCCTCTTGAGAGGGTGGAGAAAGGTGTATATCCTCCTGCAGACTTGATTGACATAGAGGTCCCAAGTCAGGGTGAGGTGTATCACCAAACCCAGACTAACCACTGAGTTAGAGTAAGGGACAACCGAACCACCCAACAGAACTAGAGGGATAGGGCTAGAGTTGATGACATTTTTAGATATAATGGTAGCTCTAGATTTAGCAGGGTTAATTCCAATTCAATTCCTCCGAGCCCACAAGGAAATGGCAGAGATACCACTGTTCAAGCGGTGGAGGACATAAGCAATGTCATCGATGCTTCCGGGGATGTAAAGCTGGAAGTCGACAGCAAAGAGGTGGTAGGAACAGTGCCGGAGGACATCGGGAAGGTCATTAAAAAAGAGTGATAAAAGGATAGGCCTGAGGAATTATACACGGGCATAACGCCCAATAACATGATATAAAAAATATATTATGGTGATAAGCCCGATTTCCTAGTGTAAAACATAAATAGCTCAAAATGTGAGGGTGAAAATAATATAAATGTATAAAAAATATCGCACCCGTCCTAGAATAAGGGTACAACTCAAAAATCGCGATTTTTGAGTTATTTGTGGTTCTGAGAAGTAGAAACGGTCTAGTTTGTCTGTAGAAGGTGGAGATATGTGTAGGGCACTCTAATTCCGCTAGAGAGTGCGTGTGTCTTTCTTCTATGGACGGAGTAACCAATTCACGTCCTAGGAAGAAAGACACAACTCAAATGAGTTCAAATAGTCTGTGTTTCGTTTTGAGTTGTTTCCTTTTTGTGTGGACAATTTCAACTTGTGTCTTTCTTTTCTGAACATTTTGGATCCTAACTGGTGAGATTTCAGTGTTTGAGTTGGAACAACTCAAAAATTCTTAAAAAATCAACAAAACCGTTCCCCCCACTCCCTTCCCACTGTCAAAAAAACTATTTATTCACCATGGGGTGTTAGAGTAATAATGTAGGAAACAAGTTTCGCAAAGATAAATAATGTTCATCGTGTTCCAAAGAACGGGTAGCCAATGGTGTTGAAGAAAACTTTGAATGCGATTTGCCGAAAATGACAATTTTTGAGTTGTACCCTTATTCTAGGATGGGTGCGATATGTCTAATATATCTCGGAGTCTCTCGAGTCACATCGTTGAAGATAATTGGCTCAACTTGGGATGGCTACACGATTAAGAGTATACAAACATATTCTAAAACAACACTGTACTCACACGAGGAGCTTCTTAAGTTTACTCAATGACGGGGAATGTATATCGACACCATCCTCATAACATAACACGATTTAGAAATCTCTGCGCCCTACTAATAGGATTGTTCGATAAGTACTTTTTGGTTGTCCTGGGAACATAGAATGGCAGAATGTGTCGCGTGCAATGCAGTGGGGCATGAAAATTAATTTGTTGAAGAAAATGGCAGCAATCAACAAATCTGTGAATGAGTTTAAGTAGAGAAATACCAACTGCGCCACGAGCGACGGCGATTCTCAAGAAACGGATGTCCACAAACCTTCAACATCTGAGGCCTATTTCATGAAGCAACAAGTGACAAGCCGAAATTATGTTCAAGTTGTAAAAAATGAGTGTGCAAGCGTTTCATAAAGGTACAAGTGTAGACTTGTTATGCATTGTGAAAATTAACAAGTGTACAGGCGAATTCGGACAAGTTACAAGTGTTTCCCCATCATTTTAAACAAGTCACTGTTTTACAATTGTAAAAAATGGCCGATTTATAACCTATGTCCGTTCATCTGTAAACTTGTTATTTTCCAGCATTGTGAGTCGACAATTTTTCGGTGTTTAATATGTGGGAATCATCTTCTGCTGAAGAAAACAGACTAGAAAGAAGCATTCAGCGAAGAAGACGCCAAAGATTTTTTCGGCCACGAATAAACGCTCATTTCGTGGGTATTTTTGAGTTTAACGACAGATTTAGTATGTCTTCCAAGACCCTTGAAAGATTCAAATGGTGCGTGACCCTGTGCAATTTTTTCCTGATCGGGTATTGAGGATCTCCCTTTGTCATTGAAGAACAAAGTGAAGTGAGAAGATCATCCCGAAGTTACAAATGACATTCCTCCGATGACAGGAGAAAAATCCGATTATGCCAGCCATCAGAATATGTTGAAATCAAATACACACTTTTTCCACATTTCAGTTTATAATTTTTCTCTCTTCCAATCATTACACCTTGTCATGTTCGATGAACATCCTATCGTGTACTTATCACCTTTTTTATATTATGATTCGCTGAACTTCAATTTCGGCATCCCGCTTGACGTTGTTAATTTCGTTTGTCCTCACACGCCATTTTCCTTTTATGCTACACTTGTAAACTTAGCTTCTACAAGTGTAACTTTTCTACACTTGAACTCTTTATTTTGGTAAAACACTTGTTCTAGTTTACCGTGCAATACAAGTAGCTGTACTTGTTAACTTGTACACTTGTAACTTGTTGCTTTATGAAATAGGCCCCTGGTCACAGGCCAACTCAGACCAAGGGATGCCCTTCTTGTACGAGATACATCGTTAGAACCTTCACTGGATGCGCTCGAATCCATAAATTGCATTCGCGTCGAAGGGGGACCATTTTATGGATCTATAATCAAGAATCGAGCGAACGAGTGCATTGTACAAAGCAACCAAATTTCAAGAAAAGTTCTAAAAAGTTCAGTTGATACATTTTCAACTGAATATTAATTTAAAATGCTTTATCAACAATGAGACATTTATAATGTTTTCCGCGAGATTATGCTGTGAAATGTACTTGAATTTAATTTTTTTATGCGCTGAAACCCCGATTGAATCTATAAAAATGGCTAAAATTCCAAAATCTTTACCTTGCAGAATATTGTTTGGAACTTTTTTTTTTTTTGCCATAAAACTAGTATATGACAATTTCTTTGCACTTTAAGTGCGCAAATTTCAAAACAATTGAGTATTATAAAATAGTACGATGATTAACGAAAATTCGCTCATACGATCATTCTGCATGACTAGCATTTCAACCTCGAAGACACCGCAATCGGTACTTCATGCTTTGTAGGGTGAAAAAAAAAAAAAAAAAAGAGTTATTCAATCTTTTTATTCGTTCTTGATGGAATAAATTTAAATAAAACCTCCTTAGCTTTCCACTGAGCGCCGGAAATAAGCGTCTTTTTCAAGCGGCATTCACATGCAAATGTTTGGGATATCAGGGGTTTCTTGTGGGACCCCACCCTCGCGATTTCGCTTTTGTGCGTTATGCTGAACCCTTCAGTCCGAGGCAACACCCCCACCCAGTCTCAACCATAGAGCAGAGATGTACTTAAATCTCTTCTCTTCTTTGTGAGATGTGAAAGTGAAATCTGGGGAAGGAAACCGTGTAGACGCTGATAGAGGAGAAAAGCCGCTTTTCCCTTCGTGCCCTCCCTTTTCATCGTGACTTTTAACGATTAGATTAGTCTTTTATGATTGAATTCCCGGATTTCTATTAAGTCGTCGAAATCAAATTATCTTGAGTGGGTTAAACAGCCGTATCATCAATCGATAATTTCCAATCTCGGGCCCTAGCTTTCTATAACCGAACGCGAAACCAATTTTACGGTTATATGTGTATAACTGAATAATATTCAGTAGTTGTGAACTATAAGTTGACCAAACTCATGATTTTCTTAAAAATAGGATGTATTGCCCTCCTAGCTGTCCAGTAAAAATGACTAAAATGAATGAAAGAAGAAAAAAAAGAAAAAAAAAAAGAACCAGGTAGTTTCCGTAAACAAAATCAACTTTTCGAATAGAGATAAGTAAACTATAAGTTGGTGGAAAGTATTGGGGACACTTTTATTTTTTTGGAAATCAAAACGAGGAAACAAAGTTGAATAATGAAAACTCGGATTCGTAATATTTAAGTTCGTAGAGTAAATGGTGAAATTCGTTGTAATCAGACAGACGACATAACTTTTAGCATGTACTCAGCTGATCAGGATGGAGCCTGCTAGGTCATTGGTCTCTTGTGTTCCAGAGAGGCTCCCTGTCAATTCTCAACGTTCTACGGTGAACTGGAGAGATATTGGAGAGTTTTGGTATTCCTCGTAAACACGAAAACAAGCTGTTGGAACGAGCACGATGAATGGTAACCTTTTCGCATTGATTTCTCGTAGCGTTTTCTTAAGCCCGAGAGAAAGAGAACTCTTATAAAGACGTTAACGTGACTCTTGTCGTGAATCAATACTCAAAACTCAATTATCGTCACAGTAGACAATTTCCAAAATATGACATGGAGTAAGAAACAACGACCACTTACCTCTACATCATACAAAAAAGATTCAGCCGTGATGCTCACGACTCTTTAACACGTGTTAAATGAACCTTGAAATGAAATCTTGAGAATGAAAAAGCCGAAATCGTCTTGAGCAAGAACGAAATGCCGCTAATGACCCTTCCGGTTGAGGTGCGGGGAAAAAACACGAAAGAAAGACAAATACAAAGGTTAAACCAAAAACAAATCTCGGCACGGGGAAAAGTCAAGCGATTTCGCAACAACTGCATGATAGTTGCTAACTTATTCTAGAGTGTTAAATCCTAGAGAAAGGTCAAGTTTTCGTATCGTAATTACGATTCCGAAAAACTTGAGCACGAGTAAAGCTGACTCTCCGCGTTACTAAAAGCGTTTCCACGTAACAAAAACCTCTTCTCGTTTCGGAAATGCCATTTTTTTATACGAGAAAACTCTCTAACTCTCTAGAGTAAACTTTCTATTAGCTCACTCAGCTGTTCAGGATGGCGCCCCTCACTTTATTCGTCTCTTTGTCCCTGAGAGGCTCCCTATAAGATTTCGACGTCGTTTGGTAAATAGGAGAGATTTGAGCACCATTATGACATCATTATGATTGATAATACGGCTCGTGGTTAGCTGATCCTCATCAAAGTCAGCGAGGCACAAGTTCCGACATGGTAAAACAACATATCAAAATTTGGTCCAAATCAGAGCAGCGGTTTCGAAGGAGTACACAAAATGTTGTGTTCTGAATATATATTCAGAAAAAGAAAACCATTCATGCACTTTCTTTTTCTGTAAAGAAATCTGAAAATGAGTGACTATTGTAAATCTGTTCTACACTCTCTGAAACAGAAAGGAAATGCATCCCCACCCGCAAGTGCCGCTGTGCCTACGGCTGTAGTACCCCCTTTTCCACGAAAAGTTGGGTAAAAAATGTCACAAGTCAATGTAAATTGGAGTACTTACATTAGTAGTTGCCTGGATCGCTGTCATCGATGTCCCCATCATGATTCACTTTGGTGTATGGAACACCCAGTCCATCATAAACCTGGCTGATTGCTCTAAAAATGGTGTGCATTCTTTCTCTAATTACAGGTTTTTGCCGTTTAAACGAGAGCTAAGTAACCATAGTTGCGAAGCGATTAAGAAACGGTTCACTTTGTAGGGGAAAGTCAGGAGGATCGGGACAGGGGAGGGTTGGGACAAAAAAAGTCGCTCAGCTCTAATCTCATGTTCTGGGTGCACTATTCGAAGATCCGCTAAGTTTGCTGTGATCGGGTGTGAAACTTCTCTCCGTAGAAGGTCTTGTTATTTGATCATACTTCAAAGGGTTGTTTCGAGGCATTGCCAAAGGACAAAACTAACCGGAGGTCGGGAATCGAAGAGCGTCGGACTGAAAAAACGTCTCGGACAAAGCGATTTTACCCTTTGATCCCACATAGGAGGGAGGTTTAGCTAAACATGAGGCACATAGGAGCGTGTGCACATAGCTCCGATTCGGACATTGTTTTAGCGGTACATCAAAATTGGATAGCCGCACTCTTGGGAGTCCAATTAAAAAGGAATTTCAGCTCAAATGAGTCTCGGATTTGACTACTCTGATTTGATTATTCGGGGAAGTGCAGGATGATGACGGACTTTCTGCAAGGTGCTTGTCTTCAAAAGTGTAGTATAGTGTTGTTGATTGATGATATTGCGTGGTTATTTGTATTTATTGGTGGAATCAAAGAAAAGCATTGGGAATCGGGGCTCTCCCACTCAGAGAATGAGGACCCCTCTAGACCTGTTACATATAAACATTTTTATATATATATATATATATATAATAATATATAAAATTCTCGTGTCACAGTTTTCGTTGCCATACTCCTCCGAAACGGCTTGACCGAATTTGATGAAATTTTTGTGCTTATCCGGTATCTATGAGAATCGGCCAACATCTATTTTTCATCCCCCTAAATGTTAGGGGTAGTCCACCCCTAAATTTTTTTTATATTTTTTATAAAATAAAAAAAGTAGTTTTATAAGATTTAATTTGTTTGTAAGAATTTCCAACAGAAAAAAACGTCTGCCAAGTTGGGTGGGCAGTATAACTTCCTCAGGCGAGCGAAGCGAGCAGCATCCCCTTCAGACTTTAAACCTACCGTTAGGGACCTACCGTTTGCGAGCGAAGCGAGCAACATCCCCTACATGTTTAAATTGTAATACAATGTATCTACACAACCACACCTTGCGAGAGAAGCGAGCAACATTTCCTACATGCCACACTTTGCGAGCGAAGCGAGCAACATTCCCTACACGTCACACTTTGCGAGCGAAGCGAGCAATTTAATGGGAAGCCCCCCGGCTGGACGTGGAGGCGAGCGAAGCGAGCCGGAGCGGCTAGTATATATATATATATATATATATATGGTTTTGACGTCGTGCCACCAGGCTATATATATATATATATATATTCAATGTCATTCGGCAAGCAAGTCAGCACTCTGAGGGTGTAACATATATATATATATATATATATATATATATATATATATATATATATATATTTTTTTTTTTTTTTTTTTTTTTTCAAGCCGCACCTCAACCAGAAGGGTCATTGACGGCATCGAATAAGGTGTCTAAAGGGACACTGGAAGTGGCGCGATTCTAAAGGGAGCCATGTTGCCATCCTTGACTAAAAAGGAGCGCCATCATGGACTCCACTGGCTTATCGGAGGAGGGGAAAAATGAGGGGTGCAATGACAACCACTGTTTAGCCCCTCAAGTGGATAAAAAAAAACCCCAAAATAAAATAATACAACTAAGACTAGATGTAAAATAGGCTAATAACTATATACATGCTACTACAATATACAATCAGCAAAAAGTGAAATAAATATATCACAGATCAGAAACCACAGTTCGTTGTAGAGCTCAGCGGCTCTCAGGTACAACAACAGAATCGGACCTTGTCTGGTCTGGATAATACTTTATCCCACTGAGGTGGCTGATGCTGGACTCGGAGGGCCACAAGGGCTGGGCAGTCCTCCAGAAAGTGGCGGATGGACAGACACTTCTCACTCACAACATCTCTAGCTTCTGCATTAAGCAGGTGTCTGTGAGAAAGACGGGTATATCCAGTGGCTACTCGGTTGACCACTATTCAATCCCTCCTTGGAAGATGGGTTACGAAAGGGCCCACCCCGGTGGTGTCCTGCAGGACACCACGGTGACCAGTGACATCACCCTGCCATTACTCATGTCAGATGGAATTGGCTTCATGTTTCATGTAGATTTGATCCTCAATGCGTATCGGCAATATATTGATGGAGTTATCACCAATAACTCTTCTGGCAAGGGCATCTGCATACTCATTGCTATGAATACCGACATGGCTCGGCACCCACTTATATGTTATGGTTGAACCCAATGTGGTGGCTTGGTGTAGCGATACACGTAGGCTTTGTATTAGGGGATCATCAGAATATGAGTCCCTGATCGCCTCGATGGTACGTGGTGAATCGCTACAGATCACATAATTCCTAACTCCCAATCAATGGCAGTGCCAAACAGCCAGTGTCACTGCATCAGCTCTGCTGTGAACACAGACGCAACTGGTAGTAGGCGTCTAGTGACTTGGAAGTTGGGGCTCCATAGAGCAAGGCCAACACCATCAGGTGTCTTTGAGCCATCAGTGACGATTTGATATTCACGAATCTAAAAAAATCTACACCTATTCGGTCCACACTAAAAACGAAAGATAGAAAACATTGCCTTGACGAATTCAATTCCAGTTCTTAACAATATCTAGATTGGCCAGAGTTGAGACGACTTCGGGAAAATTTGCAAAAAACATGCAAAAGGAGCTCTTGCCGACGCGCATGATAACCTTTAGGTCACAGGAGAGTAAAGTTGAATATACCTTTTATTTTATCTCTTCTACTCCAATATGAAGTTGTTAATATTGCTTTCTGTTGGAGGAGGTGGAAAAAAGGACAAATAGATTTAAAAAACCTGAGCGAGAGCCATCATCACTTGATAGATTGTAAACAAACGACAAAATAATATAAATAAATTTAAATAAAGTACACGTCACAAGAATTTGGTCCAAATTTCTGTGAGGTGATTTGGTAAGTGAAGAATCGATCAACAGTTGATTCGAGTTTACGTCCTCGTAACAGGCCAAGATCAGCCTTCTACTTCCATGGTGAAATCCAATATTGCGAACGATCTCCGTTCAATACTCAAACCGCGTCTTGAACTCAGATTAAAAATTTGGAGAAAACCGGCACTTTGCCTTCATCTTAAGAACGTCATCCAGCAGTCTTTTTGAGAAATCCGTTTGCTGAGTAGTTGTCTTTAGGGTACAGGTATCTTTTGGCAACTAAAGATCTTGTGCATATGAACAGACTAATCGCTCCTGACGTTTGTAAGCAAACTATCATGTAGGATTCATGCAATTTCAATCTTAGATAGTTTGCCATCTAGTATATTTTATTCAAAACCACCTTGAAATAGGGCTATATCCTGACTGGTCGTCCAAGAAGCTTCCCCTACCCATCAGAAGGGTATTCGGGTCCAGGTAGGCGGTCAGAGATAAACGCCAGGAGGTGAGTTGTTGGGGGCATTTCCACTGTATTTTTGAAGAGAGCCGCTCAGGGGAGCCTGAGAGGTGCGTTGATAGGTACTGCTTTGAATAGTTTAAATACCTAATTTTCTTTATGTGTAGCTTCATCTCAGATTCTCACATTCTCAACCTTCATCTGAAGATCGTCATCCAGTAGTCTTGTAGGAAAATCCTTTTGCTGAGTTGTTGTCTTTAGGGTACAGATATCTGTCGGCAATTTAAGATCTTGTGCATAAAAACAGACTAATTGCACAATATGCTTCTAACCAAACGTGTGATGTTAGATAACAATCTTAGATGGTTTGGCGTCTAACATTTTATTCAAAACCACCATGAAGTAGGGTATATCCTGATTGGTGGTCCAAGAAGTTTCCGCTACCAACCATCATAGTTTGAACGGTATTCGGATTCAGGTAGGCGGTCAGCGATAAACGCCTGGAGGTGGAGGGGACATTTTCACTGTATGTTTGAAGAGAGCCGCTCAGGAGAGCCTGAGAGGTGCGTTGATCGATACGGCCGCCGCTAGTGTGTTGAACTGAACCCAGTGGACGCTTTTCCCTGGCGTCGCAGCCTCCTGTGGTCGCCTCCGGGGGAGTTTCGACCCTCGTATTCCGCTCACGACCGTAGGCGATGGGTTTGGGGGCCACTTTTGGCTCCTGTCCCACTCCAGGGATATTTTGCGTGACTTTTCCCCCCTCCTCGTCCCTTCCCTCGCACCCACCACTACCACTACCACCTTTTCATCCTATCAACCGGCCCATACACGTAGAATAACATGTGCCCCGTCCTAAGAACAGGGACCTTATCTTACTTTGGTAAAATTTTCAGGAGTGTATCTTTCGATAAAATGGTCGAAAATATCCATTTTTCGGTTTCTAAAGATTCTGAAGTAATAACTACCATCCCTTTACAACAGCAGTGCAACAACAATAAAATAGTCACAACCGACACAATAGTGACAATAGTGATATATCGATGTATAGCTTATTATGATATCGAAACATTGGTAATTAATGCATGCATCACAGGGACGTCTTGAATGGATAGTATATGATTCTGGTGAGGGTTAAAATAACATAAAAAACCAGAATACAATGACTTCTCTGAAATCGTTCGTTACACAACTAATGTAAAATTGGAATCGATCAAAGAAGATTTCCGAAAATCGGTTGAGAATTGTAGCCTGGGTAGCGTTGACGAAATTTGTCATACACACACACACACACACACACACACACACACACACACACACACACCACACACACACACACACACACACACTCGACGTACTTACACGGCGTACCCCGCGCCCAATGACAACATCCCCTGACATCTCACCATGTGCCTCGAGGACCGTCACGCCTTCGTGGTACAGACAGGCAACATACTCAATTAAACGAGCAGGTGCCCCGACACCACGAAGACAATCGGTCAGGGCAAAGTGGCTAACTGTGTCAAAGGCCTTAGCGACGTCCAGAGCGGCAAGATGGAGCTGCCGTTTCTTGATACGGGCCAGCGAAATGACAGTTTGGAGAACTGTTAGATTCTCCGCTGTGCCATCTGCTGGCCGAAATGCTCTCTGGACGTCACCTATGACACCAGCCACTTGGAGGCGAGATGCCAGAACCTTTTGGAAGTGGCGGAAGACCACCGACGAAATAGAAATTGGACGGTAGCCTCCAGGCCCACTTCCCCCTTTCTTTGGGATGAAAATTGTCCGGGCACGGGTCAACGCTTTTGGGGGTCTTCCAGATAGTAGCAACAGGTTGAGGATGAGCAGCCTAACATTCTTTGGAGCTTTATTCCAGCGTCGGGCGGAAATACCATCGGGCCCAGCAGAAGTGGAGTTTTTGACACGGCACTTATGTGCCTCGTCATGAAGCACCGGTGTGCACATGATGCTGCGTAAGGAATCCCTGGTGGAAGCTGGGGGTACCACTGGCTCACCAGAGCTGTGGCTGGGAGCACTCATAAGTGGCTCCCAGTAATCCACTAACTCCTGGAGGGGGTCATAACTTGTTTTTCCCCAGCTCCCTCCAGTACCTCCGCAGCTGCACGAGCCGGATGCTTCCTCCACAATCTCTGGACACGCTGGTATTCCCGCCTCCTCGCTTGCTTAGCTGCTCTGCGACCTCCACGAGGCACCACATTAGGGGGAACTTCTCCCTGGTGCCTCGCCACGGTCGCTTCCTCAACCTGCGGGAAGATCCTCTGCACATAGGCCGCGACCTCGTCCTCCAAGCCATTTGGCCCCTCAACAGCCCGCCTCGCCAGATCCTGCAGGTAGGCACTCTCATAACCAACAATATTGCCTACCTGCTCCCCGAGCATCTGGTTTTTTTTCCCCACGGATTCGGTCTCAGAATGGTCTGAAATGGATTTGTAGGTGGTTATTTCTTTTCTCATGCTTGGGTTCTCCACCACCCCCCTGGATCAACTATAAACGAGAAGTAGTTGCGACTACACAAAGAGGACCTTATCTTACCCCCTCCCCCATTTCAAATGGACCATAAAAAAAAGTTCCAGTTATGCAGCATGATCACATGAGCGAATTTTCGTAGATTATCGTACTGTAGTATGTTACTTTGTTTTAAAATTTGAGCCCTTTATGTGCAATGAAATTTCAAACAACCAATTTTATGGAGAATTAACTTGTTCTAAATCATATTCTACAATTTTTGTATGTTTCGCAATTTGTAGTCTTTTAAATCGATTTTTCTGCAAATTATAAAGAAATTTAAGTGCGTTCTTCACCATGATTTTGTGGATAATTTTTTAATGTTCTAGTTCTTCGTTGATAAACTTTTTATGGATGAAATTCTGATAAAAATATAAATTTAAAGATTTTTAGACGTTTTGTGTCATTTTTATTGATTTTTTGTGCACATTTTTTGAAATGTGACCAATTTAATGTGCTCAATAAATGTTGGCTTACGAACTCACCTTTTCGTTTGGAAAGCTTGATTTTTTGGCCCTAAAACGGATTTTTTATCTCAATCCTAAGGAGAGTAATCGTCTGGGAGGACAAACACAAGCGCGCGCGCGCACTCACACAACAGCAGCAACACACACACACACACTTTTTGAGCCAATTCAATAACTTTATTTTTCACGCAAATTGGCTAAATGAATTTCTCATGAGGAAAATATTCGAAAATTTTAATTTTTAATTTTTAGTCACTACAATAAAAATATCGTGTCTGAAAATTAGGTGGCAGAAAAACATTGATTTATTTTGAAGGGGTCAAAGAATTTAGGAGTAATATAAAACCGATATCGGGGCCGCATACGAATCCAAGTATTCGTATGGGGATCCGGTAGAGGAAATAAGTCCGAAACTCCACCGATGGATATTATACCCGTGAATGGAAATGGGACGGGGGGGGGGTTACTTCATAACCCCTTGTTTGCCTCCGATACTAACGGACGACATTAAGATGCAAATAGAGCGGAATATTCCGGGGAAATACCAGCCTTCCGGTCCCCCAGGGCTGTGGAACAAGGGCTCGTGGATCCCACAGGGTCTCCCTTAGTAACGGAAATGAGTATCAATATTTATACGGAGCTCTCACGAGCCTGATCGTGCTGGAGAGTGGAGGAATGAATATCCACGTGCTTGAATATGGTGAAATAATCAATAATCAGTCAAGTAATATCAGTAATCCTACCTTCATTATCATTTTTTACAAATCGCTTTTTCTAATTGTTCTTCATCACTATGATCTTTCAGGTTAGTGTCCACTTATGGTTCATCATTGAATTGTCTCCTGTTCGCCCTAGAAAGTTGATAAGGAGACTCTTTGGATTATTAACAGCCAATTGAAATGCTGGGCTCTTCCCATATCAGTTGAAAGAGGTAAATTCTCTCCTGTTCACTCTAGGAAGTTGAAATTTGATAGGAAGGCTCTGGGGACATAAAGAGACAATTGAAATCATGGGCCCTGATCAGTTGAAAGAGGTGAATTCTCTCCTGTTCACTCCAGGAAGTTGAAATTTGATGGGAGACACTATGGGGCATTAGGAGACAATTGAAATGATGGGCTCTTTCCTGATCAGTTGAGTGAGCTCAATTCTCTCCTGTTCACCATAGGAAGCTGAAATTTGATTGAGAGACTTTTTTGGACATTGAGTTTCAATCGAAATGATTGGCTCATTTCTAAGCAGCCGGTGAGCTAAATTCTCTCAGCTTCACCCTAGGAAGCTGACGTTTGATAGGGAGACTTTTGGACATTAGGAGACAATTCAACAAATTATGGACTCTGCTCAGTTGAGTGAGGTCAATTATCTCATTTTCACCCTAGTATTTGATATTGAGACTCTCTGTGACATTAATAAACTAGTAGTGAAATGATGAGCTCCAATACCACCCCCCCCCCCCCCCCCCCCCCCGAACTGTGTAGCAAGGGCTCGAAAGTCCCACAAGGTCTTCCTTCTTACTGTCGGAAATGATTATCAATGTTTTTACGGAGCTTTCATGAGCCTGATTGTGCTGGAGAGTGGAGGAATGAATATCCACGTGCTTGAATGTAGAGAAATAATCAATAATCAGTCAAGTAATATCAGTAATCCATCAGCATCTACCTTCATTGACATTTTTCAATATCATTTCGAACAAAACGCTCTTAATATCCATCTTCAAAGTTAGTTGTATGCGTGCGTATATATGTGCGTGTGTGTGTGTGTGTGTGTGTGTGTGTGTGTGTATCGTTCCAGACGATAACTCTCTTTAGGATTGAGATAAAAATTCCATTATAGCGCTAATAAATCAAGCTTTCCCAATAAAACTATGAGTTTATCAGCAATTTTTAGCACATTAAATACGTCAAATTTCAAATAATGTGCAAAAAAAATCACTACAAATGGCTAAAAGCGTACAAAAATTGATACATTCATATTTTCAACAGAATATGAATCAAAAAACGTTTATAAACAATAAACCAGGACATTAAAAAAATTTTTGCGCAAAACTGTGCTGAAAATTGAACTTGAATTTCATTAGTTATTTATGATGAAAAACCAGTAAAAAGTACAAAAAATAGCTAAAAATCCAAAATCTTCTTTAGCGCGCAGATTAATATTTGGATCTAGTTTTTTGCTGTAAAATTGGTGGATAAAAATTTCTTTGCATTTAATGTGCTCAAATTTCTAAACAATGTGATACAATACAATTAAATAACACAATAGTAATCAACGAAAATTCGCCCATACGGTCATGATGCATGACTAAAACTTTTCGGCATAATTAATTTGACCATCCTAATGTGCTCAAAAAGGGCTGTGAACTTTGTGGCATTCCGGAACGATTCAGGAATCGTTCCATAATGCCACAAAACGGATTTCAATGAACAAATTTTTTAAAATGTCTATTCTAAAATTTTCCATGCCATTGCAATAGCCTTTTTTTACACGAAAATTTGTTAACAGTAGTTTCACTGGCCGTAAAAACCTCGTTCCAGCAGGAGCAGTGAATGGAACTCATTTGAAATAATGGTCTCAAAGGGGGATTGACGGGGGAACGATACGGACGCCAAGGAGAGCATTGTTCCTTTCAGATAGACAGAAGCAGGGAACAGCGGAGCGCAGAGCACTGTGACAACAAACGGTCGCAGAGACGATTGTCAGGGCATGTCAAGTGGTTACAATAACCTAGCGACTCATTGTGGGCCTGCTGTTTAGCTCCCTCTGACGTCACAGATGTACTTTTCATGGCCCTTCCGAACCCTTTGGAAGAAGGGCATTGTCACAAGTCTGCATAGAGTAGAGTCAGCAATCTTAGCTTTGGGATTCGGTTTGAGAAATCTCATTGAAACCGTATAAGCTCATCTGCCGTTGATATTTTCAGAGAATGCAGTGTGTTACGCAGTTGTAGGCATGCAATTATATATACCGTTATCACCATGCCAAAACCGCCAATTTGCACTATCTGCATTTAAGTAATTTTCGTCTAACTTATCATTTGGAGTCACTATGGGCCGGGGGTACAAGTCAAGGTTTAAGCTGAAACATAGCCAAACGTCGTTTACTTTTGAAACTTGGTATTATTTAGAAAAGTGGAAACACTTTCTTGGGGCAAGGCCCCGAAGATCATAAGGAATGTCCCTTGATGACCTTTCTTTCCCGTTCCTTGTCCTTTATTTTCTGTTCCTTGTCCTTTAATACCCTGTACTTATTTTTTCACAGTCTAGCGTGAATCGACGAAATTTCTCTCTCAATAGGTTTATATTATACTAGCCGCTCCGGCTCGCTTCGCTCGCCTCCATGCCCAGCCGGGGGGCAAGCCCCCCGGACCCCCCATTAAATTGCTCGCTTCGCTCGCAAAGTGTGGCATATAGGAAATAATGCTCGCTTCGCTCGCAAAGTGAGGTATGTAGGGGATATTGCTCGCTTCGCTCGCAAAGTGTGGCATATAGGAAATGTTGCTCGCTTCGCTCGCAAAGTGAGGTACCTATGTAGGGAATATTGCTCGCTTCGCTCGCAAGGTGTGGCTGTACACATGCGATGTATTACAATTGAAACATGTAGAGGATGTTGCTCGCTTCGCTTGCAAACGGTAGATCTCTAAGGGTAGGTTTAACTTCTGTAGGGGATGCTGCTCGCTTCGCTCGCTTGAGGAAGTTATACTGCCCAACCAACTTGGCAGACGTTTTTTTCTGTTGGAAATTCTTACAAACAAATTAAATCTTAGCTTTGTTCCATCCACCTAACCGCGGTCGACCGCGGTCGACCGACTCATGCGCAGTAACGTCAACCGCTGTTCCATCCCAACAATCAGCTCAACACAGCGGTTGAACCGCTGTTCCATCATAGCAGCGTGGTCGACCACGGGTCGACCGCGGTCGAACCAAAACCGACCGCCCGATGGAGTGCGGTTCATTCCGGTTGTTATAGGAAACCTCACGCAATTGAAACCTACTCATAACCATCCTCATTTGAAATTCGAAGTCGGTGGGTGGACACCTCAACCTACTTGTGGAAAATGGCTTCAAGATTGAAAAATAAAGATTTATTTGAATCCCAAACAGTATTGATTTATACTCGTAATTTTCCCTGGTTTCTTCCCAAAATAATTATTTCATATGTTTTCCTTCTAAGATAAAACACTTGCGAATTTACCGTCAATGCGTGTAGGTTAGGGCTGCCATCCGTCCCGATTTATCGGGACATGTCCCGGGCGTCCCGTCATGATTTTTGAAGCGTCCCGATTATTTTTTTTTTTGCTGTCCCGACTTCTTCCCGATTTTTAAAGTAGTTGAATCCCCGAAGTATTTTGTAAGCCCAGGATGAAAACTGGATAAACCCTGCGTGGTACAGATGTCCTTCATTGCAGGTAGGTAGCCGGACACCTTTGACTATTTGAAATTTATAGGTCTATGTAATAGATGATCTAAGCACTTTCTTTCAATAATGATGTTTCTCCAACTTTTCAATACCTATTTTTTTTTTTTTTTTTTTTTTCTAAAAATAAAACTTAGTCGTTGTATTTTGTCAGTGACTTGAAATATATCTTTCCCGATTTTGGTCCCGATTTTCTACTTTAGGCTGTCCCGATATGTCCCGACTTTTAGCTTACGCTGTCCCTACTTACGTCTAAAAGATATGGCAGCCCTAGTGTAGGTCTATTCCGGGAAATTCTTTATTCTCTATTCTCTATTTTATTCTGAGAAATTCATTTCTCTATTCATTCTCTTTATTCTCTATTTTATTCTGAGAAATTCATTTCTCTATTCATTTCTTTATTCCCTATTAGGTACCAATCCTTAGTTCTGTGTCGAACTCATCAACCATTTTTGTGACAAAAAAACGGTTTCCCTCTAGAGTTTTATCCAAATCCTGTAACTTTGGACTGTATACCGGCCAGAAATAGAAAATGAGAATATAAAATCACTACAATGAGTTGTTGAAAATGAGAATAGAAAATCACTACAACGAGTTGTTGTTTACAGTCGACTGTTGTCAAGGCGATGAAAATGTTTCCTATGGAGTGGAGTCACACGAAATGACTGGTGTAACGCTATTTTACCTCATTTGCGGTTGAGCGTTCCATCCATGGTTGGATCGTGGTTACGGTCGTCCAACCGCGATCATAGAGGCTGTGGACCGCGTGCTGACTGTGGGTTAACCGCGGTGAGGTGGATGGAACAAACCTCTTATAAAACTACGTAGAACCACGAAAAGTTTATTAGGGGATGTATACTTAAAGGTAGGCCATTAGAAGGGCGAATGGGGAAGTTATATTGCCCACCCAACTTGGCAGACGTTTTTTTCTGTTGGAAATTCTTACAAACAAATTAAATCTTATAAAACTACGAGGAACCACGAAAAGTTTATTCGGGGATGTTGCTCGCTTCGCTCGCAAGGTATACCTGTATATGTGTAGGGGAAAACCCGTATTTATTCTGTTGAAATGGCTCTTGCTTCGCTCGCAAGGTACCTCGCAACATTGTGAAAACACCTGTGTCATCGAACCCCTTGACGTCTGTGAAACACCTGTGTCATCGAACCCCTTGACGTCTTCGTAGAGCCTTCTCGCGTCCGGGGCACAATTAATTTCTCATATTAATCGCTTCGCCTCGCTTCCGCTCGCCATTTGACCTACTTCCCGTCACTTTTTTCGATATCAGATTTCGGATTCAGATTCGGCGGGATCAAAGCTGTATTTCGCCCGCGAAAACCGTTCCGAAAAACGTACCTTTACGGGGTATATTTTAAGGGGAAAAAACGTAGTTTTTCGTCGGACTTTTCGAGAAAACACGGTCCGTACTCTCGCATTTTTTTGACGCATTTTCCGATACTGTTTTCGCGATCTGATCACGCCGTCGTCTTCCTCGTTCAAAAACCTACGAAACCGGTATTTTTCCGGAATTTTCGACGGCCGTTTAGAGGGGTAGAGGAAGCGGGGAAGTCCAAAAAGCGCACATTAATTCTTACTTCGACCCCCCTCCCACCCTACGGCCCATGGTTCGGCTGGGATTAGACAATTTTAAATTCGCTCGTTCCCCCTATCGGAAAATCCCAAGAAGATCCCCCCACTCGTATACTCCCCCCACTCAGCCGTTTGGCCGTGCATAGACACGACAGACAAACAAACAAACAGACGGAGTTTCATTCTTATAAATAACTAGCCGCTCCGGCTCGCTTCGCTCGCCTCCAAAATTCAAAGAATTTATATATTTAAAGAATCGATTAATTAAAAAAAAAATGATACTTTTGGATTATTTTCATTTTTGAGTATCGGAGAATCCATTCAAAATTTCGAGAATTGGAGGCCTTTGCAACAGTTGGATGTACAGACATAATTAAAAACCACCTCCACAGGCGTAAGTAATTAAAGTTGAAGAAGAATTAGATAGATATGTTTATTAGAAGTAGAAATAAAAGCACCTTAAGAAGCCTTAGTTTTATGATATTGGTAATGGTCGATGTTTTTGAAATATACTTATTTACTTGAAATACATATCGTTACAATTTCCCATCAATGAACATATGATATTGCTGGATGAATTCGGTAAAAAGAGCTCAAGGTGGTAGAAAGTTTATAAAATATTGCATATTCACCAAGTAGGTAATGTAGATACCTAATGTACGAATACGTACTACCCTTTTCTCACGAACAGCATAATTAGGTATCTACCTATTTCAAGTTTGAAAGATTTATCATTGAAAATTGTGAAAATTTTGAGTTTTTTTCCATAGAAATTTAGTTGGTTAAAAGTTGAAATCATTTTAGTTCTAAATCCACTAAAAAGTATCGATTCTTGAAAAAATCGCTACTGTCTTAAAGAAACGATACGATTCCTTTAAATTTATTTCAAAAGAATCGATACGATTTGAATCGATCCATTTTGAAGAATCTGACATCCCTACATTTGACTAGTATCAACGAGCAACTGTGATGGAATAGCGTTTAGGATGTGTTGAGTGTCGAGAGGGGGTCTTCCAGCTCGTCATGTTCGAACAAGATCACGTTTGTTCCTAGACGAAGCGTCCCCCCTCACCCGTTACAAAGTAGGTGGACATGGGTTAACTAAATGTACTTAGGGTTCATAATATCTGTTTTTACATAACATTGTAATAGGTATGTTCATCCCAGCTAAAATGGTTACTATAGTTACCCTGTCTATAATTACATAATGGTTATAACTAATTACGTAATTAGTTGTAGTTCTTATTCGCTGTTGTAGTAACTAATTTAGTTTAGTAATTATTCGTAATTACTTTTTGCCAAACACTGAATCTTGTGTCTGAACAACCCTGGAGTAAGAGAACATCTCATTGGAATTTCTGTGTTGACGCCCTGAAAAAGGAGTGGGGCTGAACAATGGAGAAAAGAGAGGGGAAGAGGGAAAGTTAATTAGCGTGAAAATTCAGGGGACTTGCTTATGAAACGGATCGTGTAAATATCCCGAAACTTTACAGCTCAAGATATTTCGGCTCAAGTGCTGCAGGGGTAGAAGTGGGCGGGAACAGAGGGGACTTTGGGGATGGTTAAGTGGTAACGTGGTGGGGGGGGGGGGGGGGGGGGGGGGGGGGGGGGAAGAGAGGGGGGGGGAAGAGTTGGGAGCAGAGTGGGAAGGGTGCGGGAAGAGTTGGGAACAGGAGGGCGGGAAGATGGTAAAAAGCGCAGAACGGTGAAGAGACAATGGCACGAGAGGAAGCGCAGGGGGGAGGAAAAAGTGAAGTGGCGAGGACAAGATGTTTGAAGGGACGTTGCAGCGGAATTGGGTGCGATGGATGGAGGGGGGGGGGGGGGGGTCAGGACGCTACTGAGGCGCCGGGGACTGTCGGTGGGGTGAGGGGTGTTAGGGGTTGGCTGCGGAGGGGAGCGTCGCCCTGGGGCGGCGCGGGACTGCGAAGTAGGTTAGGGGTCTCTCCCGGCACTTGACCCCCTCACAGCCACTCGGGCGACCCCCCCGCCCCGCCCCCCACCATCACTTCTATGTGTCGCTCTATTCAATATTTACAAGACCATTTGAGATCAAACGCCTTTTTTTACGCCTTCGCTCACCTTCTCATCAGGAGCTCCGTTCTCATCCTTACTGGTTTTCTCCCACGAAAACAGCGAGTTTCTCTCGCATGATTCTCCACCTCACAACTGACTACCAATATTTGACTTGAAACTGCTTAAATGTGTAGATAAAAATGTTAAACCATCAAATTTATGCCCGAAACCTATTTTTCAATATCATTCTAAGTTACGCATCCATTTGATGATTATTGACAGTTTTTCGCAGTGTTTAATAGATTTTATAGCAAATTTTAATGAAATGTATGCACATTTTTGTGTGAAAAATGGCTGAACGTTATTTAGTTTTATCCATTTTTATGTTTTTTTAGCTCATTTTTTGGAATTTTAGGTCTTTACTGCACCCAAAAAGTGCTGCTTAATCCTTCCTCTGGAGTGCTCGATTTCTTAGCCACTCTATTCAACATTTACACGACCATTTGAGATCAAACGCCTTTTTTTACGCCTTCGCTCACCTTCTCATCAGGAGCTCCGTTCTCATCCTTACTGGTTTTCTCCCACGAAAACAGCGAGTTTCTCTCGCATGATTCTCCACCTCACAACTGACTACCAATATTTGACTTGAAACTGCTTAAATGTGTAGATAAAAATGTTAAACCATCAAATTTATGCCCGAAACCTATTTTTCAATATCATTCTAAGTTACGCATCCATTTGATGATTATTGACAGTTTTTCGCAGTGTTTAATAGATTTTATAGCAAATTTTAATGAAATGTATGCACATTTTTGTGTGAAAAATGGCTGAACGTTATTTAGTTTTATCCATTTTTATGTTTTTTTAGCTCATTTTTTGGAATTTTAGGTCTTTACTGCACCCAAAAAGTGCTGCTTAATCCTTCCTCTGGAGTGCTCGATTTCTTAGCCACTCTATTCAACATTTACACGACCATTTGAGATCAAACGCCTTTTTTTACGCCTTCGCTCACCTTCTCATCAGGAGCTCCGTTCTCATCCTTACTGGTTTTCTCCCACGAAAACAGCGAGTTTCTCTCGCATGATTCTCCACCTCACAACTGACTACCAATATTTGACTTGAAACTGCTTAAATGTGTAGATAAAAATGTTAAACCATCAAATTTATGCCCGAAACCCATTTTTCAATATCATTCTAAGTTACGCATCCATTTGATGATTATTGACAGTTTTTCGCAGTGTTTAATAGATTTTATAGCAAATTTTAATGAAATTTATGCACATTTTTGTGTGAAAAATGGCTGAACGTTATTTAGTTTTATCCATTTTTATGTTTTTTAGCTCATTTTTTGGAATTTTAGGTCTTTACTGCACCCAAAAAGTGCTGCTTAATCCTTCCTCTGGAGTGCTCGATTTCTTAGCCACTCTATTCAACATTTACACGACCATTTGAGATCAAACGCCTTTTTTTTTACGCCTTCGCTCACCTTCTCATCAGGAGCTCCGTTCTCATCCTTACTGGTTTTCTCCGACGAAAACAGCGAGTTTCTCTCGCATGATTCTTCACCTCACAACTGACTACCAATATTTGACTTGAAACTGCTTAAATGTGTAGATAAAAATGTTAAACCATCAAATTTATGCCCGAAACCCATTTTTCAATATCATTCTAAGTTACGCATCCATTTGATGATTATTGACAGTTTTTCGCAGTGTTTAATAGATTTTATAGCAAATTTTAATGAAATGTATGCACATTTTTGTGTGAAAAATGGCTGAACGTTATTTAGTTTTATCCATTTTTATGTTTTTTTAGCTCATTTTTTGGAATTTTAGGTCTTTACTGCACCCAAAAAGTGCTGCTTAATCCTTCCTCTGGAGTGCTCGATTTCTTAGCCACTCTATTCAACATTTACACGACCATTTGAGATCAAACGCCTTTTTTTTTACGCCTTCGCTCACCTTCTCATCAGGAGCTCCGTTCTCATCCTTACTGGTTTTCTCCCACGAAAACAGCGAGTTTCTCTCGCATGATTCTCCACCTCACAACTGACTACCAATATTTGACTTGAAACGGCTTTTAATGTGTGGCTAAAAATGTTAAACCATCAAATTTATGCCCGAAAACCTATTTTTCAATATCATTTTAAGTTACGCATGCATCCATTTGATGATTATTCACAATTTTTCTCAGTTTTTAATAGATTTTATAGCAAATTTTAATGAAATGTATGCACATTTTTGTGTGAAAAATGGCTGAGCGTTATGGTTAGTTTTATCCATTTTTATGTTTTTTTTAGCTCATTTTTTGGAATTTTAGGTCTTTACTGCACCCAAAAAGTGCTGCTTAATCCTTCCTCTGGAGTGCTCGATTTCTTAGCCACTCTATTCAACATTTACACGACCATTTGAGATCAAACGCCTTTTTTTTACGCCTTCGCTCACCTTCTCATCAGGAGCTCCGTTCTCATCCTTACTGGTTTTCTCCCACGAAAACAGCGAGTTTCTCTCGCATGATTCTCCACCTCACAACTGACTACCAATATTTGACTTGAAACGGCTTTTAATGTGTGGCTAAAAATGTTAAACCATCAAATTTATGCCCGAAAACCTATTTTTCAATATCATTCTAAGTTACGCATGCATCCATTTGATGATTATTGACAATTTTTCGCAGTTTTTAATAGATTTTATAGCATATTTTAATGGAATTTATGCACATTTTTGTGTGAAAAATGGCTGAGCGTTATAGTTAGTTTTATCCATTCTCATGTTTTTTTTTAGCTCATTTTTTGGAATTTTAGGTATTTACTTTTTTTTCGTGATTTATTCATTGCAATTGAAACATAGTACACTTCATCTAGCAATACTTCATTTCATGGTAAGTTCACTAAGGGGGGAGGTTTACAGCAAAATCTGGCCCATACTTGTATCAAGATTAGTTAAAAACACTGGATTACACTTGCACTATTTGCACAGCACAATTAGGTCCAGAGGTTTATTTCTCTTGAGTCGCCGAAGTTCTCCTTCGTTGTTTAAAACGTTGAGCATCTCCAGGTTCTCGTGTTTGTGGAGGCGATGTTCGTGCTTCCTTGCATATTTGGCGATAATTTCGGTGACCGTTTCTACCCTCAAGTCTCGATGAATATCATCATTCCGCATGAACCAGGGCGCCCGAACTATACTTCTCAGTATTATATTTTGTCGGGTTTGGATTGTTTTAATATTTGATTTTTTCGCACAACCCCAGAGCTGAATCCCATAGGTCCAGATAGGGCGCAGTATCTGTTTATATATGAGTAATTTATTGTGTAGTGAGAGATGGGAGTTCCTTCCCATCAACCAGTACATCTTTCGAACTTGATTTTGAGTTCCTGATTCTTTTTTTCAATGTGATATTTTCAGTTAAGTTTGGAATCAAGGTGCATCCCTAAGTATTTTACAGTGTCAGAGTATGGAATTTTATTTGAATTGATCTCAACTTCTGGGGCTGAGATTTTTCTATTAGTAAAGTTGATGTGCACTGACTTTGTTTCATTAATTTCATTCTCCACATCTTGGTCCTATTGACAACCTTGTTAGTGGACGTCTGTAGGTTACGAGTTACATTTTCAGCGTCATCTCCAACAGAGAGGATGGCAGTATCATCTGCAAAAGTAGCTACAGTTGTATTTTCCTGTTGTGGAAGATCTCGTGTGTACAGCAGGTAGAGTACTGGGCCTAGGACACTGCCTTGAGGTACCCCTGCTTTTATAGGCTTCAAGACAGAGTACTGGTCACCCTGCTTTACCCTGAAGTGTCTGTTCGCTAGGTAGGATTTTAGGAGTAAGTAAAACTGTTTTGGGAGATCCCTGTGCAGTTTATACTCGTCCCTTGTGCCAGACCTTGTCAAATGCCTGGGCCACGTCCAGAAAGATACTGGCACATATTTTTTTACCTTCTAGAGCCTTTTCTATTATGTTAGTGATTCTATGAACTTGATCTAGCGTAGATTGGCGTTGCCTGAAACCGAATTGGTGGTCTGGTATCAATTTTCTGTCTTCAATAATTGGTTTAAGCCGTTTGAGCAACAATTTTTCGAACAGTTTTGATAGGACAGGGAGGAGGGATATGGGTCGGTACCCCATCTTCTCATTTGGTGACTTTCCTGGTTTGGAGATCATTATGACTTCCGCTACTTTCCACTGGGAAGGTAAATGTCGTAACCTGAACGTGGCGTTGATGATATAAAGTAGTTTAGTTATAGCCTTTTCAGGGAGCTCTTTCACAATTCGACCGGTTATCAAGTCATAGCCAGGGGTCTTTTTAGGATTAATGTTGCCCTTAATTTCATCTTTGACTTCTTTTAACGTAACGGGCCGAATATCGAGCTCATCCGTTTTTTCTATCAGTGTTGCGTTTTCTTCAGGTGTCTGTACTGGAAGAGGTTGAAAGGTTTCATAGAGATGATCTGCAAAAAGCTGAGCTTTCTCTCGGTTACCCCATGTCCCGTCATCCTTTTTGATTGGAGGAGAATGAACTTTAGGTCTATTTATATTTTTGGTTACCTTGTAGAGGGAGTATTCGGTGTCTTTCTCTGCAGTTAGGTTACTCAAAAAATGTTCAACTGATTGGTTATCCATTGATCTAATAAGATATTTAAGTTTGTTACCGAGTCTATTGAGAATAGTTTTGTTTTCAGGGGTTCTGTTATTCTTCCATTTCCTTCTGGCTTTACGTTTGGCGCACAGGAGATCCCTTACTTCTAGCGGATATGATTTCGAATTAGTGTCATAGTTACTGTTTTGGTTTATTGGGGTACATAACCAGGCTGCTTGTTGTATGTTTTTGATAAATAAGTCGAGTTCGTCTTCCAGTTGGTTAGGGGTTTTCAGAGGAACTTTAAGGTCGATCGATGTTTCCAATTGCTGCCGGAAACAGGACCAACAAGTATTTCTATTGAATAAACTCGGAGAATTTTCACTAATGATTACTTTTTCACTGATTGTTATTATAACAGGCGAGTGGTCAGAGGGTAGGTCGTCGCTGTCCTCTAGATTTATGTAACCACTTGAGATACCTTTGCTTATAAAGAAGTCTATTAGGTCTGGGGTTTTGTTAGCATCCGTGGGCCAGTATGTAGGCCTTCCAGTTGAGAGGAAGTCGCACTTGAAAGAAGCTGCTGCTTCATACAACTCTTTACCTTTAGCCGTGGTTAATCGCGAACCCCAGAAGGTATTTTTGGCATTGTAGTCACCTCCTATTATAAAGTTGTTACCAAGAGATTTAAGAAGGGCCGTATAATCATCTTTCTCTAAGTTAAACCTGGGGGGACAGTATATTGCGGCTATACTAAAGCTTTTATTATTGAGTTGTACCTTGACCGAAGTTACCTGCATTTTTTCCTCTTCGATTTTTGGTTCTTCATGGTGAGCGATGTTAGCTTTAATGAGAATTGCCGAACCTCCTCTACCTTTATTACTTGGGTGTAACGTATGATAACACGTGAATCCTCTTATTTTGATGTATGACGTCCGAGTGAAATGGGTTTCAGAAATAAGTAAGATGTCTATCTTGTTGGAGTGGAGAAATAATTCGACTTCCTTGATGTGATTTAGCAATCCGTTTGCATTCCATGTTGCTATTCTTAAAGTCGGTCCCATTAAATTAGTCCATAGCTAGTAAGTCCTTTTTCTAGCTTAGTTATTCTTTCAAATAACTGTTTATTGGTATGTTTTTGTTCATCCAGTCTTTCCAGTATCTGTGCCAGCATTTTTTCTGTGTTCGACACATTAACCTCTTTTTTAGCAGCGGTAGCATATGAAACCTTTGAAGTAGTTGCTCCTGTCATGGTTGTAGTAAGCGATTTCCGCCTATTAAAATTCCTCTCAACTGAAGCATCGCGCTTGGTCTGTTCTTTCAGTTGGGGTTTAGTAATTTTGTTTCTCATTCTTTGTAGCTCCTTAGCTACCTCGCATCCTCGATAATTTGCTGGATGATTCCCTTTGCAGTTGATACACTTGGTGGCATCTGCTTTGTTCAGGGTACATTCAGAAGTTTTATGCTGTCCAGCACATTTCACACAAGCAGATTCCTTCTTGCAGTAGGATTGGGTATGCAGGTATGACTGCCAATTCTTACATTGGGGAATGAGTTTGGAAGTTTTTTTCACCGGCTCAATCTTCACAATTATGTTGCAAATGGCCTTAATACTATGGATTTTGTTTACATCCTCATTTTTGTCGAAGGTTAACATAAAGAGAGGAAGAGGTTTATGGATGGTTATAATTTCACCACTATCATTTTTCCTTTTCTCTTTCTTAAGAATGTTGGTAACATCCAGGATGGCAAGACCTTGCTCCTTAAGGTCTCCAATAATATCAGTTTTCTCACATGTTTCATGTAAGCCTCTGGCCATGACCCTAATAGGTCTGTCTGCTTTATCTTGGTATGTGTACCACTGTTTTTTATCTGTACGTAGTTTATCTGTGATCAGTTTCCAATTAGTTCTTGAATCTACGTTTATTTTCCAAACGTTATTATTGAGAGCAGTTACCTTGAATTGCTCTCTAGGGATATTCTGTAACATATCTTTGAGGGCTGCGTAGCTCTTTAGCACTACAACATTTATGGGTGGTGGAGGAGGGTCCTTTTTAGGCTTAATAATTTCTACCTTGGTTACATCCTTGTCAGTCTTAGGCTTGTTGGTAGGCCATTCAACCTCCGGAGAACGCCCAGCCTTACGCTTCTTGCGGGCCCTTTTTAGGATCCAGTCAGTTTCTCTCGACATTTCATCTTCGTCCGTACTGTAGGAAGGTATTTACTGCACCCAAAAAGTGCTGCTTAATCCTTCCTCTGGAGTGCTCGATTTCTTAGCCACTCTATTCAATATTGACACGACCATTTGAGATCAAACGCCTTTTTTTACGCCTTCGCTCACCTTCTCATCAGGAGCTCCGTTCTCATCCTCACGGATTTTATCCCACAAAAATTACGAGTTTCTCTCGCATGATTCTTCACCTGAAACGGGTTTCATCGTGTAGATAAATATCCTGAATTTTCAAATTCATGCTCGAAATACTAACTTTCACCATGCACTACAAACTTGGTATGTAGGGATCGCATAAAATCAAAGAGCGACCAGCACTTTCAGCTGCGGTGGTTATAAATCCTTTCCATTTATTTTAGGCTCCTTCTGGTTCGTAGTTGTCCATGACTGTCTCTTTCCCGAATCGGAATAGTTTGCGAAATATTTCGTTGTTGATTGTATAAAGGTGGCCGTCCACTAGGTCGACAGCGTGGCGCGGCGCGGCGCGGCTGAGTTGAAAATCTTTCACTCTCAACCGCTCTCCAAACTTCTGGAGCGCGGCGCGACGCCAAAACATTTCGCACCACCCCATCGACCTAGTGGACGAAGGTCGAAGCGCAAAATTTTGGACCTCGGCCATTTTCGTAAGCGTTCGTGCATAAAATATTATATATATAGAAAATTATGTGCAAAATTTATGCAGAAAAATGTACTTACATTTCATTGAAATGTGCTAAAAAATCTATAAAAACTCCAAAAAATCCAAAATCTCTTTTTTAATCGCAGAATATTATTTAAAACGGGTTTCTGGCCATAAAATTGGTAGTTGACAATTTCTTCTCCCACAAAGTCCTTAATTTTCAAAACAGTGTAACATAATATAGTACGATAATTTACGAAAATTCGCTCATACGATCATGCTGATGACCGGAACTTGATAGCACTTTCTTGGGTATTTTTCCAATAGATGGATGGCTCGTCGAAATGTAGTGTCTTGCCTCACTATCAGTGGCTTAATCATTTCATGAAGCTCAAAAAACTTTTCTTGAAACACCCTGAAATATTGGACGAATTTCCATTCATCGCTCAATAAATCATGGAAAAGGTGGGTGTGTTCCCCTTTTTTGCGTTGATCGGATGGATCCATTGCCTCTTCTTTCTTCCAGCAATTTCCTCCTTCTCTTCAGCTTCCAGAGCTGCCGCGAAGACGAACATTTCCTCGTCGTCCGAAGAAAACTACCTCAATATTGTCAACTTCTAGGAATTTTATAATGAGTGGCATTTTGTTAGTGACAACCCGAACAGAATTTTTTAGAAGAAATGCCTACGTGACGGCTTTGAGATTCTTGAGTTTTTCATAACCTCCTTTTTCATAATCCTTTCAGCTTCAATAATTGTAACCAGTCTTTTAAAAAAGCTTTAAAGTGCGCCATTAATTTTTAGTAAATTATAAATTGTGGTTTTTTTTTCACTCTATTCTGCGATTTCGTGAATTCAATAAATTCTTAAGTTCATCAAATACCTATATATTATTTTTGTAACTTCTTGTAGTTTTTTTTCCCGTTTATTTCTTCGTTTTTTTCTTTCTCTTCATCTGCTTTTCAACTTCACATTTTACTTTATATTCGCTTATTGTGGGACTCAGCAACTCCACTGAAGAGCACAAGTTCTTCTGAACTTATTCTTCTTGGCTGCAAAGTTTCTATTTATTTGTTTTCAAATCGTTATTTATTCATAGAAAGATGTGTATTAATTTTTGTTATGCGAATATTTTTGAATTTGCCAAATAAATGAAATGAAATGAAATACATTCCTCCGTCCAACCATATTTTTGACTGCACGCGGGACTGGCAAAACGTCGGATCGAAAAATGAAATCCGTCCCATAGTGGACGAACGTCAAGATTTTAGCGTCGCGCCGCGCCGCGCCGCTTTGTCCACCCAGTGGGACGGCCACCTTAACATTCGAATGGGATCTGTTGGTCACACCAAACGTGTACTTAACTACCGTTTAGGTACAGCCTACCTATTCTTATGTGTCGTAGATTTTGAATAAACTCCGAACAATATAAACGGTGTATGCTCTACTATATTAGGTAGGTACCAGTACCTATACCTACCTACGTGAAAATAATAATAAAAGTTATCAGTTGACGCACTTATGGGACCTCCTGCCGTCACTCAGGATATTGCACCGTTGAGCTGAGGGTGAAACTCACCTCAACGCCATTTTGGTTTATTATTTCCAATAATAAGCCTATATGATCGTATAGCAAAAATTTGTATAACCCTCCCTCAAACTTTGTCACTTTACGTTTCAAGGTGCGTAGAATCCAAATTTGAAATGTCCATCCGCCGCACAGTGGGACGAAATGCGATTCTGGCTGGACAAAAATATTTTATTGGCTATTATTATAGGAAATTTCACGCTGATTCCGAATATCACCGACTTTCACAAAGAAGAAAAGTTGTAAACCATCAAATTCTGCAGCGATTGACTACCAATTTTTTCGAAAAACACCAATAATTTTCCACTTTGCTGATTCCCAGGAACCTATCATCACCTCACCCACCATTCCTTCATATATGCGTTCAACAACTATTTTGGTACACCGTGAAACCAATTCTAGCTGCAAATATTTGCAAGTAATCACAATACCCTCGTCAGCGTTGTGAAAGTGTGCCAAAACTCTGGTATAATTGCTTCAAAGTCATAGGAACCCAAACGTAAGCTTCTTATTCATGCATGAAATACGTCTGCCAAGTGGGTGTGGGTAATAGGTTCCTCGTATCCTATACGTAAAATGTATAGATATGTTGTAATGTATAAAACATATGCCTATATTCGTATATACCTATGCCTACCTCCGTACCTCCTATAAATTTCATAAAAATCGGTCCAAAGGTCCAAAACGTGAAATGCGAGTGGAAATTTTAATTTTAAAGGACAAAATTTTGCTTCCAAGTCTATCAAGGTAGAGGAAGCATTGTTTTCACTTTTCCAAAATCAAAATTTCCACTCGCATTTCACGTTTTGGACCTTCCTGAACATTTCTGGTTCCGTGTCTGTCTGTCTGTGTCCGCAAATCCTTTTAACGCGCGAAAATCCGAAACTATTGGACCGATTTTTATGAAATTTATAGGAGGTACGTAGGTAGGCATAGGTATATACGAATATAGGCATATGTTTTATACATTACAAAATATCTATACATTTTACGTATAGGATACGAAGAACCTATTACCCACACCCACTTGGCAGACGTATTTCATGCATGAATAAGAAGCTTACGTTTGGGTTCCTATGACTTTGAAGCAATTATACCAGAGTTTTGGCACACTTTCACAACGCTGACGAGGGTATTGTGATTACTTGCAAATATTTGCAGCTAGAATTGGTTTCACGGTGTACCAAATTAGTTGTTGAACGCATATATGAAGGAATGGTGAGGTGATGATAGGTTCCTGGGAATCAGCATAGTGAAAAAGTGGAAAATAGGAGTTGTCAAAAACTTTGAAACATCATAACTCTCTTAATTGTTGGTGTTTTTCGAAAAAAATTGGTAGTCAATCGCTGCAGAATTGATGGTTTGCAACTTTTCTTGTTTGAGAAAGTCGATTGAATATCAAGTTTCACCACTAATACGGCAATAAATGGTATTTTCCGGTCTAGGAAAACTTTGAAATTCGATAACTTCCTTATTTTACCAAAAGTTTTACTTTCCTTGGTGACGAATCGACGCAGAATTTAATTCTCTATAACTTTTACATTGAGCAAAAAACCGTTTCCAGTACATCTTAAGGATGAAAAATGGGAAAATATTTCAAATATCGTGTTTTTTCGAAGTTTTTCCAAGAAATATCCATTAAAGAGCTATTTTAGGTATAGGAACATATGGTATATTCGGAATCAGCATAAAATTTCCAATAAGAATAGCCAATAAAATATTTATGTCCAGCCAGAAACGCATTTCGTCCCACTGTGCGCCGTCCGCCGTTCGCCGTCTGCCGTCCGGGCCATAAAAGGCCTTAGAATTGACTTAAAAAATCTGTTCTTTCGCACATAGACTCCACTTGGGGTCTAGTTGGTCCTAACCTCTCGCCAGCTCGATCGCTCCACTCTCATGGGTGCTATGAGCCAAAAATAGGTGAAAAAGTGTCTTTTTTTTTTTGTATATTTCAAGTTGTATAGAAATTGGAGATTTATGAGTGAAAAGAAAATGTTAGCTATTAATTTTATGGAAAAAAAAGTATTCTAAATGATACTCTTCTATTCAAAAAGAGATTTTGGATTTTAGGCAATTTTATAGATTTTTTAAAACAAAATTTAATGAAGTTCAAGTTTTTAGCATAATTTCGTACATAAATTTTTGAATGTTCTATTTCATAGTTGATAAACTTTATTTGACAAATCTTATGCTAAAAAATATCAATTTAACAATTCTTAGCCATTTTCAGTGATTTTGTCAGCACATTTTTTGAAATTTGACCAATTAGATGATATCAATATACAGTATAGGTTACACTGTTATGTGTTGGAAAGGTGACTTGGTAATAAATTGTTTTGTTTATCAACTATATTAAAAAGCGTAAAGTTGTGAGATTCCGCTGCTGTAATGGATTGAACCCATTTGTGAGGTCCAAAGCTCCGAGTTCCGATACTAAATATACTATAAGCGGCGTTTAATAATTATGGGCCAGAGATCTACGTAGAAGGGCTGTCTAATACATAAATAATAAACCTTTGTGTAATAATTTGCAGCGTTTTTGTTTATGAATCCCGTTGAGTGTGCATTTGGGTTGCACACTCAGTACGTCCTCAGGATCGCCCCCAAATCACGTCCATGAATCGCACGGAGTGCATGAATTCCCTTATCGATACACTCAGTTTCATTTCCCGTCTATGAATTCCGCCCTAAATCATTAATTTTGGAACGGGAGCCGATTCGTGTTAATTTATTAGGTTTTCGGTAATCATTGACTTTATTTTGAACGACTTTGAGAAAATGCGCTAATAACTATATGTAAGTATAAACCAACAGCCGCGTTCAACAAACTTGAAGACGAACCTTCTATTCGCACTGGGTTTCGTGAAGATGTAGGTTGTAGGTATGCCTCTGACAGGTGACAGGTCTTGAAGGATTCATCACCGCCACTATCCGTTTTCTGTGGTTCCGTTGGACTACGAGTATCTTTGGAATACGGAGTTCAAATGTCGATCTGAAAGGCGATGGAAACGGTTCCTGCGGTACTGAGGCCTCATAACTTCAAAAATTAACCATGATATGATGATAAAAATGATACCATGCAAGTCTGCCCAAAATCGCCGACCTTCCCGTAACAAGGAATGCACCCCTGCATGCTTCCCCGTCGGTATGCACATTTGGGTTGTGTTCACTCAAAGCTCTCAACAAACATTATTCTACTATGACGTCTCGCCTCGTGTATATCATGTGTATGACTGGGTGTTAAGCTGAAAACAGACTACGCTGACGTGACGTAGGATGACGCAGGATGGCGTAGTATGACAGGGGACCACGTGTGAAGACAAAATGTAAACAAAGGATTCGGACGATCACCAACAGATTGCTCTGACGTGACGTGGTAATGCGTGGGATAATGCCGTCTAGCGTATCCTACGCCTCAACACGCCATCTACGCGTCAGGTCAAAGTCAAAAGATTTGGATTTTCGTCAGTCGTGTGAAGACATCAGCCGGCGTCAGGTCGTCTAGATAACTAAAGCTGAAAACAGACTACGCTGACGTGACGTGGGATGACACGGGATGGCGTAGTATGACGGGGACCACGTGTGAAGGCAAAATGTAAACAAAGGATTTGGACGATCACCAACAGATTGCTCTGACGTGACGTGGTTATGCGTGGGATGATGCCGTCTAGTGTGTCCTACGCCATAACATGCCATCTACGCGTCAGGTCAAAGTCAAAAGATTTGGATTTTCGTCAGTCGTGTGAAGACATCAGCGGGCGTCCGGTGGTCGCTGTTGTTGTTTCTTCGTCCACTTCCAACTATTTGTATGACTTAACAGTTAAGTTAAGTTTAGTGTGTACTCATACTTGAGATTTGAGATATAATACATAAATTTATTTTATTAAATGTGTTTTTCAGTTGAACATTTCAGATTTTATATTTCACAAATAAACAAAAAAGGAATACATGTTCTTTGCTAATGTTTTCCCCTCTTTCTTTAAAATTGCTAGATAATTAAGTTATCAGTTTGTACTCACCTCAAGCAAACTGCCAGTCTGATCTCCACTGGTATGCTCTCTCGTAGTTGAGTCGAGCGTTTCTCAATTTCCGGACCAACTAATTTCAACAAATGATAGAACTCATTTTTCGTCATGCGGAAATACATGACGAAACGCTCTTCGTCCTCCACCAATGCGGGCATCAAAGTTGAAAATTCGCCGTACAGGCTCCGCGTGCTGTTGATGGGATGCACCCATATCCTTGATGCTGCTGCTGCAGTACAGGAGAGTGCCATCCCAGCAATTTCTTCCTCTTCCTCGTCAAGCAAGTCGAGATGTTCTTGCATTGTCGAAGATTACACATCAACTGAACACACCTTCCACCCTCCTTTGATCACGATATCCCAGCATCACGTCTCCCACCCTCACGTCACGTCAGCAAAGTGTGAACCTGTGGGCCCATCTCTGATGTGGTCTGACGTGGTCTGTTGCTGCCTGACCATGCGTCATCCCACGTCACGTCAGCGTAGTTTGTTTTCAGCCTAAGTTATTAGTTTGTACTCACCTCAACCATACTGCCAGTCTGATCTCCACTGGTATGCTCTCTCGTAGTTGAGTCGAGCGTTTCTCAATTTTGGGACCAACTAATTTCAATAAATGATAGAAGTCACTTTTCGTCATGCGGAAATACATGACGAAACGCTCTTTGTCCTCCACCAATTCGGGCATCAAAGTTGAAAATTCGCCGTACAGGCCCCGCGTGCTGTTGATGGGATGCACCCATATCCTTGATGCTGCTGCTGCAGCACAGGCGATTGCCATTCCAGCTATTTCTTCCTCTTCCTCGTCAAGCAAGTCGAAAAGTTCTTGCATTTTCGAAGGTTACACATCAACTGATCACACCTTCCACCCTCCTTTGAGCACGATATCCCAGCATCACGTCCCCCACCCTCACGTCACGTCAGCAAAGTGTAAACCTGTGGGCCCATCTCTGACGTGATCTGTCGCTGCCTGATCATGCGTCATCCCACGTCACGTCAGCGTAGTCTATTTTCAGCTTTATCGTTAAATTGACTCATCTTTCATAAGCTGGCGAGAGTCTGTCGTTCCTACACAGGGTGTCCCGCATAAGGTGGTCAGCACTGCAGGGCGTGATTCTACAGCTCATTCCTGATAGAAAGTTCCTCTAAGAAAATTTTTTAACACATAGTTTTCGAGTAATTTAATTGTTGAGATTTTTTTCGTGTTTTCGACCTTAAGTCACTAAAACTGCAATAACTACGAGAATTAAAACAGTAAGTTTAAATTTGAGTATACCCTTCGAAAGAGAGTTAAATTTCCTTCCTATCTAATGCCAAATCAAAATTTTTTAATACTATTCATTTGGTGAAAAAACTGCCTGTACATGAAATTTCCACGAGTGCAAGAAATTCAAATTTTTTAAACCTGCTGTGAGTGTCCCATTTCTTTACTGTTTTTCGCGTACTTACCTCTTCTGTAAAAACAGGTCCAAGATCTCACATTCCTAGCGGTACAATCAATTTTTATTTCACTTTACTAATTAGAGGGTGAATGTATGTTTGTATGTTGAAAAATATGTTTTTTTTTTTTTTTTTTAATGAAATCGAGGGTTTTTGTGAAAAATGATTCTCTAAAAAAATTCAAGTTAGGGGCCGGTTTCTACGTATTTTATCTCGCTGAATCGAATGGTAACACTTGCAGGTCTCCCCAACTCCGCTATAACAGAGTCTTACACTCTAACTAACTAGTTTTACCCTTGAAAACACATAAAATTGAGCATAAAGAATGAACTAGAAATTCGTGAGTTAGAGTGTACAACTCTATTATAATAGAGTTGGGGAGATCTGCAAGTGTTACCATTCGATTAAAACGTAGAAACCAGCCCCAAACACGAATGTTTTTAGAGGGTAATTTTCACAAAAAACCAAGATTTCATAGAAAAAAAAAACATGTTTTCCATCATACAAACATACTTTTAATCTCTAATTACTTAGTAAAGTAAAATAAAAATTGATTATTAGGCAGGAAAACTGAGGAAATCTTGGAGGAGTTTTTACCGATGAGGTACGGGAAAAACAGTACAGAAATGGGACACTCAGCCGGTATGAAAAATTGGAATTTCTCATACTCGTGGAAATTTTATGTTCATAGGAAGGAAATTTAATAATCTTTTTAACGGTATCCTCAAATTTAGACTTCCTGTTTTAATTCTTGTAGTTTTTGCTGTTTAAGTGACTCAAGGTCGAAAACACGATAAAAACCTCAAAAATAGAATTACTCGAAAACCCTAAGAAGAACTTTCGATCAGAAATGAGCTCTAGAATGACGTCTTGAAGTACTGACCACCGTATGTGGGACAGGGACACCTTGTATACACCAATGGAAGCTTTTAACTATGAACAGTTTAAATATGTTATAATGTACACATTTAATAACTGTGAAAACGTTTTGTACTTTGAACTATATTTTTGTGAAATCAGAGAGACTAAGTAGTGAGAAGTTGAACCCTTGGGTACGTCATCTTTAAGAAGGTATATTCGTCTGTTCTATAGAAGGTTAGGGACTTTCTTCCGTTAATCTATGTATCGTAATAGCGCTTTAGAATCACAACGGCTGGACTGAAACGGATCGCAAAAATCGTCATTGATAATCTGCAGCGTGAGCTGTTTTCGTGATTTAAAAAAAAAAAAAACTCTATGCTATTAATCCTACGAAACTGAAATCTTGTCCGGAGCCTCTGTGAGCCACGTAGGATAATATAACTTGCCGAATCACCCCAATCAGCTAAGTGAACTCTCTACTGTAATTTCTACGCAATTTATCCTACGATGCTGAAATTTGGAACGGAATTCCTTTGAGACAGATAAAGTAGGATTTCAACTTACCGAACCAGTCCAATCAGCTGACTGAGTTCTTAACGCTAATTTGTCCGGTCAATCGTTGGACTTCCCTCCGACATTTTTATTTACTTTTATTTTTACACATAAAAGATCTAGAATTTTTTCTTTTTCCCCCACATGAATAGAAGAACAAGTACGAAAGAAATGCGTGATAAATCGAGAGCTTTCCGACGATTTTTGTCCAATAAAAACTGATATACTTTCATTTCTCCAGCAACGGCTTGGTTGTGCGTGAAAATCATGAGAATATTTTGTGACATCTCACGTAACGTTTTCGGGCAGTTAGTCCAAGGCTAAATCATGTTACACGCTAAAATTTCGGGACACATCGCCGTCTCCCAACCGCGTCTCCCAAAAAACGTGACACTTTTCGCCAGTTAGCTCAAGGCTTAAAGCATGTTCTATGGTAAAAGTTACGGCTTCTTTGCAACTTTTTTAGGTTGCTGTGGAGTAGGGTTTCTTTGGAGATTGCATTAGGGGTAACTCATTTCACCTCTGCTGAACATTTTACTCTCGTAAAAAGTGGTCCCTTTTCATTTCCCTCACCACATGTAATCTTATGAAATAAATACCTACGTAAAAATAAAAATGAATAAATAACGATAATATGGTTGGAGAGCTAAAAACAACTGTCATCCCTTCCTCCTGACCTTTTCAAATCTTGATGCAATCGATATAAAGTTGAGGGGAAGCAGCACCGTGAGCTTATCTCTACTCTCCCCCACATGGAACAACCGAAATCCCTTTTCCATTTTCCGGTTCATGAAGATGAAATATAGTCCAAGGATGGCCGCCGGCTATGTAAATCATTAAAAGCTTCTGTTGGGAGCTCCGGGTTATCATGCAAACCTCTTGGAGGACCCTGAAACTTTGAATAATCCCCAGAGCGGAGCCACCTGTGGTATGGCCTTCCGTGCAGGGTATCATTAGGGCTTGGGATGGGCCCATCTTGGAAAATCAACATGGGACAATCCAGAAATACCCATCAGACTGGGGGCCGAAAAAGCTATTTCCTTGCCGAAAACTTTCTGAGTGAATATTAACCCTAGCAAGGACCCACCGTTTCAGGGCTTCGTCTGTTGTGGTATTGAATAAGGTTAGGGTAAGCATTCACAGTTTTTCATGGTCTTATACACAGGATAATTGCTTATTTCTCTCTTGCTTAAAGTAGTTCATGTAGCGTTAGATATAATGGAATGGGTGTCCTTAAAAAGGGCCAATGTCATGTGCAGTAAGAGCTCTTTAGGTTTTCAGATATGAATTAGGCCGAAATATGTCAGGAAAATCGCATTTACGTGAAGAAGTGACAGAAATTGATGTGATGGCCTAGGTTATCTGCTCATTATCGAAAAGGAATGATATTGACAGTTTCTTTTTCTGCTGATTCCTAATTTTCGACTAAAATTCTACTGAAAATTGTATCTTTAATGATTTTTGGCCTTTTTTAGTGATTTTTTTTAAGCACATTTTATGAAATTTGACCAATTTAATCTGCTCAAAAAGAGCCAACGAACTCATCCTTTCATTTGGAAAGCTTGATGTTTTGACGCAAGTACGGAATTTTTCTTTCCACCGAGTTTAAACACTTCAATTACCATTGAAAACACATATGATTGAGCATGAAAAATAAACTAATAACTCTTGAGTTGAAGTGTAAAACTCGGTTATAACGGAGTTGGGGAGATCTGCGAGTGTTACCATTTGATTCAGCGCGAAAACATCCGTAGAAACCGGCCCCAAACTCGTATTTATTAGGGGGTCATTAGAGAGTTTTTGTATTTCTCGTATTGGTATTTCTCGTAAACACGAAAACAAGCTGTTAGAGCGAGCATGATGAATGCTAACCTTTTCGCATTGATTTCTCGTAGCGTTTTCGTAAGCCCGAGAGGAAGAGAACTCTTACAGAGACGTTAACGTGACTCTTGTAGAGAATCACTGCTCAAAACTCAATTGTCACAGTAGACAATTTCCAAAATATAACATGAATTAAGAAACAACGACCACTTACCTCTACATCATATGAAATTGATTCTGCCGTGAAGAACACCAATCTTTAAAACGTGTGAAATGAACCTTGAGTCGAAATCTTGAAATTGAAAAAGCTGAAATCTTCGATAAAACTTCGAAAGCAAGAACAAAATGCCGATACCTAATGACCTTTTTGGTTTTTGGTTGAGGTGCTGGGAAAAAAACACGAAAGAAACACAAATACAAAGGTTAAACCAACAACAAAAGACGGCACGGGGAAAATTCAGGCGATTTTGTCGGGTGTGTATGTGTATCCATGCCAACTGCATGATAGTTGCTAAGTTATTCTAGATTGTTATCCTAGAGGAAGGTCAAGTTTTCGTCTCGTAATTACGATTCCGAAAAAGCTGAGCACGAGTAAAGCTGACTCTTCCCGTTCCGAAAAGCGTTTTCACGTTACGAAAACCTCTTCTCGTTTCGGAAAGGCGATTCTCGTATACGAGAAAATTTCACGAAAATCCTCGATTTCATAGATATGTCCATGTTTTTCAACATGCACTTCTCTCTCCAATCAGCAGAGTAAAAGTAAAATTGACTAGACCGTTCGAAAGCTGACAATATAAGAAAGTTTTTCCAGTAACGTGCGTGAGAATTCTCTGGGATTATACTCGCCGTCGAGCGGGTGAAAAATACGAAGTTTCGTAGAAAATGAAGCTTTTGCAATGGCTCGGAAAATATAAAAATCAACATTTTTGAAAATTGTCATCATATATCAAAATTGGTCATAAAATAGAACATTGGAAAATTCATGCACAAAATTATGTTGAAAAGTTCTTAAATTTCATTAAAATTTGCTATACAATCGATAAAAACTCTTTAAAAAAAAACGAAAAATCCAAAAGCAAATTTTTAAATAGCAGATTAATATTTAGAATACATTCAACGCACAAAAAAAATTTCTTTGCCCTCAAAAAGCTCGAATTTCAAATCAATTTGACATAATATAGTACGATACTTTACAAAAATTCGGTCATACGATCATGCTGCATGACTGGAACTTTTTTTTACAATTTTTTTCAAATTTAGGCAGATTTATAACTATGTTACCTGCAAAATCTAGCTCGTTAGAGGGCCTATCCGAAATGAAGTTTAACGCTCCTTCCAACGGTGTCCTCAATTTTGGTTTACTACAAAAATTAAGGTAAATATGGTCATTTTAGTGACTTGAGGTAGAAAGCACGAGAAAACCTTAGAAATTGAATAACTCGAAAACAGTCCGTTAAAAAAAATCTCTATGAGGAATATCCATCAAAAATTCGTTATAGAGTCGAACCCTGGCCGGTAGTGCGACCTTCATGTGAAAAAGCGCAAAGTTCAGTAATCGTTTCAGAATACCTCAAAACGGATTTCAATGAAGAAATTTTGATTTAACATTTTCCGAGCCATTGCATCCAATAGCTTCATTTTCTAAATAAAAATCGATAAAATCGAGGGAGGTGGCTGAAGGCGCGGTCTACTCTCGCCGCGCTATGGCCCCCAACCGCTTTCCGCCTCTGACATTCTACTTTGATTGCTATCAGACATAAATTAATGGGTCAACACTTTAATTATTTGCGCTATTACTCTGAAACCCCACGTAATATTGTTGGTTAAGGTCGGGTTAGATGACGAAGTGGGCAAGTCGAATTTGTGGTCCTAAATGGCAAAGGGTAGTTGGAACTCATGTCTTTCAGAATAAATGGACATTCAGTAAAGGATTATAATTTTATTTGTTGGAATTGAAACAATTGTTTAATTATTGATGACGAAGTAGCCTTCCGCCCAACATCTCAATATTGTGTCACCAAAATCGCAACCATTTTCTGTATACGAGATTCAGTTATAATTTGATGTTATAAAAATCTCTAAAAATCATTTTAAGGTCACGCCGAATCGCTACGGTCATGACATTTTCACATTTCCATGTCTTTGCTATGGCCCATTGGTAGGAAATTATTCTAATACTTACAATTATTACCCACAGCCAACTCATTCTACTTACAAACACCTGACTTCCTTCTCCAAATCCTTGTCTTTATAGTGAATGCACTCAGAAACAGGCGGTCAAGGTTCTCCAATCTGCCACTAGGGACTTGGGTGGGTTGGAGTTGACTCTTCTCTTTTTCCCATTCCAGGGAATCGACACTGTAACAGCGACCAATTGCTGTAAAAGTGAATTATTTGCGTCACACAAAGTGTAACGGAAATGCGTAACATAACATAATTTTCACGCACGATTCCGTTCTTGCGTTGTTTCTTTAACCAACAAAAATCGTTCACCGACTTGGTTCGAGATACTTGTCGCGTCTCTCTCGCCCAGTAAGTGTTTAGGGAGGTCGCCTCACTTTTGAGAGAGACTTTCGTATTTTCTCTCTGGTGAAATATTTTGTTTGACGGAGTTATACTCGACGTCTTTAAATATTCGTGTGTCGTGTCTACCTCTTTTTGGTAGCCCTGAAAAGGGCTGTTGACACACCACATAACTTTTTCCTGTTCTCTATAACTGTGTAACTGTACGACTGGTAGAGCTATGCGCTCAAAAGTTCTCATGTTTTGTTTACTAATTAATGATCGTGAGCGTAGAAGCATCTACATGTCGACCAATAGATGTTTCTATAACCAGAGATGGTCTGCGTTCCGAGGGCGCGCGCCCTATGCGGCAGACAAGTGGACTACACGTTGAAGCATATTTTGGAAGACAACCCTGTTAGGTAAAATTACCGCGAAGAGAATTTTTGCATTTGGCATTTTTGCTTTGGTTGCTCTACTTTCGGTGAATTCGCGACAGCTATTTCAAGTTTTCGTATAATTTCGTGACAACTGTTTTCTACTTCTTGTGATTCATTCTTTCTTCATTAGGGCTTTCTCCAAGGTGGTGGGGTTGTGGGAGAGGGTAAAGGTAGGGTAGTTGACCGTCAGGGGTTTTGTATAATAAATGAGCCAACAGCACTCTAGAATACCAAGGGCCTCGAGAAGGTTGTGGACCCAAGTTACCATTCAATGGACTAGTAAACAGCACTGTGTGCAGACCAAACTTCGTACGCTTGCGTCGGCGATGAATTAATCACGGGAATAAGGTGACTTCCGGATAGATTTAAGAGGTTGAACAACCACAGGAAACCTTATATGGGGCTTGTAGTCGGTTGCCGTGTTTATAAGGATTCATAGTTTCTAAAAAGTACTCGGTCACGCAACATGGCTAATACAGCGAATTTTCGTAGATAAGTAGTAGGTAAAATTAAAACGAAAATAGCTTCGAAACTTTACGGTGGAGACCCCAAACGTAAACTTTAACATATTATTTAAAATAAATTTTGTTGCTTTATCAATGTATGGTCGACAAAAAATGAATTGACATTAAAAGTAAAAAAAAAATTAGGCGCGTAAATGCAGATCTTTGAGTCCAACCATGTCCTGTGTTTTCCATGAATAAAAATAGATAGGTAATCGCTTTATATATATATTCAAAGGTCTAACCCGCACCTCAACCAGAAGGTTCATTAGCGGCATTGATCAAGGTGTCTAAGGCCCCTTTCACACCAAACGAATCCAAATCAATCAGATTCACTCCGAATCAAGTTGAATCTGATTCGTCATCTCCTAGCTTTCACACCAGCTGAATCAACCTGAATCTATAAAAATCCTTTCATCTTCTTATTGTTTTCCTTCTTTTAGTTGCTTTTGAGCTATCATCATGGACGCAGTTGTTTTAAATGCAATAGTGCTTCGTAGGAGGCATCGGCGGAAACAGAAAACAAGAAGTGTTTAAAAAAATGATTTTCCATTTATTTTATTAAAATATTAGTGATACACAGTGTGGTGTTGTACAATTTCTTTTCATTTATAGCCGAAAAACTCAAATATTGAAAAATACAATAAATACAGGCATATTATTATTACTGAGCACAATATAATTCTTACCTGGAATGTTTAAATCTTCGCCAATTTACCTCCACACAGAAGATATGACATTTCTGTTGCTGTGATTTTTATCACTGGCGTCATAAATCGCACTATTTTCTTTTACTTTTAAAATTAATAATTCCACGTCCATCTCGTATGGTTGTTGATTCAAGACTGACCGGACGAGGAATCCGACCGGTTGAATCAAGTGCGACCTCGAATCAATACTGATTGAACCTGATTCGTCCGGTGTGAAGGCAAGAAAAGAGTCCCTTCACATTTAAACGGAGCGCTCCGAAGCCGAATCTTGGTCAATCAGATTCAACTTGATTCGGAGTGAATCTGATTGATTTGGATTCGTTTGGTGTGAAAGGGGCCTTAAACAAATAAATAAAATAGAATAATACAACTATGACTAGATGTAAAATAAGCTAATAACTATATACATGCTACTATATACGATCTGAAAAAAGTGAAATAAAACTATGACTATATGAATATATCACAGATCAGGTATCACAGTTCGAGAGCTCACAGTGAGAGCTCAGTGGCTCTCAGGTACAACGACCGGACCTTGTCTGGTCCGGATAATACATCAACCCACTGAGAAGCTAATGCTATACTGGGAAGTCCACAAGGGCTGGACAGTGCTCCAGAAAGTGGCGGATGGACAGATCACCCCCACAGTTCCCACACACAACATCTCGAGCTTCTGCATTAATCGTAATATTAATCATCCAAATACTTTCAACTGTAGCTACTTTCGCGGATAACATGGCTATCGTCTCTGTTGGATGTGACATAGAAACTGCAACACGAATGCTTCAGACATCTGCTGATAAGGTCTCTAATAACCAAGGTGTGGAGAATAAAACTAAACGAATCTGAATTTTAAAAAATTGACCAGACTTCCTTCATCAATCCAACGAGAAAGAGGTAGAAGGTACAGTTCAATAATAAAGGTAAAGGAGTGGTAATGTAATTAACTTATCATTTCATTTAATGCCACCTATGTGTATATTAATTAAATAAACACGGAATATACATTTCGTAACTAAGTAGGTATTCATTATTTGTTGGCTACAATCGAGAAGTATATTTTTTCATAGCTCTGAGTTCCAAGAACGTTAGTGCATGTTGTAACAACAATCTATCCGTATCTGTACGTGTGAGTAGTGTGAAGCTAAAGTCATTCCTAGAAAGTGAATGTTTTTAGTTCTTTTGTTATTGATTCACTGGTACCTAAGTGATTCTCAGAAAAAAGGAGCAAGAGATGTTCTTTCTCTCCTCATAACCTTCCGAGAAGGCCGTGCGTGCACCAAGAAATAACTACGCTAAACAAGAAAGAGAGATATGTTTTTTCCTTCTCACATTCCTGAAATTTCGTGCGGTCTACTGAAGAGAGTCTACTGTATTGAAAAAATGTTAAGAAGCAGAAACGCAATTAAGGCATTATTTTATTTAAAAACATAAGAGTTTGAGGCAGATGCTCCCAAAGAGGAATGGAGGGAAATAGAGACACTCGAACGCAGAACATATCTGGTCGACCTATATATAGTAGGTACATCGCACGGGCAATAGTTAATAAACTCGATTTCGCAACGTTATAAAATATATTCCATTGGAACTATATCACCTGATGATTCCAATATTGGAATTATAACAGCTGATATTTACAAGGCAATATTTACAGCTGGTATTCCAGTGTCACCATCTAGCGGACTTTGATGTAATGTAGAGCTTGATCATGTAATCATTAGATCCGCTAGCAGCTCGTGATTTCTCTATCTTCTTGCGCTTAGAAATTCTAATGTTTTTTTTCTCGATGTTCAAGCCTTTAGGAAAAGCGAACTATTCAACGCGGGTGGTTTTAATCGATTCTTTAGGATTAAATTGATCATTTACAAGCAAACAAATTATTACCTACTTTTAATTAGAAAGTTTTCGAGATCTCGATTTTTTCAATGTTTAGCCCTTCAATACAACCCTTTAGGGTTGATAATAATTGATGCCGAGCTTCTAGTACCATCTAGACCCCAAATTTGGTTTTCAACACAAGTTTCATATAGTTTGGTCTAGTATTTACGGCAAAAAACGGCGGACGGATTTTTTTTTTTTTTTTTTTTTTTTTTGATTTTTTAATTCGATTTTTGGATTCTACGCATCTTGAAACAGTAACCAAAAAATTTTCAGGGGGTGTTAAAAAAAATTTTTCTTGGTCGACTACAAAGGTTTATTATTGAAAATAATAAACCAAAAGGATTCTGTCTGTGATTGAGTGTCGCTTTCACGGCGGATCGGACAAAGGGATCCGAACTGGGTTTATATCTCCCGGTCAGAATATAGGCTATGTTTTATTCGTTTCCCCCCACTCTTTCGACCTTAAAATTCCGTTTTTTACCCAAAGTTAGACGTTTTTCCCGTTTTGGATCCCTATGTGATCGTATAGCAAAAAATTTTTATAACCCCCCCTCAAACTTTGTCACTTTACGTTTCAAGGTGCGTAGAACCCAAATTTGAAATGTCCGTCCGCCGTTCGCCGTCCGCCGTTCGCCGTCCGGGCCATAAAAGGCCTAAGAATTGACTTAAAAAACCTGTTCTTTCGCACATAGACTCCATTTGGGGTCTAGTTGGTCCTAACGTTTAACCATCCCGATCGTTTTACTCGCATAGATGCTATGGGCCAAAAACGGGCAAAAAAGTGTCTTTTTCGACGCGCGCACGCCTGGCACGCTTGGCAGGGGGTCACGGTGGGTGGGGGGGGGGGGGGGGTGGAGTGAGAGAAGGCGCCGGCGCCGCGGCACCTTGTGGTGGGTACGGCGCCGGCGTTCCTTCGTGGCATGAATATGTTTTTTTCAAGGTCATGTTTGTGTGTTAATACCAAAGATTTTTCTACGCATATTTAATAACATATCCTCTCGACTTTTCGTACGTACTTAGATAATGATATTATTAAGGCAATAACTATTTGAATAGATAGGAGCTCGAATCGAGAAATATAAACATGCGTATATATATTTATAGGAGTATAGGTTGTGGCAATTCGAAGTAGGACACGCCGAGGAGTCTGAACAGGCCTTATGACGTACGCTAGCCAACTAAAACTACGATCATACTCAATTGAAAAAATAATAAACCTTTGTGAAATAATTTGCAGCGTTTTTTTAAATTCCGACAAAAAACTTCGGTTTCGTCCGAGCGCTTGATCTTCTATCTGCTGCCACATTAACATTTGATCGAGAGTACTTCGTTTGTCAGCGACAATTTATTTACGTTTCATGACCCGCAGAACACGATGGTGCCGTCAAAACTGCCGAAAGAAATCTCTAAGAAATCAGCGAGAATGAGTGGGAAATGACGAAAAAAATGCTGCAAATTATTTCACAAAGGTTTATTATTTTTTCAATTGAGTATGATCATAGTTTTAGTTGGCTAGCGTACGTCATAAGGCCCGTCCAGACTCCTCGGCGTGTCCTATTTCGAGTTGCCACAACCTATACTTCTATAATTATATACGCATGTTTATATTTCTCGATTTGAGCTCCTATCTATTCAAATAGTTATTGCCTTAATAATATCATTATCTAAGTACGTACGAAAAGTCGAGAGGATATGTTATTAAATATGCGTAGGAAAAGCTTTGGTATTAACACACAAATATGACCTTGAAAAAAACATATATTCATGCCTCGAAGGAACGCCGGCGCCGTACCCACCACAAGGTGCCGTGGCGCCGGCGCCTCCTCTCACTCCACCCCCCCGCTCACCCCCCTCACCGCCCACCGTGACCCCCTGCCAAGCGTGCCAGGCGTGCGCGCGTAGAAAAAGACACTTTTTCGCCCGTTTTTGGCCCATAGTATCTATGCGAGTAAAGCGATCGGGATGGTTAAACGTTAGGACCAACTAGACCCCAAATGGAGTCTATGTGCGAAAGAACGGGTTTTTTAAGTCAATTCTTAGGCCTTTTATGGCCCGGACGGCGAACGGCGGACGGACATTTCAAATTTGGATTCTACGTACCTTGAAACGTAAAGTGACAAAGTTTGAGGGGGGGTTATAAAAATTTTTTCCTACACGATCACATAGGCTTATTATTGGAAATAATAAACCAAAATGTGTTCCCCGCTATGGTTTTTTCCGCCTTAGACCCAGTAAACTTTGACGGTTTTTGCTCGGGTTAGTCTTAAAATGTTTGCTGAGTTCCCATTTGGTCCATGCGAGTTTCGAGACTTGAAATTCTTTTTTCCGACTGTAGTGAACGAAAATGTAGACTACAACGTTGGTTTTCGAGCTACTGCACTTCTTTATTCCGTCGAAACGTTGGTACTCTGAGCATTGAATTAGAACCTCTTGATGGAAGGTCTCCAGTTTGAAAGATAAAAGGTCTCCCTTCTACGCAGATAAAATAATAGCCCACCTTTGGAAAAATAGACGGGGAAAACAAATACGTAATTCAAAATCCGACAATTCTGTTAGTCCTGAAATGTTCTTAAAACTAAACTTTTCGTGGTTCCACATAAGGTGCCGCGTTTGACAGTTATTTCCAACAGAAAAAAATGTCTGCCAAGTTGGGTGGGCAGTATAACTTCCTCACATAGAGATCGCAGCAAATTATTACACAGCAATTTATCATTTTCATGTTGCCCCGTTTATAAGATTTATTATTATTGTTGTTATTTTCCCTTGTCTATAGAAAGATTGTAAGAAATTCTCAACTTTTCCACCCCCACCCGAACCATGGGCTCTAGGTCACGATGGTACGGGGAGTGTATCCAGTCGCATCTATACATCCCACACCGAGCGAGCGAAGCGAGCAACACCCTCGACGAATTCGGGATGGACTATTCTCATCGCATCTATTCATCTCACAGAGAGCGAGCGAAGCGAGCAACATCCACTACACTTTTCAAATCACCCTTAGTGATCCACCGTTTCCAATCATTCTACATGTCCCACTCAACAGTAAAGACTATCGGATCTATTCAGCCATACCGAGCGAGAAAACTAGGCTAGTAAGTAGGTATAAAGTTATATCCTACAGTCATTCTTCTTCGCTAATGCTTAATTATTCTCTACTGGTGTTGATAAATGTCAAATCACAGCATTTTCAGCAACAACAGCTGATGGATTGTAAGTTGTCTTGAAACCAACAACATATTCCAAACAAACATGTCCTATCAACACACAAACATTTCATGAATGACAGAATATCTTCAGAAGCAGGAAGTTCCTCCTTGAGATTTATTTTTATACGCTTAGTTTTCGATTAATTTAATTTTCAAGATTTTTTCCTGTTTTCGACCGTCTCTCTCCAAAACGATCATATCTCCCTTAATTTGCTGTGTAAATTCAAATTTGAGGATACCGATGGAAAGAGCATTAAATTTCCTATCAGATAGATACCTGATCTTTTATATGAATTGAGGTATGAGACATGAAAGAGCCTTCTGAAAAGAACATTTTACCTAATTTGAGAAACCCCGAGTTTTCCCAATCGGGAATTGAACTATGTAAACCAATGTTTTTTCAAAGTGCAAGAACGTTGAAAACTGCACCAAAATTTCACCTTTCGAACGATGTACTCAATTTTACTTTTACGTTGCCATTTAGGGGAGAAAACTATGTTTTAATTTTGAAAAACATTGTTTGTTCAATAAAATCGAGGGTTTTCTTGAAAAATGACCTACTACGAAAATTCGAGTTTAGGGTCGGTTTCTACGTATTTTTTTTACGCTGAATCAAATGGTATCACTTGCAGAACTCTCGTACCCCGTTATAACTAAGTTTTGCACTTGAGCTAACTAGTTTTACCCCTAAAAACATGAAATTCATCATACCAAATGAACTCAAATTTGTGAGTTGAAGTGTAAAACTTGGCTATTACGGGGTCGGGGAGATATGAAGGTGTTTCCATTCAATTCAGCGTAAAAAATATGTAGAAACCAATCCTAAACTCGTATTTTTATAGAAGTTCAGTTTCAAGAAAACTCAATTTCATTTAGGGGAAAAAAAAAAAAAAAAAAAAAAAAATTAACGTTAAAACATAGTTTTCTCCTCTAATTTGCGAAGCAAAAGTAAAATGTCTACACCGTCGGAAAGATGAGATCCTGGCGCAGTTTTTATCCTTCTTGCACCTTGAAAAAATATTGGTTTTCATAGTTAATTACCAATTGAAAAAACTTTAGGTTTCCCAATTCGGTTAAATTCTATTTTCAGATGGCTCTTTTAATCCCCATACCTTTATTCATAAAAAAGGTCAGGTCTAATGGGAAATTAAATGCTCTTTCCAACGGTATCCTCAAATTTGAATTTGAGCATCAAATTAAGGGAGATATGCTCGTTTTAGAGGCAAAAGGTCGAAAACAAGGAAAATATCTTGTAAATTAAATTACTCGAAAACTAAGCGTTTATTAAGAAATCTCTAGGAGGAACTTTCGATCAGAAATCAGCTCTAGAATCGACCCCTGGCCGGTGGTCCACCCTTAAAGTTTGCACCCTTTATACCTACGGGTTTTTTATACTGGGATCTGTGGATCAGTTATCTTCGTACAAGGGCTAACTGATACATGAATAATAAACCTTTGTGTAATAGTTTGCTATATTTTTCTTTGTAAAAGAGCCAATAAACTCCCGAGCACTGATTCGAAGAACGTTTGAATAATCCGAACACCCCCATTTACCACTTCGTTATTTCGGATTAACAGTCCTCCAGTTTGGCTCCGAAAGTGAGAACTCGACATTTCGTACCCACCTCAGTAGGTACAATCGCGAGAGAAAGTGTGTGTTTCTGTGTGAGTGTGTCCGCTATAGTGAGGGTGGGCAGGGGGTAGTTTGAGGGCAGAGCCCCGGGTATATCACCAGAGTTCATCTGCGCAGAATCCGCACCATTGATCCGCAAGCTGAAACCGGCAGAAAGAACGCCTGCCCCCTCCGCTCGGAGCGCTGCCGTCGCCCCTATCTTCTACTCGGAACCTTGCAAGACACCCGGCTTTCCCTATTCTTCCCATTCTTACCTATTTTCCGTCTATTTTATTTTTACTTCCCAAGAATTACTTCTTTTTTTTCGTTCGAATTGTTTGGTTTGAGAAAACCGTTTATTGTTGTTGACTGAAGTCGTAAGTTTAAATTTGCACTGCTAGTTTGTTTTTTATTTTCTCTCCTTTTTTTTGGCGCCTTTGGGGTCTAAACAAACGGTGAACAGAAACCAAACTGGCTAACTCTTGAACTAATAAAATAAATACTGCGTGGAGTGAGATGTCAAACTATAATGAGTGGATGCGTGAAACTGTTCGAGTTTTAAAACAAAACAAAAACACAACAAATCTAAATACGTACGTTAATTCAATTAATAACCAGTGAAACGTTAATATGAGGTTTTTAATAACGTATCACTTCTATTTGCATCAAAAATTTCAAAAACTTTTAACTTTCTTCAAAAATTGAGATTTTTTGTTGAGGAATCAGTAGAATTAATATACAGATAACATTTGATGTTTACGTTCTCGAGTACCTACTCAGAATCTAGCACTCAAATAAAAAATAATTAGATAAAAAATGATAAGATTTTCTTCCTAACTAATGGACCGAAGTTCACCAAATTAGGCAATCAATGGCGCCAAGGAAAAACGTATGTGACCCGTCCTAGGAAAGGGACCTCATCTTACCGGATCGAAATTGAGTTATTACCATTTCTGGATTCTTGAGATCCTTCCTGCTGGAAACGCTGTTATATAATAACTAGATGAATTACGGAGTTACAAATGTTGTGCATAAAAAATTTAAAAAGTTGACTGGAAGGAAAAACATTCTACAATAGATATAATGGCATAGATATATATTATTGGACATTAATATGTAACTGAAAAATCCGACTACCCGGACAGTTGCCCAAATGCCCAGTTCTACAATGTTGAGTTATAAAATTTATGTATTTATAATATATTATTTGTACAAATAATCATTTCTTCTTCTTCTTCTAGTAATGCAATTATATTAACAACAAATAATAATTAATTTTCGGTATAATTAGTTAGTAATAATTAATATAACAAATAATTTTCAGTGATCTGTTATCTGCATAGAACGGCTAAGAAAATCATCAACTTCCTTTTGTGATGCCCAATGGGTTTTTGTGCAAACGATTTGATTTGTTGATTTTATTAATATATTGAGGGTTAAGCTTCGTCAACATACCCCTAACTGGGCAATGCCCGGATTCTCGACCTAGCATAAAGTGGAATTGTTGTGAAACATAGTTTGTGAAGCATCTAAAAACTAGAGTATATAGTCACAAACATAGTGTCGATATCATGCGCAAAAACCCACAGAAAAAAGATCCCACAGTCCTAACCACTCACGCCCGTAGCAAAGACCACATTTTTTAATTTTAATGAAACCAAAATTGTAACACATGAAAACAATTTATTTAAAAGTAACGTTAAAGAAATGATAGCAATAGAAATAAATTACCATACAGCAATAAATTCTAAATCTGACATTCAAAATTTAAGTAAATGCTACGCAGATTTAATCCATTTGAATCATAACCAAAGTCAGTCACATCAACCGTTTCCCACCAATTCTCTCTTCAACGGACTCACTCCCAAGCAAAGTCAACCCCGTGCCGAAAATATACCACTTTCAGTTACACTACAGGTACCTAAACCCCAGACAATGGGACAGGTAAGCCTTTCACAGCCCAATACAGAAATAAATCCAACAGGTACCTAAGCATGTCCCTCTCATAGCTCAGTTTCGTGTTAGACATCGTTGGGTGTAGGTACTCAATCTAAACTGTAGTGAATTTTCATTTCATAAATGTTTAGTGAAATTGTGCGTTTCATCTTTCAACACAACTCATGTAAGATTTTTTTCACTGTACAACTTTCCACACAATCATGTTACAGATATCATTCCATTATCACATTAATTTACCATTAGACTAAGTTCCCATGATTGTTATCTCTGTTATAGAACCCTGAAGAGGTACGAATAAACGTACGAAACGTTGGTAAAATAAACCAGTGTCCTTTATCGACCGCACCTCAATAATCACACTAATCACAATGATATTGTGGTGATTCTCCGGTTGTTATTATATTTAATTCCCGTTGACATGACATTAATTTTATGATGCCATGTGTAATCGTTAATTCATTCTTACATCAAGTTTTGTGTTGAATAAAACCTTAATCTTCAAAAGGTTTTCGTTACAATTCATTACAATTTATTGAAAAATAATAAACCGCTCCAGAGTTTGCGGAGCAATAAATGTCTCCAAGCTTCATTCTTTGCAACGTGACTTATGTCATCCAGAGATTACCCGAATGCTACACTGGGTTCGCTCCCACAATCTTCCTTATTCAGTGGAAGAAGTTCGTAGGATCACTGCGGAATGTATTGCCTGCAACGAATTGAAGCCAAAGTTCCAAAAGTCCACTTCCTCAAAACTGATAAAAGCAACGCATCCCTTCGAAAGGCAAAGCATTGATTTCAAGGGGCCTCTGCCAACTAACTCTCGCAACCGCTATCTTCTTGTTATAATTGATGAATATTCGAGGTTTCCATTCGCCTATCCTTGCCCGAACATGAACACATCAACTGTAATTAATTGCCTCATCGATTTATTTTCCATTTTCGGAATGCCTTCCTATATACATTCGGATAGGGGAACCTCATTCGTCTCCAAGGAGTTATCCGACTTTCTCCATTCTCGAGGCATATCAACATCTCATTCATCTGCTTTTAACCCCCAAGGCAATGGACAAGTGGAGCGAGAGAATGGGATACTTTGGAGGACAATCACTCTAGCATTGAAAAATAAAAATTTGCCTGTTCAGCAGTGGGAGGTAGTCCTTCTAGATGCTCTTCACTCAATCAGATCCCTCTTGTGTACAGCAACTAACAAGACGCCTCATGAACGCATGTTTGCTCATCAGCGTCGATCCTCCAATGGAGAAACCTTACCATCTTGGTTGGTGCCAGAGGGTAAGGCGCTAATGAGAAAACAAGTACGACAGAGCAAATACGATCCACTAGTGGAGGAGGTGGAACTGATTGACGTTAATCCGAACTACGCTCGAGTAAGGCTATTAGATGGAAGAGAAACGACGGTGTCAGTAAAACATCTAGCCCCACGTGGCGACACGACACAACAAAATGAAGACGTCATGGAGTTGCCCTTGGAAGAACAACCAGATGGGTTAGAGCCCATAAAGGGAGATCATCCAGAACCATTTTCCATCACAGAGAATTCCCAGATACCCATGAACAGTCAACCACCTCCAGTCAGCCCAGAGATACGACAAGAGCCAAGACGTTCCTCAAGGATTCGACGTAGACCTAGGGATTTCTCCTGAATCACCCCTCGGAAGAATGTGGTGATTCTCCGGTTGTTATTATATTTAATTCCCGTTGACATGGCATTAATTTTATGATGCCATGTGTAATCGTTAATTCATTCTTACATCAAGTTATGTGTTGAATAAAACCTTAATCTTCAAAAGGTTTTCGTTACAATTCATTACAGATATATACATGCAAAACGGTTTTTGATAAACCCAAAGGTATCTGCAATTTAATACTAAACCAGAATTAGGTAGGTATCTCGAAGGACCATTACTAAATGTGAAAAGTCGGTGTAAGAATGAATGAAAAATTCCAGGAATTGCTTTTGCTTCCGAACAAATATAATATTCAAGATATTTCTCTACAACATGACAACATAAATAATAAATAGAAGAACAAAATTCATAAATTTACATACTTTACTTTGTTTTGAAATTGTTAGGTACCCCCTTTTGAATGTCCACGTGGTGCACCTCAATTAACGTTGAAATCCGTAGCTCCGTTGAAAGCAGCAGGAAACCGGCAGGCGTAATTTTCGAAAAACGGTTCCGCCGAAGTATATGGTCCGCAGGTACCAAAGATAGGTATATATAGAAGGGCGCCCTGTACTCAAAGCAATAATTGGATAAAATCCGCAAAAGAACGAACGGGAATTCTGACGATGCAGATGTAATAATTGGATAGAGGTAAAGACAAAGGCGTAGCATACAGCAATAATGGCGAGAATAATTTGAAGACGCCCGTCCAGCACGGATGAAGAAGGTGAGGCGGGGAGGAACTAGGAATATCAGTTGATATCATAAATATTGATGGCAGTGATAAGTTGTTCTTCGCCGTGTGGGCTTTCTGGAGCTTCCTCCTCATGGATTTGACAACTATCCCGGGTGAAGTGATCCATTCAGGCGCTGACGGTAGGGAGGTTCATAGGTAGGCGGCGAATGAATCAACTAGCTTGATGCAGTGTTTTAGAACAATTGAAGATGCTAAACCATAACGATTATAACAATTTAGAATGAATTCAATATATAATAAGGAGTAAATTCAAATCACAAACATATATATATATATATATATATATATATATATATATATATATATATATTTATATTTATATTTATATTAAAATGTCTTTTCTACACGTAGTTGAAGGAGGCACGCACATCAAATATCATTAAACTTTAATACAAACGTGAGAACTAATACAAATGGAAAACGAGCCATATTAGTAGTAAATCGAACAGTCATCACGGAAACAATAACTTGAATGTCTATGTAATCAATAACAACTGTTGGCATAGTAAATACCAAGCAAGGTAATAAATAAAGTCACCACACACACACACACACACACACACACACACACACACATATATAATAATATATATGTATATATATGTAAATATGAATGAAAAAGCGTTAAACTCTATTGTCCGTTTGAGAATGTCTCAAAACGGATTGCAATAATGGAATTGTTTGAAAATTTGGATTTTAAAAATTTTCGAGCCATTATAACTTCATTTTTTACGAAAATTCGCTAATGGCAAACCTCTTTTCTAACGCCAACTTAACTTAACTTAACTTCACATTAATAAATTATGAACAACTATTTCAATAAATGATTAACTGTTGGAGTATATTACTCACATAGTCAGTTAGTCTCAGTTTCCTACCTTCTCTAAAGATGACGCCAGTTGACTTTTCGCTGGTGGACTAAATCAAATTTCTGAGGAAAATTAGCGGAATTAGCGTCGAAAGAGGAACTTTGTCTTCTCACTGCACGTTGTAAACGACGTCGCCAAGTTTAATAGGGAGCTGCTATCAAGAAATTTTCTCCCGGAACTACTCGGGAAATATTAAATGGGGCATTGTTTGAAAATTTGTTGTTCCGAGTTGCGGTATCCCAGAGTTTTCTTTGGAATACGAGGAGCCTTTTCCAAGTTTTCTCTCGGAAATAGTCATTATTATTATTGTTTAGGCAAGGAGCTGTTAGGAATATGTCAGTTCTGGTACATAATTATTGTATCAATAGTTTATGCCTGTCCATGTATGCATCGTTTATACTTGTATGTAGCATTGGTAGCATCAGGCTAAGCTTGTCTTTGTGCGTAACATGTTCTGTATTATAGGGGTTACTATACTGGTAGAGCATGAGAAAGGGAGCATAATTAGCCTAAATTGTACCAGGTCTGGGTAATGTTTAAAAGTATCAAAATGAGTATTATAGAGGCTTTTCTACAATTATGAAGCATAGAAAATGAATCATGAAAAGCTGTTAGTAAAACACACCACCAAACCAATAATTATGACGATCAGCCAAGGTAGCTACATAGATGTAACTGAACATGAACCAAAACCTGCTGACCAAGTGCTAATGACTAGTCTATGTATAAATATAAACATAAATATTACGAAACAAGAATATAATAACTCTCAGATTTATTAAGCTGACACAAGAGGAATCGCCTATGATTTCCTGCCACCAGTAATACTGAGAGGCACTACCACATGCATCAATTTAACTTACGTTAAAGTATGAACAACTATTCTGATAAATTATGATCTGTTCGAGTATACCTAATACTCATTTAATTTGTCTCTGTTTCCTACCTTCTTAATAGATGGCGCCAGTTGACTTTGCGCGGTTGGTCTGAATCAAATTTCTGAGGAAAATGAGCGGAATCAGCGTCGAAAGAGGAACTTTGTCTTCTCACTGCACGTTGTAAACGACGTCGCCAAGTTTAATAGAGTGCTGCTATCAAGAAATTTTCTCCCGGAACTACTCGGGAAAGATTAAATGGGGCACTGTTTGAAAATTTGTTGTCCGAGTTGCGGTCTCCCAGAGTTTTCTTTGGAATACGAGGAGCCTTTTCCAAGTTTTCTCTCGACAGCTGAGTGACCTCGACTAGTCCCGTTTCCAGAGTTCAGGGCGATAGTGGCGGGTGGGGAGTTCAAAAAGTGAGGGAGACAATGATAAGTCGTCCCACAGCTCTGGAGCTCCCCTAATAGTGTTCTCTCCGTCATGGAATTTCTGTTGCATTAAGATAACAACTCTCGTTTTGATTTACCGGGGGTATTCTCGACCTTAACCGCGGGAGGGGCGGGGGTGTTTTCTCGCGGGAGAAAATATGGCTTGGCGGCGTATTATAATTCCCTCCGAAACGGATGTAAACGTTGCTGTGCTCAGGGTTGAGGGATGACCTGTTTGAAGCGGTTAATGTGGGCGTGACTTCATTTTTCGGAAAGTAAAACTGACTTATGCACGTAGTTTAGCAAACGGCTGCGGAGCCTGAGCAAAGGCTCCACACACGACTGGGAAAAAGTTGTCGAAACTACCAGACGAGTGGGGAAAATGTCTGCCTAGTTTGGTGGGCAGTATAGCTTCCTCCACACGTTGCAACGTGGACGTATAAAATTAGTTGAAGAACAAAGTTCGTGTCGAAATGATTGATAAGTTGACGTTATAACAAATTAACGTTTGCGCATTTGCACAGACTACTATTATTCCAACGGCAATGAAATGTATGTATGGGAACGTCTCGGAGGTTTGTCTTTGTCGATCAATTTTAGTTTTGCGCATGCGCTATAGTCATTACTCCTCCAATCGCGATATAATCATAGGGAATTTTTCTGGAACCCATCTACTTTCAGAGTACGAGCGAAATTGGACCAATGGGTAATGAGAAATCGATTTTATAATAAATTAACGTTTGCACATGCGCATATACTACTATTTATGTGACCGCAATGAACGTTATAGGGGACCCTCTGGAAGCTACCCCCACAATCTCTGAAAATTCATCAAAATCGTTTTGCCTGTGTCAATCGATATTAGTTTCCCGCATGTGCAACGATTATTACTATACCAATCGAGATATAATTTATAGGGAATTTTTCGGGAACGTCTACCCAATTACCTACCGAGTTTGAACGAAATCGGACCGACAGATGATAAGATATCGATTTTATTAGAAATCACGTTGGCGCATGCGCGCGGGCTACTGTTGATTCAAAGGCTTTGAAAATGATAGGGGACCGTCGAGGAGCTAACCAGCAAAATCCCTGAAAATTTCATCGAAATCAGACTGAGATTTGGTATAGTTTTGGGCGTGGCCAGTTTTACCACAGACAGAGGTATCAGACAGGCAGATAGACACGGAACCGAAATTGATCAGCAAGCTCTGAAACGCAAAAAACAAGTGAAAATTTTGATTCTGGAGGACAAAAATGTTTTCAACTTTAATCAGGAACACGAAGTTTCCCTACATTCGGTAGTGAGGAAGCAAAGTCGTAAATATCGTAAAACGATATACTTAATTACATTGAATGAGAAGCTGCATGCTCAAATTGTCACATCGAAACTCATGTCAAATTGTCATTATATCATATCATCAAATTATTGTTATAAATTATAAAATACATTATAATTATATTGTATATATAATCATAAATTATTATCAATTATCAACCTCACCACCGCTAGGTGAACCTTCTTTTCTAAGGTTCCTGACCCTGCCCACACCTCAGTTCTCCAGGTATTCTGGTCACCAGTTTGTAAGAAATTCTGCTCTTTCTCTCACTTGTTTCCGAAGAACGTTGACATTGTTTTCCTTGGTGCTAGCAATCGTTAGGTCAGACCACAGAGCAAAGAAAAAGGTTTTTATGTTCATAGAAACATTGAAAATGTTTCTATGTTCTGTGGGTCGGACTCTGCTTGCACATCCTCCATAGCATTGATCACATGATGAATGTTGGGATCGACTCGATTCTAATTGTCGTTATGTATTTCATTGATAATTTTTGATAAATAAGGTCTGTTGGGTTGATTAAGCACGAAAAATCATATAACTTCATCTACTTGGGCAATTTTCAATAGTATAAAACGCTAATTTCAGGTTGCGATTCTTGAATCGATTTTTATTTGTCTGATTTTTAGGGTATCGATTTATCATGTCTGATTCCGAATCGAATCATAAAATCGATTTAAAAAAAATCCCTAGACGGAAGCGCCGGTGCTTAAAATCGTTCGTACTTCAGTACTCCTAACTTCCTTACAATCGGAATTAGGTTTGGATTCATTGTTTTCAATAATGATTTTTTTTTTCGACGAAGAACATTTGTCACCCCGCCCAAATTTGTTGGTTTACCTTCCATGATGCCCGTCGAATCCAAAAATAAAATAAATAAAATATAATGAAAAATCCGTCTGTCCTCCATCCGAAGCTTTCTTTTAAACTGCTGGACCAAACTTCATGAAAATTGGCTCAAAAATCAATCATCCTACATCGGCCGGCTGTTTGGAAATTTTTGGTATCTCATACAGATTTTCATTTGTTACAGATGATGTGCTGTCTGCAGTTAAATTGCTCCCTGAATCTCCCTCTGGTATCACTCGTAAGTTGTTATTGTATAATGATCTTGTTAGCCCACACATTGTCATCGCATCGTTTCATACATGAAATTCGTACAGATATTGTTTTTATTGCAACTTCTCTTTATTTGGCAGTTTAAATCGTTTAAAGCTTATTTCCTTATTTTAGTTGTCTATGTTCGTCTCGCGTTTCTCCCTAGGAAATAGGTATTCTCTAAAGAAATATTAAAAATATGTTTTTAAAATGTTATTTATTGGATCTGTACAGTATGTAGGTACATGTACCAGAACAATGTAGGTCAGTATAAAATTTTAGGGATTGTGTTGTCTTGTATCCAGCGTCGTCAAATTTAATATGGGGTGGTGCGGGAAAAGTGCCACGGAGTTACTAGAGTTGGGCATCTCGGTGGGAGTGCTCCGTGGTATCAACACCCGCTCCCTGAGGGGTTCGTACTTGAACCGGTGGTCATTTTGTAGGGGAGCTTCCTTTCATCCCACTCTTCCTCCTACAACTTCTGCAACTTCCCTCATCCCTAGATCGGGCGTTGGGTAAACCTTGGCGTCTTCCCCACTTCTTTTATTTATTTTTCATTTTTTCATGTTAATGGTTTGCCCCTGCCTCTTTAGCGATGAGCTTCTTAGAAGAAAAAATATTATAATAATAAAATAAATAAAATATAAATGAAACAATAATAATAATGATTAGCCTGCCAAGTTGGGTGTGGCACATTGCTTCCCCGTATCCGTAACATGAATATGTAAACCATTGAAATGTTTTAATTTATCTCATGATTCCATAGCTGTTTCCTCCATAGGCAACCATTTGCGGGAAATGGTAAATTAAGATCAAGTAAAGATATGGTATGTTTCAGACGACGAGAACGTGAGAAAATGATGCTTGATGGATTTACGTTTGCGCAGGCACAAAATGAAATATTTATTTGCAAACAATGAAACTGATAGGGGATCATCTACACTCTAATCCGCAAATTCCCTGAGAGTTTCACCAAAACTGGACGAGAACAGTGGAAATTAAGCTTGTTTCAAGGATTTCACATTTGCGTATGCGCAGGAGCTACTATCGAAACAATTGGGTTGAAATTAATATGGAATGTCAAAATCGTCCTCTCCCATCTATCCTCCGAATATGAGCGAGATCTCACGACTAGGGCGTGAGAAAATTATGCTTGATGGGATTTACTTTGAGAGGATGCTCTTGCGCAGAGTGAAGCATTTATTTGGGATCAATGAAACTGATAGGGGGTCATCTACACTATAATCCGCAAATTCCCTGAAAATTTCATCAAAATCAGATTTTAAAAACTGTGGAAATTAAGCTTGTTACAAGGTTTTGCGGACTCACGACAGACTGGCTGACAGACAAGGGACGAAAGTTGTTCAGAATAGTCTAAAACGTTAAATGTGGGTAGAAATTTTGATTTTGGAGAGAAAAACTTTTTCTCCTCCCGCAAGTGAAAACAATGCTTCCGCTACCAATAGGTAGACTCAGAATTGAAGATGTGCGTGTGGATGTGGGTCTCTGTGTTCATTTAATTTTTTAGTATATTATTTTCATTCGAGTATTAAAGGCATTGCTACGAGTTCAGAGTAAAACACATACATTTCTGTTAGTACCTAGTAGTAGTTACTGAGAGGTACAGATTGAGGATTTTTTGATAGAACGAAATAACATTTCTTTTTTAATATAATTTATTTTTCATTGATCTATTTTCTTTTGATAGAGAACATCGTCCAGTTACATTTCGATAATGTACCATAGACTCAGTGGAAAAGAGTACTACTATGGACCAGTGGCCTGCGTAGAAGTGCTATATAATACAGAAATAATAAACCTTCGTGTAATAATTTTCAGCATTCTTTAACCGCTACTCCCAGGACCGCATTATACTCTCTCTTACAGCTACATGGAAGTTTTGATGTAACTAGTTAAAAAAACTTTTGAGTAAAACGTGGCGAACACCTTCCATAGTAGGTTGTACCCTGGGGAATAGGAACTGCTGCAGGCTGAGGTTTCAATCAAAAGGTGGAACTCCCCGGGGAAAGAAATTATTGTTGTATTCGCTGAAAACGCGAGGGGCAACCGGCTGATTAAACCGGTCGATCGATGGCGCTGCATGTTAAACACGGAATACGCTAGTCGCCACAGGTTTTTTCGTCGGCGAGCTCGGTGTTGAGTCAGGGGCGCAAAATCACCTGATTTTAGCGGGTTTGGGATGTGGTGTATTTATATTAGTTCGACAATTTTGGATTGAAAATGAATGTACTGTTGTGGTTAGTTAACCCCAAATTACATTATAGAGGATGACCTTGTGGTATATTTGTGGATAGTTATAGTTCTCTCGAAGGACCACCAAAGCTGCCAAACCCATGGTACATCTTGACGACATGATATAGCAGATATGCTAGCGGGGTACTGAAATTATAACTCAAGTGTTGGTTGCAATTTTAAAAATATTTATATTAATTTCAAACTGTGCTGCACCTTGCTCTAAACTTGCAAGTAATACCTATTAGATCTAGCCTACCTGCAAGTGGCCACTGGAAGAATGAGTAGGAAGAACCTTATTAAAAGGTGAAATGTCTACTGGACTAGTTGGAATATTAAGTCTTGTTAAGGTGTTGGACCAAAATAGAGTTTGTAGAATTGATAGAAAGTATTTAGGTAGCATGGTGAAGATAATGATGTGATGAATGTGGTGGAGGACAAGTCTGTACATGTCTCTGACGAGGCAAGGTTGTGTTGAAACAGTGTTATGGTGAAGTGTGTGGCCACACAAGTAGGTATCCTTGGTCTATCGATGTTACGAGTGGTGAAGAGTGATATATAATGAGATAAATTGGTTAGGGCTCACCCAATAACAAATCGTGGTAGATAGCTTGCCTGGAAGACGATACAACCACAGGGACTGATAAGTTGCTGGTGATGAAAATTGATATTTCTGATTCCTTTCCCAGTAATTTTACTACGTCTCCAATGGAAAAGGTAGTTGAAAATTCAACAAACCAAGACGAAAAACTTCGTGGAAACCGAGGTGATAATGGTTGCACTTTTTGGATCAACAGGTAGTTCGAAAAGATTAGAAAACAATGTCCTCCATGTCTCATCACCGCCACTCATCATGGCGGCCGGCCTCCTCCTAAAAGGTCTCCTCTGTTATGAGGGTGTTTGGAGCGTTGATCCGATTGACAAGAAATATAAATAAATAATCAGCAAAAATAGATTAAATAATTTCATTTATATTAATTATTGTATATAACAGGGAAATATGTGGTTGTGAGGATAATTATGAAGTAGTGCGGTAGTAGTGACAGTTTTATTGGTTCGTTGGAAAGGTTACAAAATTCAAGTAATTTCATCCTTTGAATCTGCTCCAAAATTCAGAACAGAACAGAATCCAGAATTTTTACAACTCTTGATACTACCTGGAACCCGGTTTGTTTTCTTTAAACATTTGGAGGAAGGCTTCAAACCACTTGCCATATACGTGCATGCCACTATCCATAACTTGCTTGCTGTTACGCTGTGCACGTTCTAAAAATGCTTTTAGCTATTTTTCGTAGAAAATCAGGCTACAGCAATTGTTCAAACATTTTAAAATACAAGTTTTCGAAAATATACTTTATTGTGATCCGTTTTGAGGCATTCTGAAACGAATCCTGGATTTTATAACTTATTCATATGTATGTTTTATATATTTATCTATTTATTTGTTTGTGTATGTGTCATACTAGACAGTAAATCTCCTTAGAATTGAGATAAAAAATCCGTTTTCGCGCCAAAAAATCAAACTTTCCGACATAAAGGATGAGTTTGATGGCCAGAACATTTTGAGCCCAGTAAATTGCTCAAATTGAAAAAAAAAATTGCTTATCAAAATCACTAAAAATGGCTACGAATCGTTGAATGCATATATTGTTCAGCAGAATTTTAGCCTAACAAAACTTTATCAATGATGGACTAGACAATTAGAAAATTTATGCACAAAATTATGTTGAAAAATTTACATGAATTTCATTAATACCTATTTGCTGAAAAATCAAGAAAAAACGCAAAAAAGGTAAAAATTCAAAGTCTAACTGGAATTGCATAGTATAATTTTTCGCTCGTACGGTCGTGCTGCATGACTGGAACTTGAGATATATATTCAAATACATATGAGAAATTTTGCGGTAGGAAAAGTCCTAAAAGTTCAAAAAAAAAAAAAAAAAAACCATGTAGATCAGTGCTTACGAAGTGAGTCACATGATAGCATATTTACTTGTAAGGAGATCCGCGTGACATAGTTAGACGTTTCCTGCGTTGAATAGGAGGCAAAGTAATTTTGGGGCTCAATCAGCTGATCGATGACATCTCATGCGTCTTCAGCATTCTCCCTGGAGCCTCCATCTCTAATTTCAGCTTCTTGCATCGAATAGGAGACGAAATGGCTCAAGAGTTCACTCAGCTGATCAATGACCTCTCATGCGTCAGCGGCCCCTGATACATCTTTATCCTCGCCATGTTGCAGATTACAACCATACCAAATTTCATAAAAATCGGACGTCGGGAAGTGGCATTTAAAATTATTCGAGGAGGATATACATACATACATGCATGCATACATACATACATGCATACCTACATCGACGGTCAAAGTGAACACAATAGCTAATTTTTTCCTTTTTTAAAAGAAAATGCGCTAAAACATGGATCCAAAGTACAAAGCCGCTATAAATGTAGTACCGGGGACTTTTTTCCTGCCCTAAAATCCATTTCTCTAATTCCCATATCCGTTGAACCGGGGTAAAATGAAAGTCTGAGGATGATGCTTTCGGAGTCGTTTATTACCGGCAATCCGAGGTCAATGGCTTTGATTAGGTTTAATGGTCATTCCCATAACAACATATCAACGACATTCCGCTCCATAACCGTAAACCTTTTTTCTGGCTATTAAAGGTAGAAATGGCTTCGAAAAAGAAAAAAAAAAAAAAAAAACTCTCACTGCAGTGGCGGGAAAAAGGTCGGGTCCATTTAGAAATTAAAAATCTCCAGGGAAGATAACGTGTGGAATTCAGTCCCGTGGGAGTTCTCGACACGCTAGTACATTTGATACTGGCATTTACATCCGCAAAAAGGGAATGGCATTTTTCCCTATTACAGAGTAAACGCTGCCGATTCCTACAGAAATGTTATTATTTTTGTCATTTCTCCTGCTGTAATGACCTAATTGATTACAATTTAACCTATTTGATGTTACGTTGTCGTGTTCATGAATATCTTAGACGAGTGAGCGAAGCGTGAAGGCTCACCTAGCAAGGAAAACAATTGAATTAAAATCCTCATCCTGATTATTTATCTAATCCTGATGACGTTATTTATATAATCATCTGTTGCTTGGACTAATTGGAATCTCTGGGTTGCCATCAACAGTTATGACTGTCCCCCCAAAAAGACGCTCCGCGTAAAAAAGTGCCAAGCCACAAAACGCACGATATCATCCAGTTAGGACCTAGCCTATTGCCTTGACCCAAATCGGGTGATATCATTAATTTTGTGGCATAGTATCTTTTGTACGTGGAGTGCCTGTTTGGGGGGATATCACACATTTTTGATGGTTTAGGAGGAAATGGTTGGAATGTATAGGCTGCTCGTGATGGAGTCCGTGATTTCATTCGGCTTCTGTTGTTAAATTTTGAGGTTTAAATTTTTCTATTACTAATTCATTTCATTCATACGCAGCTTGCTCTGAGCTCAGTCCCTTTTGAAAACCAAATTGACGACGAGAGTACAGCTCACACTTCACTTCAAAAAACCCCATAACAATACGTTTCTCTAATATTTTTGACAATGACAAAGTCAAAGAAATCGGTTAACAGGTTTTTAAAAAATATCTGGATACTTTCCTGTCTCGAAAGCCAAGTTGAATATAAATGATAGACGGAGAGAGATAAAGGGCGCCATCACTCTAAGAACTTGATTTTTAGCTAAACAAAAATTATGAATATTTTTTTTCTTAAAATTCAATAGATATTCTAAGACCTCTTTTGGTTCAACCGGTGTGAGGAAGAAAGAAGAACAAGGACATCAACGCTGTTGACTTCATTTACTCACTAGGTTATTTTGGCCGTACAGGGGAGGTGTTATGATATTTTTTTGAATAGCTAATCAAACATGGACAAAAAAGGAATTAAGCTGATCAGCAATATCGCCCTCGAGTGTATGAGTATTACCCTCTTTACCAATAATACTACTAAAGCTATTCATTAATATAGCGTTGCAAGGCGATTGCAATTGTTTATTGAAAGCTTGGCGATGCGCAACTATATCATCTTGCTTGATAAATTTTATAAAACGGCATCTAACCGATCGTAAATCCGATGACAATGTCAACAAACTCAAATCCAAACAAGTATTGAGTATAACGAGGCGATAACCTTGGTACCGGTAGAACAAGGACCTCAATCGCTCGATCCAGCCTTTTAAAGGTCGAATGTCACAGAAACCCCCGATCAGAGCCCTATCCCTACTAGATCATTTGTGGAAAGGGGTGGTGGAGGGGTGGACCCTCTTATCAATATGTGAGATCGCATTAATCATGGTCGACAGGAATGAAGATGGATGCTCGATTCGATTCAATCCGAGAGCCGTTTCGCCGGAGCGTAGAAAGTGGAGGGGTGAAAAACCCTTTTTTCCCCGGAATCGGGGATATAATCAAACCGGACCGTTGATTTTCTTTCATATCCAATCGAATTCTGTCTCAGGTTCCGGGGAAAATTGATGAATTGAGCTGGAAGCGATTGGCTCCCCGAGCAGGACTGGAGGGCCCATACCTGTACATACTTTATATTGTACAGGTACAAAATGTATGTATTTATGTACAATTAATTACGCACTTGAGAAGTAGATCAAACGTCAGGGATGGCTATCGATACACAGTTTTAAGCTAATTCTCTGTTTTGAGGCATTCTGAAACGAATCCTAGAGCGTAACGCTTCTCCATACTTACATAAATAAATACATTTATGTATGTGTGTGTGTGAGTGTGTGTGTGTGTGTGTGTGTGTGTGTGTGTGTGTGTGTGTGTGTGTGTGTGTGTGTGTGTGTGTGTGTGTGTGTGTGTGTGTGTGTGTGTGTGTGTTGGAATTTGTCCGGCAGCAGTTGTTGTGGTGCGATCGAGCAACACCAACTGCTCCAAAACCCAGCTCATCTGCTGAGTTCGCTGCTGCACTGCATGAGTCAGTAGATGGTGAAGAACTCCGACAGTGCTCTGAATCCCCCATTTCAACCTAGTGGGTGGAATGGGCTTCAGAGGGCATTGGGGCCCGCGACTATCGCCATTTTCATGCCGTCCGGGTGGCTACGTTAGCCACCTCGGTGAGGTGTTCGAGGAGTAGTCGCGGGACAGTAGACACCCTTTGCCGTGCCTGTCGGGGTAAAAATGAGAATCTTTATCATGTGGTGCAGCAGTGTCCTCGTACTCACGGTGGCCGCATTTTACGTCACGATGCGGTTGCCAAGCAGATAGCAGGTGCTTTGTCATCTAGCGGTTGGGATGTCGAAAGGGAGAGACTACACCACATGCCGAGTGACCGGGGCCAGAAGCCAGATATCGTTGCAATCAAGCCCGATGGGTCTGCCATAATCCTGGATGTCCAGGTTGTCAGTGGCAGCTTGGACATGGAGCAGACATGGCGGGCTAAGAAAAGTAAATATGATAGAAATGATCTGCGCCAAGCGATATCTGAGCTAAAAGGAGTGGCACCTAGTAACATCAAGGTCATTGCCGCAACCGATGTATGTATGTATGTATGTGTTATTCCAGACGACAACTCTCGATAGAATTGAGATAAAAACTTCGTTCTTTCGCCAAAAAATCAAGCATTTCAAAAGAAAGGATGAGCTCGTTGGCTAGCACTTTTTGAGCACATAAAATTGGTCAAATTTCCAAAATGTGCTAAATAAAATCACTAAAAATTGTTAAATTCATAATTCTTAGCAGGATATTGCTCAAATAAAGTTTATCAAATAGAACATTAGAAAATATAAGTACCTACATAATTATGATTAAAAATTAACTCAAATTTAATTAAAATTAGCTATACAATCGATAAAAACTTCAAAAAAAGCGAAAAATCCAAAAGCTGTTTTCGAACAGCAGATTACTGTTTAGAATACGTACTTTGCCATACAAATAATGATAACGTTTTCTTTGCACCCAAAAAGCTCACATTTTAAAACAATTCAACATAATATAGTATGATAACCTAGGAACATTCGCTCATACGATCATGCTGCATGACTGGACCTTTTTATGTGGGACCTGCCATTTCATCTAAATCTTCCGTCATTGATGAACGAAATGTAGTCCTAGTAGTCCTGATTTCATTCATCCACAGTAACTCCCAATTCAAAAGAGCCGTTACGGAAGTCGTTTCTTGATGGAGTGAACTGAAGCCAAGTTTTGGAAAACAACAGTTTCGCGTGCCTTCTTTCCAACTAGTTAACTAGACCACACCTTCCCTTTCTGTTTCATTATGTTGAAACAGTATTTGGCGAGGTGCCAAACATCGTAGCGTTAAACCAACGTCCTTCCCCTTTCTGCTAATTGTGCGAGAATCATTTGGGAAGTGCTAAAAACAATTAAACGCGGTTCTCAACAGTCTTCGAAAACATTTCCTAAGATAGGAGATCTATGTTTTGTTCGATTCGGAGTAATTCGAATTTAATGTGACACGAAGCGTCCGTCTGGGTTGGACTTGGAGAACTTTACTCTTATAAGACTCGACGATTTATATCTGTTTGAGCCAAGCCTGATTTTTCTATAGTTTTGAAGGCGGTTGAAAGTTAAAATATGTGACTTGTCCCACATAAATTTCATCGCAATCGAAGCGGTGGTATACACTGCGCATGTACAAACTTCGAGTTTAACTATTGATTCGTCCTTATAAATGCCAACATCTCACGAAGGTCTCAATCTATATTGCTTACATTTTGCTAGCAGACGAGAGCCAATGTATACAAAGACGCGCGTCGTGCATATAATATTACCCCTACTTAGGAAAAATAGGGTATACAATTATTTGGTACCTCGGCACGAATCTGGATGCTAAGCTTCGGTGGAAGGAGCATACCTATAAAGAAAAAAGCGAAGGAAATGAATCTCAAATTCAGAAAGATGTACTGGCCTATTGGAAGAAAATCCCAGTTGTCCATCACAAAGTGTTACTGTACCGACAAGTGATCAAACCCGTTTGGACTTATGGCTGCTCCTTATGTTGTTGCACCAAGAAGAGCGACCTGAAAATCATTCAATCAATACAGAACAAAATACCCCATTCGAGTTAATGTTCCTCCATCAAGTTTAGTTAATGTTCCATGGTATATCAGAACGGCATCGCAATCACCCAGCTATTTCTGCAAATGGAAACAGCAATTCAAATACTGAATGGACCTAATTGGACTGCCCCAATTGAGTTTTTTAGGTGACGTGGCGCTACAGGAAGTTCACGGTCGTGAATTTTTAGCGAATTGAAAAAAAAAAGTGAAGCAATTGCAATGGCTCGGAAATTTTAAAATAAAAATTTTTCGAAAATTTCTTCAATGTAATCCGTTTTGAGGAATTCTGAAACTATATTCTATGTATATATGTGTGTGTGTCTTTCCTGACGTTAACTATCCTTAGAATTAAGATAAAAATTCAGTTCTTGCGCCAAAACATCAAGCATTCCAAATGAAAGGATGAGTTCGTTGACCAGCATTTTTGAAGCACGTTGAATTGGTCAAATTTCAAAAAACTGTTCTGAAACAATCACTAAAAACGGCTAAAAATCATCGAATTGATTTTTTTCAGTAGAATATTGCTCAAATAAAGTATATCAACTATAAAATAATGTAGTGAACAATTTTAGTACAAACTTATGCTGAAGAATATACTTAAACTTCATTAAAATTTAATAAAAAATCCGTCAATATTGCAAAAAAAGCTAATAATCCTTCATTTCTTTTTAAATGGCAGATTGTTATTTAGAATACGTTTTCGGTCATAAAATCAATAGGTAGTTGACAAATTCTTTGCACTCAGAAAGCTCAAATTTAACATTATACAAATGATAATTTACGAAACTTTGCTCATACGATCATGCTGCATGAATGGAACTTTTTAATTTTTGAGGAGTGTGTTTGTAGATGGTGACCCATTATTGTAGATTTGTTATTAGTACTCGTTAGAATAACTTCAGTAAAACTTTTGGATTATTTAATAAAGGGAAAGGATTTCAATTTTTTCTGATTTTTCTCCATTACGAAAGGATAAGCTATTTTCTATGTTCAAAACCCCGGCAGACGGTTAACATGACCAATACGATATTTATTGTATTCGAACTACTGTTGCATTCAATACATTTTCATACATGTCATTTGCATATAATATGAAAATAAACCTTTTTGTTCAGATATATTTGCCTATCTATCTATATTTAGGGAAAGATCCTTGATGAGATCCGCAGATGTTGCGCTATAGCACCGACCCGTGGATATGTCCCATCTTCCAGCTGAGGAGAGTTTGCCGTGCCTCGGTTACGCTGAAATAAGAAAAAATATTACAGACAATACCCTTGCAGACCAAGTTGGGTGTAGCACTTAGCTTCCTCTTTTACCTATCATGAACATAATATAAATCATTGAAAAGATTTAAATGATCTTGAAAAATTCCATAGCGGAAAAGAGTAAATTATCAAGAAGTAGCATGAAAAGTCATAATTGGTCAATTGAGAAACGAAAGGATAATACTCAATGTAATTTACGTTTTTGCAAGCGCGGAATGAACTGATGAGTTGAAAACAAATAGGTACAGGACCATCTACAACCTAAACCGCGCATTCTCTGACAATTTCATCGAAATCGGATGAAAACAGAGGAAATTGGTATCGTTACAAGGATTTCGCATTGGCGCATGCGCAGCAGCTATTAATGATACAATCATGTTGAAATTGATATTGGATGATCAAATCGTCATCCCCCAACTATCATCTAAATTTGAGCGAGATCGGACGACTTGGGCGTGAAAAAATGGAGCATAATGGAATATACGTTTGCGCATGCGCAGAATGGAGTATTGATTTGGCAACAATGAAACTGACAGTGGACTGTCTACCCCTTAGCCCGCTCATTCCCAGAAAATGTCATCAAGATCGGATGAAAACTGTGGAAAATATGCTTATTACAAGGATTTCATATTGGCACATGCATAGTAGCTTATAAGATGATCAAATTGTCATCCTCCAACTATAATCCAAATTTGAGCAAGATCGGACGACTAGGGCGTGAGAAAATAATGGTAGGTAGAATCTACGTTTGCGCATGCGCAGATTGAGGTATTGAGTCAAGAACGATAAAACTGATAGGGGACCGCCGTCTACACCCTAGCCCGCACATCCCCTGAAAATGTCATCCAAGTCGGATGAAAATTGTGGAAAATAAGCTTGTTACAAGGATCTGTGGACACACGACAGACACATTTTATTATATATATACGTTATATCATAATAAACCGCCTCGCTAGAAATAAAACTTGCTGATATGCGCTTCACTCACACAGACAAACCAGAAGTTATAAAAGGGAGACCTCGAGCTCGGCTCGTCAGTCTCTCTATCCACTGTCACGTTACCGTGTGTTCCTTGCCTCGTTGTGTCATTTTCCTGTCTGAATAAATAGTAGCTTTTTTAAAAAGCGATTTATCATTGAACATATCATCACTGGCGCAGTCTATGAGGACGTGAAGAAACCGGACCTTTTTGAGGGAATATCACAAAGGACCCGGACTACACCAGACTCTACTCTACCCACAAAGAAGGTATCAGCAGGCAGCAGCAGGCACCTACAGGACCCGGACCGACAAATTACAGGAAGAAGACTCCTCACGTTGGCAGATGACGGCTCCAGCGTGACTAACACCAAATTATTCAACATTTTAACATTTTCCCTGAATCAGAAGAGAAAAAGTACATTTCTCTTTTCCCAACTAGTGAAAAGCATATTCGCTCCCCCAAATTTCACCGTCATAAACCCTCTTTCGAAATAATTCGAATCAACTTTAATCTTCAAATCGTTCGGAAACGAACGGACCTCAAACAATTAGTCGTATATAAAGACTAAAAAGGACTTGTCGTCAACCTGACAGCATATCAGGTTCTCGTCACCTAACACGCAGACCTCTTATCTGTATCCGCTTGTTTGCTCCCCGCACCAAGCCCTTTTAAAATCCACCGTAATCTCTACCAGGAATTCCCAGCTGGAAGAAGACGCTCTCGGATCTCTTATGACCGTGACCTTAGGCTTACAAAATAAGATATCTAATTTTCATTTTTCATTGTCTCATGTGCATGTTCAAGTAACGAATATTATTTGTATATTGTAATTCTTTGTATTACAGCTACCCATTCGAGTCGATTTATAAGACGAAATTTTCGTCTGAAAAGTAAAAACCCAAAATTCCGAAACACAACAAAAAATTCCCCACGCCAGCTTCCCCTGGCTTGACCTAACACTCTTCCCTAGAAATTTTCAAACGATACCCGAAATGGACGGAACTTCAGGAACCCAAAACGTTCAAATCCAACCGACTGACTATGTTGGAATGAATAACCACCAAACAGAACAGATAGGCCAACTAACCGCCCTAATTCAAAATTTACTTGTAAACCAAGTGATCTCGCCTAGAGAACAAAGACCCAACAATGACCTACCCACTTTGAAAAAGGAACATTTGGACCTGATCCCAACCTTCAAAGGATCCCCTGAAACACTAAACCATTTCTTAGAAATCACACAACAGATCCACAACAAATTTTTTAACAACAATGACCCTTTGGACTTTCAAAATGTAACGCCATTAAAGCTAAAATCGTATCCCCTGCCTCGGAACAGATTTTTTCGGCAAACCTCATGACTTACGAACAGATCAGACAACCCTTAATCGAGACCTATACGGATCGGAGAGATGACGTTACCCTATTAATTGAGTTAGTCACGTCAAAACAAAGCGAAGGAGAATCACCCTTCAAATTCCATGATAAAATCACTAAAACTCTAAACCTCCTGATTGCTTACCTCCAGACTCACGATGTCCCGGATCACGAAATTTTGATCATGAATTACAAGAAAGTAGCTTTTCGCTGCTTCTTGCTACAATTGACCTAATGACCTCTTGGCAGCATCTTGAGAACGAGACAGCCCGCCGATCTGAACACGGCGCTATCATGGCTAACAAAAGATTATCAGATGCTGTGCAACAACAAAACTAAGACCCCTCAGAGTCAAAGTTCTCAAAATTCATCTCAAAACCGACCATACAACCAGAGCCACAAAACTAATCAGAACTTTTCACGACCATCACCAAACCCCTCACAAAAAACCAACAACCCGTCAAATTTCAGACCAAATCACGGGTATTCGAGCCAAAATGATTCCAACCGGAATATGAATAACCAGAACCAGAAACCAACCAACCAGAAACCAACTCAGGCAATTTCCTCGAACCGAACTCGGGCCCTCAGCCTTCAAACCAAAGACCTACTGCACCACCACCCGTGAGACCCAACCAAACTGGAAAACCAACTCCCATGTCATGGCGAACATCGAATCCTAATTTCAATAACGTTGAAGCAACGGAAATACTATCTGACGACCCCGAAAATTACGAAGAAACTACCTACGAAACGGACGTATACCAACCAGTGGAAACTGAAAACGAATTTGGTAATCCCCATTTTTTAGAGGAAAGCGACCCAGAATTCCCCAATACGACCTAATGAATCTAAACAAGAAGACAATTAGTGAACTCCCGTATATTGACCTACCGAAATTCAACCTGAAAATTCTAATAGACACCGGAAGCACAACCAGTTACGTAAACCCAGAAATTGTAGAATATTTCTTCCCAGATAAACGCAAACTAGAACCATTTTTCGTCAGAAGTGCCCACGGCTCTTCGCGAGGCAGCCACACTACTCTAGTGCTGCCCTGCGGAGACGCTTTCAAACAGAAAAACCTAAATTTAAAATTCAACATATTCAAATTCCACGACAATTTTGACCTTTTGATAGGGATAGACAACCTAAAAGCCATAGGAGCAAAAATCGACTTAGTCGAAGACTACCTGCTCACCCCGTACCTAAATATCTAGGCACTGAACATGCGGAAACAGACATGATAGATGCCAGATCCATCCAGCAAATCAAAATTAGAGTAAAAAACCTTGAACAAGGAGATGCTGTCCTCCCCTACTTAAAAATAGGAGAGATGGAAATCCCCGAATGCTTAGTTCGCATCAAAGACCGTGAAACCAACGTGCGAATTTTAAATCCAAAACCAACTTCGGCAAATTTTCCCAAATTTCCCCCATAGAAGTAGAAACTCTAGATGAAATCCCTAACGTCAGAATCACCAAACAATGTTTTTGATGAAAACTCTAAATTCACTTTTGACATCTCTAAATTACGTCTAAATCACATGAATGAAGAAGAAAAAGTAATGATCACAGATTTAGTTAACAAATATTCCGATATCTTCCATCAAGATAAAGATCTTTCACCCACAATATTAAACATGTAATTCGAACCACAGATGAAATAACGCTCAAAATTATCGATTCCCAGAAATCTATAGACAAGAAGTAGACCGGCAAATCGAGGACATGTTAGAGCAAGGAATTGTCCAACATAGCGAAAGCCCCTGGAACGCCCCAATTTGGATCGTACCCAAAAAAGCTGACGCTAGTGGCAAACCTAAATTTCGAATCGTAATTTAATATCGAAAACTCAATGAAAAAAACAATCGAAGACCGATACCCGCTACCTCGGATTTCCGAAAGTATCGCAAAAACAGCCTTTAGCACACCCACCTACCATCTTGAATTCAATCGTCTACCATTTGGCCTCAAAAACTCGCCAAGTACATTTTAACGACTGATGGATAGTGTTTTACGTGGTGTCACGAATGAATACTGTTGTGTTTACCTCGACGATATCATCGTGTACAGTACTTCTTTGCAGGAACATATCACCCGTCTTGAGGAAGTATTCAAGAGATTGCGTAAAGCAAACCTCAAGGTACAACTTGATAAAACCGAATTCCTACGCAAAGAGACTGCGTATTCAGGACACGTAATTACTCCAAATGGCGTAAAGCCAAACCCCGACAGAATCAAAGCCATTCAAAATTATCCCATTCCGACCACCACGAAAGAAATCAAATCATTTTTAGGATTACTAGGTTATTACAGAAAGTTCATTAAAGATTTTGCAAAAATTACCAAACCTATGACGAAATGCTTAAAAAAGGGAAGCAAAATTGATACGAAAGACCCCGGATACGCGGAATCATTCGAAACTTGCAAAAATTTACTGACTAACGAACCCATCCTTCAATACCCAGACTTCTCAAAATTATTCCACTTGACGACGGACGCGAGTAACATTGCTCTTGGAGCCGTGCTGAGTCAAACAATTGACGGACACGATAAGCCGCTAGCTTATGTGTCAAGGACTCTCTGCGATTCTGTGAAACGTCTTTCTACAATAGGAAGAGAGCTCCTAGCAGTCGTCTGAGGAGTACAATACTTCCGACCGTACCTTTTCGGCAGAAAATTTAAAATTCACACTGACCACAGACCCTTACAATGGCTTAATTCCATAAAGGAACCCGGTTCTAAATTATTCAAATGACGCACAAAACTGTCAGCTTACGACTTCGACATTGTTTACAAGAAAGGATCGTTAAATTCCAACATCGACGCCCTTTCTCTTGTCGAACTACTTAACAACACTGACAATGAACCCATTGAAGCCGACAAAGCTGTCGACGTATTTTTTGAAGCCTTAACTCCAAAATCCCTTCTCCGAATGACAGACAAAGACGTAGAAACCCCCGCTTCCATAATCGTAAACTTCGACTCCAATAACGAAGAGTTAGAATTCAGCAATTCCCAATCCTACCCTAGCAGCACAATTCATTCTAACGCCATAGGTCATGCAGTTGTAGCAATTCCCATTAGAGACGAACCAGTGAATAATTGCAACCACCAAGTCGTAATCAAATTAGCGAAACTCCCAATGAAAGACCCTGTCAAAGTTGAGAAAATATTTGAAAATAAAAATAGAATCACCGTTTACTTAAACAAAAATAGCCTAGAATCGGGTACCATAAAATTCGTAAAAGAGTACATCCTACCCAAAATTAAATACGGACTTTATTTTACGGAAGACATTTATGAACAATTTACGAACATCATGACGAAAAATTTTGCCTTTTCGGAAATAACAATGACAAAATACACCAAAAAATTAGAAGACATAACTGACGAAAACAAAAGGTCCGAAATAATCAAAAATATCAGGAAGGCCTAACCAACCATCGCGGCATTGAAGAAACCTATAACCACCTAAAGCGAACTCATTATTGGCCCAACATGAAAGAAACCATCCAAAGATTTATCAATAACTGCACCCTCTGTGTAAGATGTAAATACGATCGGAACCCGATTAAAGTCAAATATAATGTTACGCCAACCGCTTCACGACCTTTAGAAACCATACACATCGACAAAATGACCCTAGAAGGCTCAAAATTTCTAACCGTTATAGACTCCTTCTCCCGACACGCACAAGCTTACAACTTAAAATCATCGAACGCCTTAGACATTGTAGACGCACTACTAACTCACTTTACGAATTAAGGAATCCCCAAAACCATCGTAGCCATTCTGGAATGGCCCAGAATTTCAAAACTCCATAATTAGAGAATTTCTGCTACTACACAACATAAACATACACTTCACATCTTCCCAACACCCTGACTCCAACGGTCTGATCGAACGATTCCATTCCACCCTAATAGAACACATTAGAATATTGAATGAAAGAAATGAGCATAAAAAATCGACTATGAACACCAAAGTCAAATACGAGTACGCCGTACTGGCTTACAATAACTCGATTCATTCAATATCCAAATTAACCCCTTTCGAACTGTTATACGGACATGTAAAACTGGACACCTTACTAGACTTGAACATAGATCAAATCATGGCTAACAGTTATCTTTCTTCCCACAAGGAAAAAATGAAAGCTCTATACGCCCAAGTAGGTGAAAAACTTCATTCCGCAAAAGAGAAATACATAGAAAAGAAGAATGAAGGCCGCGAAGAAATTCCCGCAATTCCACCGGAAATTTACGTGAAAACAGTCCAAAAACAATCCAAAACCAAACCGAAATTTAACCAGGAACACGTCAAAGCGATAAATCCCGAACTCAAAACTGCATTAATAATTCCCCGTCATCACAATACCCAAGAGAAAATCCACATCTTACGAACAGATCAGACCTACGAACAGATCAGACAGGCCTTAATCGAGAATTACACGGATCGAAGAGATGATGTTACTCTATTAATAGAATTAGTAACGTTAAAACAAAACAAAGGGGAATCACCCTTCAAATTCCATGATAAGATCACCAAAACCCTAAACCTCCTAATTGCATACCTTCAGACTCACGATATCCCGAATCACGAAATTCTAATCGCAAATTACAAGAAAGTAGCACTCCGCTGCTTCTTGCCACAATTAAAGGAACCTCTTGGTAGCATCTTGAGAACGAGACAGCACGCCGATTTGAACACGGCTCTGTCATGGTTAACCAACGATTATTATCAGATGCTAAGTGCCAATAAGACTGGGGCCCCTCAGAGTCAAAACTCTCAAAATTTATCTCAAAGCAGGTCATACAACCAAAACAACAGACCAAATCAGAACTTTTCACGACCATCACCAAACTCCTTACAAAAAAACCAACAACCCGTCAAATTTCAGACCAAATCACGGTTATTCGAGCCAAAATTATTCCAACTGGAATACAAATAACCCAAAACCAGCCCCTCAGTCACATATTTCAAAACCAAGCTCAGGCCCTCAGCCTCCAAACCAAAGACCTAATGCATCGCCACCCACGAGACGAAACATACCTAACCCGACCGGAAAACCAACTCCCATGTCGTGGCGAACGTCGAACCCAAACTTCAACAACGTTGAAGTATCCGAAATACAACCTGACGACCCCGAAATTTGCGAAGACACAACTTACGAGACAGACGTATATCAACCGGTAGAAACGGAAAACGAATTTGATAGTCCCCATTTTTTTTAGAGGAAGGCGACCCAGAATTCCCCAATACGACCTAATGAATCTAAACAAGAAAACGATCAGTGAACTCCCATATATTTACCGAAATTTAATCTGAAAATTCTAATAGACACCGGAAGCACAACGAGTTACGTAAACCCAGAAATCGCGGAATATTTCTTTCCAGATAAACGCAAACTAGAACCATTTTTTGTCAGAACCGCCCACGGTTCTTTGCGAGGCAGCCACACTACTCTAGTGCCCTGCGGAGGCGCTTTCAAACAGAAAAACCAAATTTAAAATTCAACATATTCAAATTCCACGACAAATTCGACCTTTTGATTGGATAGACAACCTAAAGGCCATAGTAGCAAAAAATCGACTTAGTCGAAGACTACCTGCTCACCCCGTACCTAAATATCCCGCTGAAATATCTAGGCACTGAACATGCGGAAACCCACATGATAGATGCCAGATCCATCCAGCAAATCAAAATTAGAGTCAAAAACCTTGAACAAGGAGATGCTGTCCTCCCCTACTTAAAAATAGGAGAGATGGAAATCCCCGAATGCTTAGTTCACGTCAAAGACCATGAAACCAACGAGCGAATTTTAAATCCAAAACCAACTTCCGGCAAATTTTCCCAAATTTCCCCCATAGAAGTAGAAACTCCCATTCCGACCACCACGAAAGAAATCAAATCATTTTTAGGATTACTAGGTTTGTACGGAAAATTTTCGTTCACAAAATACGATTTGCGGCATAGATTGGAATTCCTTTTCCTGGTCCGAAAATGAAAATGGGCGATGGTCGGTCACCAGGCGTTACAGAATTAGAGGTAAATCTTCATTGAAATGGGTGAGGACCGGTCGAAACACTTTTTTGATTTTAGTGAATGCAACCTTGCATCTTCCATCCCAATTCCATGGCACGTCTTTCTTACATATAATGGTTGTAGGATTTCAGCGGCGTTCGGAACGAACTTGAAATAAAATGTTACCATCCCGAGGAAGGATCTTAGGCTGGATGTGTCAGTCGATTCGGGTGCAGCCTTTATATCCTTGATATGTTGATCTGTCGGATGTAACCCATTTTTGTCGATTTTATGACCAAGGTATTGTATTGAGGGCTGAGCAAAAGAACATTTATCCGGGCGTACGCGTAAATTTGCTTTGCTGAAACACTGAAAAGTAGGGCACCAACACCTGGAATTGACTTCAATAAGTTATCAATGAATTTTTGATACTCATTTGGGGCTGTGGCGATCCCAAAATTATCCAAATTACTCAACATTAGCAATAACCCGAGCAACATTAGAACACCATTCAAGACATAGAAAATTCCTTATTAGCATGCAGAACAGGCTCGATTCACCCTATCATAATTAAACCGCACTTACTTCTCAATGAACTCCAAAAACTAAGCACATATTATGGCGATAAATTTTTAGATTTCCAAGGTAAAAACTTGTTCGAAATCCAAACACACATCAGAGTTCGATGTTACGTAGGCATTGAAGAGATAATCTACTTCATAGACATACCCATAGTAGACCCGAATAACTACGAAATGTACAGCATAGAATCAATACCCACTTTCATTGACTCCGACTATATGACCATAGTACCCTCGCCTAAATATCACTTGAAATCAGAAACCAACTATCCGTTGTCCCAACCATGTCCACCAGGACATATACGACTGTGTCCAAATTTTCTAATTTCACCATTTCACCCCGAATGTGAAACAGAGTTCCTCCTCTCTGGTTCCACCGCTAAATGTCAATACGTGAAACTCATCACCGATGACAACCACGTCAAACTCATGCTAGACATAAACAATTACCTTCTCTTTTTCCCTAAAGGAGACGTTGTTAGTATAGCCCAAGACAACACAGTAGAAACCAAAACTCTCCACGGTATTTACCTAGCTTCACCGGGTAAACACCACCTGTCCTATCAAAATCAAACTTTTTTCGCACCTCATAGTGAAACAGCCGGCCGACCACAATTATTTGTAGACGCCCATATAACACTTACAGACCTACAACGACCGACAAAAGAAATTCAATTTAAAAACCTGGAACTTAAAAACATTAACTTACAGGACGTCCGCCCAATATTTCACTGGCGTTTAAAACCATACTCGATACCCAGTATTTGGACAATACTCCTTTACATCATAGTAGGATCAATAATCTGCATAAATGCGGTAAAATACTACCGAATCATCAACAGAGATCCTAATTGCTAAACTCCTAAACTGCCATATCACATCTATTCTAAATAAAAACCGTAACACTTTGTATCCTCATTGTTGTTAGGATTGTTGTTCTTATTTTGTATATCTTACTGTCATTACGTTTTTGTATTCTTATTATCATTTGTATTTATTAGCATTGTATTCGTATTGTCATTACGTTTTGTATTCTTATTATCATTTTAATAAATATAAGGTATCAATTCTTATTTACTTTAAGCAAACATATTAAGTTAATCAATCCAATTCAATTACTTCTTACATTCCTTTTCAGCCCAAAATTTCATCTTAGGGGGGACGCGTTATGTAATAATAAACCGCCTCTCTGGATATAAAAACTGCTGATGTGGGCTTCACTCTCACAGACGATCTGAAAGTTATAAAACGCTGCAAATTATTACACAAAGGTTTATTATTTCTGTATCATACAGACCTTCTACTTAGAAAACTGACCGTAATTATTTAGCCTCACTTATAGTATATTTACTAGGTATCGAAACTCGGGGCTTCCAATATTTGGTTCACTCGTTCACTGCATCACAGCTCCAGGACCCCATAATTTTCCGCTTTATAGTAAAGTTGAGGAAACAAGAAATAAATGCGGCCGTCTAGGGACACCCGAAGGAAGCGAAGCTTTATATCATAAAGCGTAGAATAGAATTATGAGTATTTTCATACTCATAAAAAATCTCTTCTAATTGGAATTAATTTCATCACACTCTCTCTCTCGCCTTCCCTCCCGTCCTTTTCCTCTCCGCTCCCTTCCCTCTCCCCTCCCCTCCCCTCCCCTCCTTTCCCTCTCACTCCCTCCGCCTCCCCCACACTCCCTCGCCCTCCCTTCCCTCTCACTCCATCTCCCCTCCCCTCCCCTCCCTCCCCTCCGCCTCCCCCATACTCCCTCTCACTCACTCCGCCTCGCCCTCCCTCTCACTCTCTCCCGCCCACCTTCACCCACTCACAAGGCGTGCGCGCGTTCGTCAGTCTAACACTAACACTTTTTCACACTTTTTCGCCCGTTTTTGGCCCATAGCATCTATGCGAGTAAAGCGATCGGGATGGTTAAACGTTAGGACCAACTAGACCCCAAATGGAGTCTATGTGCGAAAGAACGGGTTTTTTAAGTCAATTCTTAGGCCTTTTAAGGCCCGGACGGCGAACGGCGGACGGTAGACGGCGGACAGACATTTCAAATTTGGATGATACGCACCTTGAAACGTAAAGTGACAAAGTTTGAGGGGGGGTTATACAAATTTTTTGCTACACGATCACATAGGCTTATTATTGAAAATAATAAACCAAAAGGGAGACCTCGCGCCCGACTCGCCAGTCTCTCTCTTCACACTGTCCCGACCACGTGTGTTCCTTAGCTTTGTTTGATCATTTTCCTGTATAATAAAAGTAAGCTTTTTTTTAGAAAGCAGTTTATAATTGAACCTTCCATCACTTATATATATATATATTTTTTTCTTTTTCAAGAAATTCCCCTTAAAGGCGGAGGGGGCACACCGTTAACTAGTGGAAATAAATAAATATATAAAAGAAGTGGGGAGGACGCCCAGATTTACCCTACGCCGGCTCTAGGTATAAGGGAAGTTGCAGAAGGATGAGGAGGAAGAGTGGGATGAAAGGAAGTGCCCCTCTTAAATGACCACCAGTTCAAGTAAGACCCCCTCAGGACGCGGGTGGTAGTACGACGGAGCACTCCCGACGAAAATCCCAACTCGAATAACTCTGTGGCACTTTTGCCGCACCACATCCCGCGCGAAGATATGGTCGCGGCCATGACCTTCACACACACACACACACACACACACACACACACACACACACACACACACACACACACACACACACACACACACACACACACACTCACACACACACACACACACACACACACACACACACACACACACACTTTTTTTTTTTTTTTTTTTTTTTTTTTTTTTTTTTTAGGAAACTCCCCTCAAAGACGGAGGGGGCACGCCATGAAACTGAAAAATAAACAAAGGAAAAAAAAAAGTGGGGAGGACGCCACCACATGATATAGATTCCATTTTTACCCCGGTTTACCCGACGCCAGCTCTAGGGATAAGGGATGTTGCAGGACGAGGAGGAAGAATGGGATGAAAGGAAGTGCCCCTATAAAATGACCACCAGTTCAAGTAAGAACCCCTCAGGACGCGGGTGGTGATACCACGGAGTACTCCTGCCGCGATGCCCAACTCGAGTAACTCCGTGGCGCTTTTCCCGCACCACACCCCGCGCCATGACACGGTCGCGGCAATGACCTTGATGTTATTAGGTGCCACTCCTTTTAGCTCAGATATCGCATGGCGCAGATCATTTCTATCATATTTACTTTTCTTAGCCCGCCAGGTCTGCTCCATGTCCACGCTGCCACTGACAACCTGGACATCCAGGATTATGGCAGACCCATCGGGCTTGATCGCAACGATATCTGGCTTCTTGCCCCGGTCACTCGGCATGTGGTATAGTCTCTCCCTTTCAACATCCCAACCGCTAGATGACAAAGCACCTGCTATCTGCTTGGCAACCGCATCGTGACGTAAAATGCGGCCACCGTGAGTACGAGGACACTGCTGCACTACATGATATAGATTCTCATTTTTACCCCGACAGGCACGGCAAAGGGTGTCAACTGTTCCGCGACTACTCCTCGAACACCTCACCGAGGTGGCTAGTGTAGCCACCCGGACGGCGTGAAAATGGCGATAGTCGCGGGCCCCAATGCCCTCTGAAGCCCATTCCACCCACTGGGTAGAAATGGGGGATTCAGAGCACTGTCGGAGTTCTTTACCATCTACTGACTCATGCAGTGCAGCAGCGAACTCAGCAGATGAGCTGGGTTTTGGAGCAGTTGGTGTTGCTCGATCGCACCACAACAACTGCTGCCGGACAAAGTCCAGGTCAGCAGCAGTGCGGGCGACCTCCCAGCTCGAGCCCCTAAGGGCAAGCAGGCGCTGGCGGCGTAAAGATGGGATGCTGGCAGAAAGGGAGACAATACCGAGCCCACCGGCCTTGACCGGTGCGTGGATATAAGCACTTGGGACACCAGGTGGAAAGCCTAGCCAAGAGCGCACAGCAGAGCGAACTTCACGGTCTAACTCAAGCAGCCTCCCCGCAGTAAGCCTGCCAAAGACTAACCCATAGGTAAGCTTTGGCAGTAAGTACGTGCGAAGGAGGCGCAGCTTCTGCTGTGGCTTCAATGGAGCCTTGGTGACACGAGCTAATGCTCCACCAAGGTCCACACGGCTTGCGGCTATAGTGGCCACACCCATGAAGTCGACCCCAAGGTACCGCCAGACCTCCAACACGGATCGGGCAGGGATGGAAGTTTGTCCTAAGACAAAACACTCCTCATCCACTACCTTCACCTTATGCTGGCGACCCGACGGGACCAAGGAGACCGACCCACACTTAGCTGGGTTGACCACCAAACCACACCTGGCTAGCTGCTCAGCAAATGCGTTGAGGGAGATCTGCAAGCCCTCACGGGTTTCTGCGAGTAGGATGACATCATCAGCAAAAGCTAATGCACCTACTCGCACCCCAGGGGCGAGATCAAACCCTATTTCAGCTGGCAGCTTACCCAAGGCCGTATCCACGACCAGGTTGAAGAGGAGTGGCGACAGAGGATCCCCCTGGCGTACCCCGCGCCCAATAACAACATCCCCTGACATCTCACCCTGTGCCTCGAGGACCGTCACGCCTTCGTGGTACAGACAGGCAACATACTCAATTAAACGAGCAGGAGCCCCGACACCACGAAGACAATCGGTCAGGGCAAAGTGACTAACTGTGTCAAAGGCCTTAGCGACGTCCAGAGCGGCAAGATGGAGCTGCCGTTTCTTGATACGGGCCAGCGAAATGACAGTTTGGAGAACTGTAAGATTCTCTGCTGTGCCATCCGCTGGCCGAAATGCTCTCTGGACGTCACCTATGACACCAGCCACTTGGAGGCGAGATGCCAGAACCTTTTGGAAGTGGCGGAAGACCACCGACGAAATAGAAATCGGACGGTAGCCTCCAGGCCCACTTCCCCCTTTCTTTGGGATGAAAATTGTCCGGGCACGGGTCAACGCTTTCGGGGGTCTTCCAGATAGTAGCAACAGGTTGAGGATGAGCAGCTTAACATTCTTTGGAGCTTTATTCCAGCGTCGGGCGGAAATACCATCGGGTCCAGCAGAAGTGGAGTTTTTGACACGGCACTTATGTGCCTCGTCATGAAGCACCGGTGTGCACATGATGCTGCGTAAGGAGTCCCTGGTGGAAGCTGGGGGTACTACTGGCTCACCAGAGTTGTGGCTGGGAGCACTCATAAGTGGCTCCCAGTAATTCACAAACTCCTGGAGGGGGGGCATAACTTGTTCTTCCCCAGCTCCCTCCAGTACCTCCGCAGCTGCACAAGCCGGATGCCTCCTCCACAGCCTCTGGACACGCTGGTATTCCCGCCTCCTCGCTTGCTTAGCCGCTCTGCGACCTCCACGAAGCACCCCATTAGGGGGAACGCCTCCCTGGTGCCTCGCCACGGTCGCTTCCTCAACCTGCGGGAAGATCCTCTGCACGTAGGCCGCGACCTCGTCCTCCAAGCCATTTGGCCCCTCAACAGCCCGCCTCGCCAGATCCTGCAAGTAGGCACTCTCATAACCAACAATATTGCCTACCTGCTCCCCGAGCCTCAATACTTCAGTCTTCAAGTCTGAAAGAAGACCGGAGGTCACGGGGGAGGATTGCTGAATGGCGGGCTGTTGTCCCACGTCTGCCGGAGATGCGGGAGAGGCCCCACTGCTATTTGCCAGGATTGCATCCTGGACAAGCTGCTTGTAGTGGGGCCTCAGGCGAAGAGATTGAATGGCAGAAAGCGTGCGCATGGGAAAACGGGCTTGCAGGAAAACGTTTATATTGCGTACCCCATTACGCACTGCTTCCGCCTCCTCTGCTGCCATTCGCCGCAAATCCTCAGAAGCATACCTAGGCCGCTCTCGCTCTATATCAATTGCATCGTTGGCCTGTACTGGATGCTTCTGCCAGACGTGGGCACTGAGGCCTCGCTTGGAACTGAAGGCTCTATCGCAATGGGCACACTGGTGGGCATTCGCTGGGGCAGTGGATGAGGAGGAGGGATAGGATGATGAGGAAGAAGAAGAGGGAGAGGAAGACCGACGCCCCTGCCTGGGGCGCCCCCGAGCGCCTCCCCTAGAACCCCGCTGGCCAATGGGCGGGCGGGGGTTATGAGGCTCACTGTACTTCTTGTCCATAACGGGGGAGACGAAATGAAAGGGTCGGGAGACCCGTTGACACGAGCCTCCCCCCTAATCGCCATTGGGTCATTCTGCCACCCTCCAGTAAACTGGAGGGTGCCCGGGTTGCACGACGGGGACGTATGACCTTGACTTGGGTAGGGATTTGAAGGAGCTCCGAAGAGATAAAAACACCAACAGTTACCCTACCCCAGCAACCCACCCACCTACCACCCACCCACCCACCTACCACACCCACCCACACACACACACACACACACACACACACACACACACACACACACACACACACACACACACACACACACACACACACACACACACACACACACACACACACACACACACACACACACACACACACACACACACACACACACACACACACACACACACACACACACACACACACACACACACACACACACACACACACACACACACACACACACACACACACACACACACACACACACACACACACACACACACACACACACACACACACACACACACACACACACACACACACACACACACACACACACACACACACACACACACACACACACACACACACACACACACACACACACACACACACACACACACACACACACACACACACACACACACACACACACACACACACACACACACACACACACACACACACACACACACACACACACACACACACACACACACACACACACACACACACACACACACACACACACACACACACACACACACACACACACACACACACACACACACACACACACACACACACACACACACACACACACACACACACACACACACACACACACACACACACACACACACACACACACACACACACACACACACACACACACACACACACACACACACACACACACACACACACACACACACACACACACACACACACACACACACACACACACACACACACACACACACACACACACACACACACACACACACACACACACACACACACACACACACACACACACACACACACACACACACACACACACACACACACACACACACACACACACACACACACACACACACACACACACACACACACACACACACACACACACACACACACACACACACACACACACACACATTTTTTTTTTTTTTTTTTTTTTTTTTTTTTTTTTTTTTTTTTTTTTTTTTTTTTTTTTTTACAAAACTCCCCTCAAAGGCGGAGGGGGCACACCATTAAATTGTAAAATAAACAAATAAAATTAAAAAGTGGGGAGGACGCCCAGGTTTACCCGACGCCGGCTCTAGGGATATGGGAGGTTTCAGGACGAGGAGGAAGAATGGGATGAAAGGAAGTGCCCCTATAAAACGACCACCAGTTCAAGTAAGAACCCCTCAGTACGCGGGTGGTGATACCACGGAGTACTCCCGCCGAGATGCCCAACTCGAGTAACTCCGTGGCGCTTTTCCCGCACCACACCCCGCGCCATGACAAGGTCGCAGCCATGACCTTGATGTTATTGGTCGCCACTCCTTTTAGCTCGGAAATCGCTTGCCGCAGGTCATTTCTGTCGTACTTATTTATTTTAGCCCGCCAGGTCTGCTCCATGTCCATGCTGCCACTGACAACCTGGACATCCAGGATTATGGCAGACCCATCGGGCTTGACGGCAACGATATCCGGCTTCTTGCCCCAGTCACTCGGCATATGATATAGTCTCTCTCTTTCAACATCCCAACCGCTAGATGACAAAGCGCCTGCTATCTGCTTGGCGACCGCATCGTGACGGAGTATGCGGCCACCGTGAGTACGAGGACACTGCTGCACCACATGATAGAGATTCTCATTTTTACCCCGACAGGCACGGCAAAGGGTGTCTACTGTCCCACGACTACTCCGTGAACACCTCACCGAGGTGGCTAGTGTAGCCACTCGGACGGCATGAAAATGGCGATAGTCGCGGGCCCCAATGCCCTCTGAAGCCCATTCCACCCACTGGGAAGAAATGGGGGATTCAGAGCACTGTCGGAGTTCTTTACCATCTACTGAATCATGTAGTGCAGCAGCGAACTCAGCAGATGAGCTGGGTTTTGGAGCAGTTGGTGTTGCTCGGTCGCACCACAACAACTGCTGCCTGACGAAGTCCAGGTCAGCAGCAGTGCGGGCGACCTCCCAGCTCGAGCCCCTAAGGGCAAGCAGGCGCTGGCGGCGTAAAGATGGGATGCTGGCCGAAAGAGAGACAATACCGAGCCCACCGGCCTTGACCGGTGCGTGGATATAGGCACTTGGGACACCAGGTGGAAAGCCTAGCCAAGAGCGCACAGCAGAGCGAACTTCGCGATCTAACTCTAGCAGCCTCCCCGCAGTAAGCCTACCAAAGACTAGCCCATAGGTTAGCTTTGGCAGTAAGTACGTGCGAAGGAGGCGCAGCTTCTGCTGTGGCTTCAATGGAGCCTTGGTGATACGAGCTAGTGCCCCACCAAGGTCCACACGGCTTGCAGCAATGGTGGCCACACCCATGAAGTCAACTCCAAGGTACCGCCAAACCTCCAGCACGGATCGGGTGGGGATGGGTGACTGTCCTATGACAAAACACTCCCCATCCACCACCTTCACCTGATGCTGGCGACCCGACGGGACCAAGGAGACTGACCCACACTTATCTGGGTTAACCACCAAACCACACCTGGCTAGCTGCTCAGCAAAGGCATTGAGGGCGACCTGCAAGCCCTCACGGGTTTCGGCGAGTAGAATTACATCATCGGCAAAAGCCAGTGCACCTACTCGCACCCCAGGGGCGAGATCGAACCCTATTTCAGCTGGCAGCTTACCCAAGGCCGTGTCCACGACCAGGTTAAAGAGGAGTGGCGACAGAGGATCCCCCTGGCGTACCCCGCGCCCAATGACAACATCCCCTGACATCTCACCTCGTGCCTCGAGGACCGTCACGCCTTCGTGGTACAGGCGAGCAACATACTCAATTAAACGAGTAGGTGCCCCGACACCACGAAGACAATCGGTCAGGGCGAAGTGGCTAACTGTGTCAAAGGCCTTAGCGACATCCAGAGCGGCAAGATGGAGCTGCCGTTTCTTGATACGGGCCAGCGAAATGACAGTTTGGAGAACTGTTAGGTTCTCCGCTGTGCCATCAGCTGGCCGAAATGCTCTCTGGACGTCACCTATGACACCAGCCACTTGGAGGCGAGATGCCAGAACCTTTTGGAAGTGGCGGAAGACCACCGACGAAATAGATATTGGGCGGTAGCCTCCAGGCCCACTTGACCCTTTTTTTGGGATGAAAACTGTCCTGGCACGGGTCAACGGTTTCGGGGGTCTTCGTGATAGAGGCAGCAGGTTGAGGATGAGCAGCTTGACTGTTTTTGGTGTCTTGTTCCAACGTCGGGCAGAAACACCATCAGGTCCAGCAGAGGTTGAGTTCTTGACCCGGCACTTATGTGCCTCGTCATGAAGCACCGGCGTGCACATGATGCTGCGCAAGGAATCCCTGGTGGAAGCTGGGGGTACCACCGGCTCACCAGGGTTGTGGCTAGGAGCACTCAAGAGTGGCTCCCAATAGTCCACAAACTCCTGGAGAGGGGGTAAAACTTGCTCATCCCCAGCTCCTTCCAGTACCTCTGCAGCCACACGAGCCGGATGCTTCCTCCACAACTTCTGGACCCGCTGATATTCCCGCCTTCTCGCTTGTTTTGCTGCTCTGCGACCTCCACGAGGCACCAAAGTAGGAGGAACGGCTCCCTGATGCCCCGTCACGGTCACTTCCTCAACCCCTGGGAAGATCCTCTGTATATAGGCTGCAACCTCGTCCTCCAAGCCTTCATGCCTCTCAACGGCCCGCCTCGCCAGGTCCTGCAGGTAGGCACTCTCATAACCATTAATACGGCCTACCTGCTCCCCGAGCCTCAACACTTCAGTCTTCAAGTCTTCAAGAAGACCGGAGGTCCCGGGGGAGGATTGCTGAACGGCGGGCTGTTGCCCCACGCCTGTAGGAGATGCGGGAGAGGCCCCACGGCTATTTGCCAGGATCGCATCCTGGACAAGCTGCTTGTAGTGGGGCCTCAGGCGAAGAGATTGGATGGCAGAAAGCGTGCGCATGGGAAAACGGGCTTGAAGGAATACATTAATATTTCGTACCCCATTACGCACAGCCTCTGCCTCCTCTGCTGCCATTCGCCGCAAATCCTCAGAAGCATACCTCGGCCGCTCTCGCTCTATATCAATTGCAGCGTTGGCCTGCACAGGATGCTTCTGCCAGACGTGGGCGCTGAGGCCACGCTTGGAGCTGAAGGCTCTCTCACAGTGGGCACACTGGTGGGCATCTACAGGGGTCGTGGAAGAGGATGAGGGATAGGAAGAAGAGGATGAAGAAGAGGGAGAGGATGGCCGACGCCCCTGCCTGGGGCGCCCCCGAGCGCCTCCCCTAGAACCCCGGGAGCCAATGGGCCCGCGGGGGTTATGAGGCTCGGCGTAGTTTAAGTCCATAACGGGGAGACACATTTTAAAGGGACAGGAGACTCGTTGACACGAGCCTCCCCCCTAATCGCCAGCGGGTCATTCTGCCACCCTCTGTTCACCCAGAGGGTGCCCGGGTTGCGCGACGGGGACGCATGACCATGACTTGGGTAGGGATATGAAGGAGCTCCGAAGAGATAAAAACACCGACAGTTACCCTACCCCAGCAACCCCCCTACCCCAGCAACCCACACACACACACACACACACACACACACACACGCACACACACACACACACGCACGCACACACACACACACACACACACACACACACACACACACACACACACACACACACACACACACACACACACACACACACACACACACACACACACACACACACACACACACACACACACACACACACACACACACACACACACACACACACACACACACACACACACACACACACACACACACACACACACACACACACACACACACACACACACACACACACACACACACACACACACACACACACACACACACACACACACACACACACACACACACACACACACACACACACACACACACACACACACACACACACACACACACACACACACACACACACACACACACACACACACACACACACACACACACACACACACACACACACACACACACACACACACACACACACACACACACACACACACACACACACACACACACACACACACACACACACACACACACACACACACACACACACACACACACACACACACACACACACACACACACACACACACACACACACACACACACACACACACACACACACACACACACACACACACACACACACACACACACACACACACACACACACACACACACACACACACACACACACACACACACACACACACACACACACACACACACACACACACACACACACACACACACACACACACACACACACACACACACACACACACACACACACACACACACACACACACACACACACACACACACACACACACACACACACACACACACACACACACACACACACACACACACACACACACACACACACACACACACACACACACACACACACACACACACACACACACACACACACACACACACACACACACACACACACACACACACACACACACACACACACACACACACACACACACACACACACACACACACACACACACACACACACACACACACACACACACACACACACACACACACACACACACACACACACACACACACACACACACACACACACACACACACACACACACACACACACACACACACACACACACACACACACACACACACACACACACACACACACACACACACACACACACACACACACACACACACACACACACACACACACACACACACACACACACACACACACACACACACACACACACACACACACACACACACACACACACACACACACACACACACACACACACACACACACACACACACACACACACACACACACACACACACACACACACACACACACACACACACACACACACACACACACACACACACACACACACACACACACACACACACACACACACACACACACACACACACACACACACACACACACACACACACACACACACACACACACACACACACACACACACACACACACACACACACACACACACACACACACACACACACACACACACACACACACACACACACACACACACACACACACACACACACACACACACACACACACACACACACACACACACACACACACACACACACACACACACACACACACACACACACACACACACACACACACACACACACACACACACACACACACACACACACACACACACACACACACACACACACACACACACACACACACACACACACACACACACACACACACACACACACACACACACACACACACACACACACACACACACACACACACACACACACACACACACACACACACACACACACACACACACACACACACACACACACACACACACACACACACACACACACACACACACACACACACACACACACACACACACACACACACACACACACACACACACACACACACACACACACACACACACACACACACACACACACACACACACACACACACACACACACACACACACACACACACACACACACACACACACACACACACACACACACACACACACACACACACACACACACACACACACACACACACACACACACACACACACACACACACACACACACACACACACACACACACACACACACACACACACACACACACACACACACACACACACACACACACACACACACACACACACACACACACACACACACACACACACACACACACACACACACACACACACACACACACACACACACACACACACACACACACACACACACACACACACACACACACACACACACACACACACACACACACACACACACACACACACACACACACACACACACACACACACACACACACACACACACACACACACACACACACACACACACACACACACACACACACACACACACACACACACACACACACACACACACACACACACACACACACACACACACACACACACACACACACACACACACACACACACACACACACACACACACACACACACACACACACACACACACACACACACACACACACACACACACACACACACACACACACACACACACACACACACACACACACACACACACACACACACACACACACACACACACACACACACACACACACACACACACACACACACACACACACACACACACACACACACACACACACACACACACACACACACACACACACACACACACACACACACACACACACACACACACACACACACACACACACACACACACACACACACACACACACACACACACACACACACACACACACACACACACACACACACACACACACACACACACACACACACACACACACACACACACACACACACACACACACACACACACACACACACACACACACACACACACACACACACACACACACACACACACACACACACACACACACACACACACACACACACACACACACACACACACACACACACACACACACACACACACACACACACACACACACACACACACACACACACACACACACACACACACACACACACACACACACACACACACACACACACACACACACACACACACACACACACACACACACACACACACACACACACACACACACACACACACACACACACACACACACACACACACACACACACACACACACACACACACACACACACACACACACACACACACACACACACACACACACACACACACACACACACACACACACACACACACACACACACACACACACACACACACACACACACACACACACACACACACACACACACACACACACACACACACACACACACACACACACACACACACACACACACACACACACACACACACACACACACACACACACACACACACACACACACACACACACACACACACACACACACACACACACACACACACACACACACACACACACACACACACACACACACACACACACACACACACACACACACACACACACACACACACACACACACACACACACACACACACACACACACACACACACACACACACACACACACACACACACACACACACACACACACACACACACACACACACACACACACACACACACACACACACACACACACACACACACACACACACACACACACACACACACACACACACACACACACACACACACACACACACACACACACACACACACACACACACACACACACACACACACACACACACACACACACACACACACACACACACACACACACACACACACACACACACACACACACACACACACACACACACACACACACACACACACACACACACACACACACACACACACACACACACACACACACACACACACACACACACACACACACACACACACACACACACACACACACACACACACACACACACACACACACACACACACACACACACACACACACACACACACACACACACACACACACACACACACACACATACACACACACACACACACACACACACACAGAGGCACGGAACCGAAGTTGTGCTGAATGTTCTAAAACGTAAAATGCGAGTGGAAATTTTGATTTTGGAGACCAAAAGTTTTTTTTCTCCCGATAGTGAAAACAATGCTTCCGCTACCTTTAGGTAGACTCGGAAGCAAAATTATAGACAATTCCCTTGCAGACGAAAAAGGGGCAGTTCCCCCGAAACTGACATCTATCCTTCTCCGGGTACCACCACCGTTTACGCCCAATGCTTCCACTAATCACGCCAACCAGACTTTTCCGCCCCATCAAAACGATTAACCGTTTGATTCAATAATGGACAACGCGTTAAGCTCCTTCGTGAGCTACACCCGCCGATATTGATGAATCAATCTTTCCCCTTCCCCACCGTATCTGGTGCCTATAAATCTTTATAACTACGTCAGACGGCGGTTTTTCCCTTCCCTTCCCCGCACTGCCGGAGCTCATCTGTCCGTCAACAGATTTACAGCTCCGTCTAAGTGAACCATTACGTAAAAGGGGTCGACAGTTCATTGCATCGGTGGGAGCGGAGCTATGGGCTTTTCGTGTTTATGGCTTCCAAGAATATAACATCCATTGGTGTAATTCAGCCTTTACAGAATGAAAACAAACAGTGTTCGATACTTTTGGCTTATTATTTTAAATAGTAAACCTTTGTAATCAACCAAGTAAAAAAATCCCCCCCCCCCCCCCCCAACCTAAAAAATTGTTGGTTTACGTTTCAGGATATGTAGATACAGGATATGTTGGGCTTTTCCTGTTTGTGGCTTCCAAGAATATAACATCCATTGGGGTAATTCAGCCTTCACAGCATGAACTACCATGGACAAACAGTGTTCGATACTTTTGGCTTATTATTTTAAATAATAAACCTTGGTAATCAACCAAGCTAGACAATTTACCCACCCCCCCCTCCCCCCCAACCTGAAACTTTGTTGGTTTACGTTTCAGGATATGTTAAATTTATAATTTTAAGTAGAATTCCAAATAAAAAATATAAAAAAAAAAAATTATCACGAATTAACTACGACATTAAAAATTTGTATTGCAAAATGATGCTGATCAACATACTTGAATTTCGTTGTTGTTGTTGAAAAATCTAAGTATAAAAATAAATTGTAAAGAAAATCTAAAAGTCCAAAATCTTTAGAGTCCTAAAAGAAATCCTAAACCGATTTTCGTCATTCTTATCTGGTTCGAGTTTAGGTTTAGTCTAGTTGTGCATCAAACCTTGGGAATTATGGATTTGCTGTCGAGGTGGTAGATGGGGTGGTATGAGGGGTGGTTACAGATTCTTTCAAGCGCTGCCCAAGCTACAAATCTCGACCGATTTTCTTGCTTCGCTAATGAATTTGATATAGCTTTGGAGTGTATGTCAGGAGTTACGAATTTCATTCGGGAGGTGGTTAAGGGGAGGGGGGGATTCATTAATTTACTGGCAAAGCCCAATTACATAGCAACATCACTAATAACAATTTGAAAACTGGAGATAAAATGAATTACAGTAAATAAGTGGAGCCTAAGTAAGATAACAAATAAACTAAACATGAATAAAGACAATAATCCGTCAAAAAAATTAATTAAATAAATGAAGTAACTGTACACTGGTAAGTATTTAGGAAAAAGAAACTGGCGATGGGATCATAATCCGCTAAGGGTAGAGATAGAGTGTAAAAAAGTCGAAGGTGGGGTTGGCATCCAAAACCAAACTTGCCTAACGCACGATTCTGCACAAAGGTCGATGTCGGAGGTAGTTAGCTGAGGATAAAGGGACGCAGAACACGGATGGAGAAAGTCAAGCGATTCTGGGAGCTCGAAGACCAACTTTTGAGAGCTAGGCAATTTAAATTATTGTTCAACAACTTGGGAAGAAGGTTTAGATCAGAGGTGGCTCTTCGATTGCTCAGTGGATGTAGATGGCAGAGCTCCAACAAATTTGTACAAATTGATATGGAAAAGGTCTCGATTCAAAATATTAATGACATCCTCTCACCGATTGCGTATCACAAACCCCTAATGACTGGCTTTTTCCATTAGCAATGACATTAGGGATTGGGAGCACTAAAGCAAATTAAGTAATTAATTCCATCCAACGCCTACACGTATCATGCCTCGTCAAAAAACGGCTCTCGGGATCGGTTAGATTGAGGCTGAAACAGTGACCTTGGCAATATGAGATTTCGTAATGAACTAATTTCAGGAGGAGGGTTGGTCGATGGGGTGAAGGGGGGTGGCCCCATAGCAATCAACCCCCACCCCTCCGATGTTTTCAATTTCATCACGTTCGGCTTGTTCATGGAGGACTAATGATCCATTAAAGGGATGGCCGTCCTTTTGGGAAGAGTTGATGTCGAAGGGAGGGGAGGGGGCTCGGTCCCTTCCGGCCCTTCATTAAAATTCAAGCCCTTTCGCAAACATAATGAAGCGAGCACCGCTAAGACTTGTCTCCTGGTAGTTGCCTCGTCGAGGCTGTATAGCGTCTCCTTTCCCTGTACAGCTCGGACATCACCCTGGACTCTCCCTGGGCTCCCTTCTCGGTATTTCAATTCTACCAAACCGAGGGACTGACCCGCCACGTTAATTGTGCCCTGTGTATTAATTGGGTTTAACGAAGGTGGTGTTCAGGGAATATCGCGAATAATTCTAGACGGTACACATCTCTCGCCTGAAGGGAAACGTTAACAAATAACACATGGAAATTTTATATACATCCTCGTAATCTATTTTGTGTGGTACACAAGTTTGATGCAGAATTTAAAACAGACACACCTCAAAAGAATTAAGGTATCATTTTTACTTATAGACGTCGAACCCAGATCAATCGGTCAATGTTCATATTATTTATCAAACACGGAGAAAGACCAGCGATATCAAGCTCCGACTTGAGCCAAAATATGAAATGAATCACGCTTCTTCATGGTTATCAGCATTAATCCGAGGACGGAATAAGATACCTATCGCAATCTTGGCTTCACCATCGTGTTCAGCACTAAAAAATCTCTAAAATGAGGTGCCACTCTGCAAAAAATGGAAAATTTGGTTCTAAGTACTCAGTTACTACCTTCAGAAGGATCATCAACATGTGGGTTGACCAACAGACCACAAGAAGATGGTCCAATATTGAGGAACGTGTCCACAGCAAGCTCATGGTGGCCAAACCCAACACCAAACTTACTGAGGGACTTCTCAGGAAAAACGGTAGGGAACTTAAAACAATAGCCGACCTTATAACCGGCTTTCCACCCCTACCTACGTTTCCACCTACACCGCATAGGGGTCACACAAAACCCAACCCTGTGCAGACTATGCGATGAGACAAGACGAAACAGTATCCACATAATCTTCGAGTGCACTGCACTCACCTATCGCAGATTTAAACTCTAATGGAGCACAATCCCCAATGATGTCTATTGGAAGCGAACAATTAATCAAAGGACTCTCATCCCTCACCAGAAGGCTGAATCTCTTTGATTAAACACAAAACTCTCAGAAAAGTACAATAAGCCACCAGGCTTCCCTGCTTGGGGCTCAAAATAACCCCACCTTAAGAGTTTTCCTATACATCTACATCTAATTACCCCCCTTCCCCATGGGTAGTCCAAAATATTTTTGGATTTATTTTTCTAACTTTTATTTGCTTTTAAAGCTTAGTATCAGGCACCCTATTAACGTTCTCCGAATTTCACATCGGTACCTCGAAAAATGTGGGGAAAACATTAGGAGTGAGGCGGTTACTTCTCATGGGAAAAATGCTCAGATTTCATTCTGTTTTGGCTCAAGTCGGAGCTTGATCTCGCTGGTTTTTTTCCGTGTTTGAAATATATTGTGAACCAGTGTTGGGCATAATCTTATCGTCGAATACGAATACGATTGTAATCGCGATAATTATTCGTTGATTCTGAGTAACTGCGATTATATTCGTATTCGTGTAATCGTATTCGTCTGTCGGCGATTACACGAATTCGACCTATAAAAATGCGTCACGGCCATCAATTTCAATAGGGCGTTCCTCCTATAATATGCGAAGCCTTGCAAATATTACCTAGCTTCAGGGGGACGTCCTATTGAAATGGATTTGAGACAAAGCGTTGAATCCGCTTTAAGGACGTCCCTCTGAAGCTAGGTAATATTAGCAAGGCTTCGCATTTTTATGAATGACGCCCTATTAAAATTAATGAGTGTGACGCATTTTTATGGATTGTATTCGTGTAGTCGCCTACAAACTAATACGGTGACAAGAATCGGGCCGCAGGGACACCAACCCTGTAAGATCTGAAGGGTCCCCCCCCCCCCCCCCTAGGGAATCATCGAGAAATTTTTTTTTTAATCGTTTTAGCGAATTTTCTTATAAAGTAAAGCTATTGCAATGGCTCCAAAAATTTTGAAATAATAACTTTTTTTTCAGTGTGTAATAAGTTTTTTTTTTCAGAACAAAAATTTTCTTCATCGAAATCTGTTTTTAGGCATTCTGAAATGATTCCTGGATTTTAACGCTCTTTTATATATATATATATATATATATATATATATATATATATATATATATATATATATATATATATATATATATATATATATATATATATATATATATATATATATATATATATATGTTTGTATGTGTTATTCCAGACGACAACTCTCGTTAGAATTGAGATAAAAACTTCGTTCTTTCGCCATAAAATCAAGCATTTCAAAAGAAAGGATGTGTTCGTTGGACAACACTTTTTGAGCACATTAAATTGGTCAAATTTCAAAAAATGTACTAAAAAAAATCACAATAAATGACAAAAAAAAGGCTAAACATTGGTGTTTTTATTATTATTTTTTTTAGCATAATATTACTCAAATAAAGTTTATCAAATATGAAGATGGTATTTTAAAAATTAAAGCTCAAACCTATGCTCAAAATTGTAATTAAATTTAACTAAAATGTGCTACAAAATCGATATAAATGTAAAAAATTCTAGAAATCCAATATCTTTGTTTAAATAATAGAATGTTATTCCGAACAGATTTTTCAGCAATAAAATTGATAGTTTTCAATTTTTGGCAGACAAAATGACGAATTTGAGCAACAAAATCAATAGTTAACATTTATTTTGCAGACAGTAAATTTCAACTTGAGCGTTGCTAAGTGATGGGAGGCCGAAAATCATAATGTGAATATCGTAAACGTTAGCGTCTAAGACTTCCAGAATAATTAAAATTCTGCTAGCTTTTTTTAGTTGCAAACAGGTACTAAAATAGAAAACAACCTTGCAACCTTTGATGTATAGTTTACTGAGGTGGTCGCTGAGTGGTGTGATTTTCACGCTGTAGTTCACCTCTGAGTAAGTTAGTTGATTTACCTATAGTATTCTTGTTGGATTATTTTTGCGTTTATGCCTTTAATTTATTACCTTTTATGAGTTCGCCGTTTTTGTAAGGGTAGCTGTTGTATTGTATATTTTTAGGCACTGATGAAGATAATACATTTATCGAAAGCTTGGCGAAAGAGGAGGAATCATTTGTTTGGCCCCAATCCTGATAATTTAACGACAGAGTGACTAACTCCTGTAACCCATTGCCATCCATTATAAAACTAAAGGAGCATGTAAGAAATGGATGTTTTGGTTTACCATTGGAAAATGTAGAACAAATGGTACAACATTCATATACACAACAAATCAATATACAACAATTTATATACCCAACATTTACACAACAAATCATTTGAGTTTTATACCTCACCACTTATACTCCACTTAGACAGGATGTACCTAACGTCCTTCAAAATAGCGATAAAACAAGCAGTTCGTTTCAACAATGAAAAAAATACCAAGTAAATATCCGTTCTTAAATTCGAACAAAATGGACTAAATTGGTGATTATGAGTTCATAAATATGTCTGTTATTTAGGATGTCCAGAATAGATTTAAATCCTAAAACCTCGCGAACAATTATTGGGGATGCAAAATTTTAATTTGCCAGGGTTACTTGCTTTACCAGTCATAATATGATATATTATGTTCCAGTTTATATAGGTCGCCCATTTTGGTGTACCTAAATTTCAGGTATTGGAAATTAAACGCAGATTAAAATAGCTCTTAGACCTAAGAACCTGGGTTCGCAAACCTCTCAGTACGTACCTCATTTTGGACCAGAAAGGAGGTTAGAACCTTTCTGACCTTATTTGTGAAATAATAAGTACCTAGCAAGTAGCAATAAAAAAATAAAAATAAAAAAGGGAATCATATTCTCAGATGATTAATCTCTGCATCGAATGTGATTAAAGATCGGTTAGAAATTACATTTTTGGCGATTGCTTAAATTTGGGAGAGTGGGAGGAACAAAATTCACCATTTCTGACATTTTTTAGTATATTTTTTAATTTGACCAATTCAATGTGCTCAAAAAATGCTGGCCAACGAACTCATCCTTTCGTTTGGAAAGGTTGATTATTGGCGCAAGAACGGAATGTCTATCTCAATCCTAAGGAGAGTTATCGTCTGGAATGACACATATATACATATGAAAAAGCGCGAAGTTCAGGAATAATTTCAGAATGTCTCAAAGAGGATTTCAATCGAGAAATCATTCAAAAAATTTCATTTTAAATTTTTTTGAGCCATTGCTAAATTTAGCTAAAACGTCGTTTTTAGCAATATTTTTGCCTTTTCTCAAAAATGGCTCGAGGGATTTTGATTAAATTCACAGGAGTTACTCCTCCTCTAAATAGAAATGATATCCCATCCCAAGAGATAAAAATTCCATTCTTGCGCCAAAAAATCAAGCTTTCCAAAAGAAAGGACAAGTTCGTTGGCCAGCATTTTTTTAACACATTAAATTGGCCAAATTTCAAAAAAGAGCAAAAAAATCTATAAAAACTCAAAAAAATTAAAAGCCTCTTTTTGAATCGCAGAATATTATTTAGAACGGGTTTTTGGCCATATTTTGGTAGTTAACAATTTCATTTCCCCCAAAGTCCCTAATTTTCAAAACGATGAAACATAAAATAGTACGATAATTTACGAAAATTCGCTCATACGATCATGCTGCATGACGGAACTTTTTTCGTTTGAACTTCTTCCAAGTCATTATTCTAATTTACAATAGTGTTTCTTTTTTTTCTATCTGAATGTTTTTCAAATTAATTGAAATCAATTAGCATTTAACATGACAAGAAAATTATTTCAGTTTGAACAATTATTAATTTTTTCGGGGCCTATGCCCCGATTGGCCGCTAGTTAGAATACATTTTATGTGGTATTCAGGGTGTTAAATTGTACCCTCGTCCATTATGGTGATTCTGCAGGTTGGTTTCTTATTAGATCTCCTCAATCTCCATTAAAAAAGAAAAAAATCCCGTATAGTGCTGCGCCATAACGAAACAAATGAGATTATTGTTGAAGAGTTGCAGGGTTGAAAAATAGAAATGGAAGAGTCGGGGCTGGGGTGGAGATAAAAAGTGGTGGAAGCCTTTCTTCCAGCTAGGGAACTGAACATCTCCGCAGGGCCTTTTAATGAGGTAGACTGGATAATGGCGGGAGTGGTTAGCCTGCTTTTTACCCGGTTCCTGGCCTTTTCCTTCTTATAAACCATTTGCATATCCTCCTTGCTCCCGGAAACAATAATAACTGGCGATTTACTTCTATTCATCAACATAATTGAGGGGGTGAAATTGATTCATTCCAACTGTGTACCGAGCGGGAATATCTCCAACGAGCACAATTTTCACAAGTCGGTTGGAACAAAAAGTTTAGTTTTCTGTTTAAGGTCAATCATGAAACGTGCACTTATAAATTGCGAACTATATGACACCCCTCAACTATATGAAGATCAACGAGCCAGCTTGAGAGCCATTTCAAATCTTCCAGGTGATCAGCGTCGCACAATTGAGCGTCAAGTGCAAGGCCTTCTCAATGGCTGACAGCATTCCCCTCGCATCACATTCATTCGACCTTTCTGCAAGTCAGTTTAAAGACGCTCTGGGAAAATAGTTAGAAGCCCACCCTCAAAATTGTAATGAGCTTAGGCCCCCCCAGAGGTGCAATGGGGGCCACCATAGATAGAGAGTGGAGAGTGACAGTACCATAAGAGATACAACTCGTACTAATAGCATATATGCTACGTTCGGAGAAGATTGGTTTTCCAGTTCTAGGATCACCCATCCGTCGCCAAACGCGGCCTTTCAAAAACACGAGAACAGGCGTGCGACGCCCGTTGGGAAACTACGGAGCGACGATAGCGCATTCCCTTGGATCTCGCGGGAACTGTCACAAAATTGTGATGGACGTGGGGCCACCATGAACTTGATCCAAGCACGTAATCGTAAACAAGTTGATCAGTGCTCACAAAGTGAGTCACATGATAACCCATTTTGTTGTAAGGAGATCCACGTGAAATAGACGCTTCCTGCATTGAATAGTAGATAAAATGGCCTTGGAGCTCACTCAGCTGAGATATGACCTCTCAGTCGTCTTCACCTTTCTCTCTTGAGCCACCCTCTCAAATTCCAGCTTCCTGCGTCGAATAGGAGACAAAATGGCTTTGGAGCTCACTCAGCTGATCCTCTCATGCGTCAGCAGCCCCTGGTACATCATTATCCTCGCCATGTTACAGATTACAAAGCCAAGTTTCATCAAAATCGGACTTTGGGATGTGCACACAATAAGAGAGCCATCTGGGAGTTCTCCATTGCATTTGTTGCTGATATATAGGCTCAGAGAGTGTAGGATAGCGAGGTTTTTTTTTTTTTTTTTTAAACAAGAATTGCTAATGCCGATTCTCCATCTTATTGCACCCAGAACTGGCAGACTGTTTCCAATCAGGCCCCGTAACAAAAGTACGCTAAAGAGTTTTTGGCGACTTCAACTTAATTTCACCCAATACAGTAGCAAATGCAGATGCAAACCCAAATGGAACAGGAGGCACAGTTGCCTTAATTTTGATGTCACGTTAACGGTGGTTGGGCAACGCGATATTTCCCTCCGCTGTCTTGTTGTCTACTGGTTGTCTACTCAAGTTCTTTATTTCGAAATGGGCATGGATTCAACGCAAAGTTAGTAAGCCTCAAGTGGGGAACACCGCGGTTCAGTTGCACTTATAGGTCTTTAGTCGGTACGGATTTCATGTTTTTGGGTTTCCTGTTGGGTAAATAATAATTTAGTATGAAAAAGTATATATCTCTATGACAATGAACCTGGATTTTACCTGATAATCATCGAGTAGGCAGCACTACACGCATTGTTCACGAGAAAACAACTGAGAGACCAGGCTAACTAAGAAAAATACTGCAACGAAGTAGCGTCTTAAAATATGTGAAATTTAATATTATGTTCATTTAAAATATGTAAAATAATAATAAAAACAAGTCCTCTAATCGACCAAATAGAGCCTGTGTGCAAAAGATTTTTTCGATCGAGTTGAAGGCTAGACGGAAGAGGTGGACTTCAGATAGCACATTCGGTTTCTACGTGACTTGAAACGTAAAATAACGAAATTTGAGGGGTGTTCAAAAAACCTTCACGCTACATTTAAAAAAAAAAAATTCGAGCTTTTCAAATGGAAGGATGAGTTATTTGGCTAGCATTGTTTAAAAGCACATTAAATTGGTCAAATTTCAAAACATTTGCTAAAAAATCACTAAAAATAGCTACAAACAGCCAAAAATCGTTGAATTTATAATTACTAACAGAATTTTATTCAAAATAAAATTAAAAACGATCAACTAGGTAGGCCAGCGAAAAATTTTGCATAAAATGATGCTGAAAACACTTGAATTTTAATATTTGCTGAACAACTGCTATAAATTCTAAAAATATAAAATCGTTTTTTATTCGGAGAGTTTTATTTATTATGAGTTTTTTGTCATAAAATTGGTTTTTAACTGCTTCTTAGTACTCAAACTGCTCAAATTGCAACACAATTTAACATACCTATTACAATAGGATGGGTATTTTAATAAAATTTGCTCATACGATCATGCTGCATGACTGGAACTTCTTTATAATGTTTCCCTAAAACACAACACTGGGGTGTCGGATACCCCAGCCCGATTTCAAACTTCTGCTGCTTGAAGAAATCATAACCCAGCGAAATCTAGCGGCCATGTAAATAACTATCAGGATCCCAGCTTACCGAAACTGCCTCCTGACTAATCAGTAACAGTTTTGATTCCGAGTGGTTCACATCAGAAGAGCGTGTGTCCGACACCCCAGTGGTGTCTTAACGTGACTCTTAGGTTTGAAAATATTCCTTCCCATTTTCAACGGTTAAGGAAATTGGTGAACGCATTTACATAGAAAATTGAATTTATATCGAAAGTTTCTCGAAGAAATTTTCGTTTAAAGCGACCTTTACGGAGCTGTAACGTAATTAGCTACTTTTTAGTGAAACTATCTTTCACCTACCTCCACTCTCTACTGCCTAAAAGTCGGCCTGACACATTAGCGACATAGGTAGTGTTCAATTCTTTCCCTAGTTTTCAAATTAACGTCAATGGTGAAGTCGTGTTATGCGGTATTTTCCCCTAACGGAGATGTTTCGGATTTTCTTGTATTTTGTATTTCCCCAGTGGAAATGAAGTGTCACTTACAGTTTCTCGGTCTCCCAACAAGGGACGCGAAACGTGATTTTTATAAACAGGTTTTTTTCCACTTTTTGTTCTACTGTCTAGTTTCGAAATCTATGATTAATTTTTAGAAGAGTGTTTATTCATTTTTTGGTAGGAACTAAGAAGAAGGCTAAAAATATGTTTTTTCAGGGATGCAAAGGTGAAAAAATAGTATTCAATTACAATTTTGTTTTTGAAGGTTTATTTTACATTTTTCCACATTACCTGGAACCCTTCTATTTATTTTCAAGCGTTTTTTGGGAAAAAACAAATTTGACTTTTTTTTAACGATATTAAAGTGTTGGGGTGTCAAGCCCCTCAGTGGTATAGAATCAGTTGTAAAAACTATTGGTGCGTTCTAGGCCCTTCTTTGATTTTGAGTCACTCGCCAAGCACGGATGATAGAATTTCGATCCGTAATTGCAATACCTGATCTGACCTAATCTGTATGCAGCCTCTTGAAATGATTGCAAAGACCACAGCTCCTCAGCTCTTGGATGAAACCTGCAGCGTTTCCGATCTCATGCACAACTGGACACTGATCTTCCGTCTCATGCATAATTATCATCACTCCCTCAGTTATCGGAACCCGAATGTGCAGCCATTGTATACCAAAGTAGCCCGGGGGGAAAACGTGGAATCGTAATACCGCTCAACGAGATAGCCTGACAGGGGTGCTTCCTTCCAAATTCAGATTAATCTATCCGGGGAGAGGATTAATGTTGGTTGCGGTTCTGCCCGAATTGAGACGGACCCGTGCAGCATTAATCACTTGAGCCTCTCCCCCATTATTCCCAGTGTTTTCCGCCTCCACATCAGAAGAACATCTGCCTAACTAAGAATTTTCAATCCCCAGTCTAAATGTTTGAAGGGAGAATTCTCTCCGTTCCCAATGATGATCCGCATAGTTTCCTTTGTTGTCATGACGCTCAACAAGGAAAGCTGTAGTGGCCAGCGTTGGGAATAGTCTTATCGTCGAATACAAATACGATTGTAATCGCGATAATTATTCGTTGTTTCTGAGTGAACTGCTGATATTCGTATTCGTCTGTCCGCGATTACACGAATACAACCCATAAAAATGCGTCACGGTCATCAATTTCAATAGGGCGTCCCTCCTATAATATGCGAAGCGTTGCTAATATTTCGTCGAGAGACAAATATTCTTTTTTCTTGCGAGAGACAAATAGGCTGGGCTCCCTATCTTTGAATTTGCTTCAAGAAAGTCCCTCTGAAGCTAGGTAATATTTGCAAGGCTTCGCATATTATAGGAGGGACGGACTATTGAAATTGATGATCGTGACGCATTTTTATGGGTTGTATTCGTGTAATCGCCGTCAGACGAATACGATTACACGAATACGAATATAATCGCAGTTGACTCAGAATCAACGAATAATTATCGCGATTACATACGTATTCGATAATAAGATTATGCCCAACACTGTTCCCAGTTATGATTCGCATCGTTACCTTTGTTGCCATGACGCTCAACACGGAAACCTGTAGCGGCCATTTTAAAATTCTTCGAATTTTGACATTCCCAAGTGTTTATATTTTGAGTGTTATAATTTGTAATATACAGGGCGTCTGATGGAAAGGTTACACCCCACTTCATTTCCACTGAATACAGCGTAAAAAATTGGGACCAACGCCATTCTTCATAATTGTATACGTAGGTATTAGGAAAAATACTTTTGCGCGCGCCACTTGCCCCAGAAGTGGCGCAAACGACATAAACTTGGTTTTTTCAAATAAGAACCCCCATTTTTTTTTTATGCAGATTTGAATTCTGCGTAAAATTTCATGAAGAAATGAGTCATCACTCGATTTTTTAAATGCTCGCAAACGGGCGCAATTCTGCTCCAAAAGTGCAACAAATGTGAACTACAGAGTTTTTGAGGATATTAAATTGCCACATGTAATGCATGATTTTGCGATATTTTTTCTTGCTGAACCTCGTAATGATGGTGATTTATCGCTATTTCCAACACCAACTTGAGAAAACACCGAAAAACTGCATTTTTGTATGCTTTATGCTCTGTGGAAACTAGTAAGATAAGGGCGATTCTGGTCGATCTTTCGGTGTTTTCCCGAATCGATGTTACAAATATCACTTAATGAACATCGTTACGAGGTTCAGCAAGCAAAAATAGCGCAAAATCATGTATTACATGTGGCAATTGAGTATCTTAAAAAAACTCAGTATTTAACATTTTTTGCCCTTCTAGAGCGGAATTGCGCCCGTTCGCGCGCGCTTAAAAAATGGAGTGTTGGGTCATTTCTTCATAAAATTTAACGCAGAAATCAAATCTGCATTAAAAAAGGGAGGTTCTTATTTGAATAAACAAAGCACGTGGCGCGCGCAAAAGTATTTTTCCTCATATCTATGTTCAAAATTATGTAGAATGGCGTTAGTCTCAATTTTTTACCTGAATTCAGAGGAAATGGAGGGGGAGGGAGGGGAACTTCCCGTTGGATACCCTGTATATAGGTAGTTACCTAAGTTATCTAAGTACTTGGGTCGCTAAGTCAAGAAGGTCTTGAGGGTTATAAGATGTGGAGACACTAGATGTTCATCTTCCTTTATTATGTGAGAAACCTTGCATTTCGAGTGGGAAAAGGAACATTCGCTCTTCATCAGGCCACATATAAACATAAGTTATTGTTTAATGTTCTTAGTTGTTCTCTGTTAGTTGTTGTACTTTCGTTTTGAAATGGGTTTCCGCGACTTCGTCGTGAGTGATTTAGTTCGTGTCTTGTGAACATTAACTCTACTATGCCACATGCCACAGACTTTTTGCATATTGACACGAACATTATTTAAATTTCAAATTTTAATGTTGTATATAATTTATGTTCTAATACTTATTATTGACTTCATATGTATTTTTCTATGTAATATTGAGTTTAGCCTTGTAGCCTTTTTAAATATTTGTTAGTAGCCGAGGAATTTTATATTATTACTCGAGCTAGCTTATAGATAATATTTCCTACTGCGATAGAGTTGTTGAGAATTATTTGTTAACTATAGATATTTTGTTTCTTATTTATAGTGTTGAATCTTAGATATTTAAGTTGTTAATTGTATGAATGTGTGCGAATGTAATTTTAATTATTGGCAATGTAGTTACATTTTTCAGTTCCAATGAGTTTCGGCCTGGGTTCTCTATCGGCCGGGGGGCGGTCTCGCCTGGTGTATCACTCCTATAGATCGATTATGTAGTATTTTACCTTTTAGTTAAACCTTTTTCACATTGATTTAAACTTTTTCACTTTCATTTAAACTTGTTTTACTTCCATTTAAACTTTTTTCACTTTCATTTATCATTTTTTACATTGAATTAAACCTTCTTCTATTCCTAAGTAGGAAAATATCGTCCGAGGACGCAGTAACTCACTGATATTGGCACTGAGTATTCATGGTGTGGTTCACTCAAAAACAGTCACTTCCAGCACTACGACTGCTGACATTTTTGTGGAGTTCTTGAGGGAACTTGAGGGTCTGGTTTCTGGTGACAAGGGGGTTGTTCTCATATTAGACAACGCTCGAATTCATCGTTCACACGCTGTTAGAGATTCCGTGGCTTCTTCTACAATGAAGAATGAATGAATGAATGAGAAACATGTTGATTTTCTGTCGAACAGCAGGATAGAGATACAAACATGGGGCTTAGGTCTGAAGACCATCAGCGGAAGAACCGTCCATATTTCATCATTGCTGTGATAAAGGCTTGCAATCAAATAATCAAATACATAACGATTAAATACAAATTGATCAAATTAAATACAAATAAATTCATCAAACCTACCTACATAACCCAATATTTAATACATTAGTTAAAGAATAATGTTACGTATAAAAAGCAAATACAAATGTTTAGTATTAAGGAATGAACATTAGGACGAAACAATGAGGAGGATTCGAGAAGAGAGACATTATATCAATTATTATTATTATTAAATTCAGAGATAAGAAATTCTCTATATCGCCAGGCTTCCCGAAAATAGGAGCAAAGTCTCGGCGAATTGGAACCATCCAGGACCGCTAACGATTCCTCCCTGGACAGGGTCAATCGGCCAAAACATGTACTACGCACTTTACTGAGGATCAGGCACGCAGCTAGGAAGTGCTTTACCGTTTCATCAGCTCGAAGGTTACACAGGGCACAGAGACGGTCCCGGATCTATGGCTGGCAATAAAGGTTCAGCAGCTCACCTCGGCATTTAATGATTACCATGGCCTCGTACTGGCTCGATGTACTCACGTAGTTCACTTCTGGATTTGGATAACGGTAGGTATAGAAGATGGTATTGTGCATTATTGTCACTTTCCGAGATACTGTTCATAAAAATCCTCTTCTGGGCCTCCAGGACTAGCCTCGACAGTTCTCCAAAAGCACGAGGATCAAACGGGTTTGCAGAAGGAACTCCCAGATACGGAGTAATCAAGTCTTGCCACACCTCGGCCCACCCGATCTTTCGTCTAGTCATTTCAATTGCAGTAATCTTTGTGAAACGGCTATCGGACTACTCCAATGACAATGAAGTTTCTACCACCTTACCCGCCAATGCCCAACCCTGTGGAAAAGGCGTTTTCCAAGATGAAGTATGTAGCAAGAGACATCCTGAGTGCACCATCTTCCCCAAGTAATAAAACTACTGTGCTTCTCGCACTCCACGTGATTGTCAAAATTATGTGACAGACATTATACGTTAGACATTAGACATTATACGTCAGACGTTAGACGTTATTACCCACTGCAGTCAATGGTCAACCTCTACATTTACTCCATCAAATCTCTGTAATACCACATAGACTGCATAGTTCCTATTCAGTTTGTTTGTACATTGTATTACTTTATGATGTATAAGTGAAGTTTTCACCTGTTGTTCCTTGTGTTAGAACTAAAGTTTTCATGCGTTCATTTTGTTCAAAAATTTATTTTTCTACTTGAGAGTAGAAGAAGGTTTAATTCAATGTAAAAAATGTTTAAATGAAAGTGCAAAAAGGTTTAAATAAAAGTTGAGAAGGGTTAATTTAAAGTAAAAAAGGTTTAAATCAATGTGAAGAAGGTTTATTTTAAAGTAAATAAGGTTGAAATCAATGCGAAAACGGTTTAAGTAAAAAGGTAAAATACTATAAATCGTGTTTAAAGGTGCTTATCTAGGGAGACCACCGTGGTGGGGCGGGTCCGGGCTCGACCGGAATGCCCTAGCCGGAGTGCCACTTTGGGCGGTTGAATGAGGAAATTTTAATCTCTCCAGCCATCATGCCAGCTTTTTTCTTCCTTTCCTTTCTTCCATACCTTTTTATTATTAATAAAATTCGCTACGCTCGCATCTGAGAAATGAATAACATCTAGCATTCAACCTTTTAGTAAAAATTCAGATTAGTTGGGGTACATGGTGGGTGGGACGGTAGCGGAAATGGTCATTAGTAGGCCGGGGGCCTCCAAAGTTTGCTGACACAGATCCCACTAGATCCTTTTTAGTTCAGGAGCCAAGGCTGAAACAGATAATCTCTTAAAGTCGCCTAGACTTCTGCCCTTCGAAAACCCCTAGCGACCTCAATATTGGTCTGATTCAGGTCTGCCAAAACCTCATTCGATTCAGAGGTAGGTAATACTTTCCAAAGTTCGTTTCGAGCAGGTTTTTAGCATGGAACATGCTTTAGCCTTGAGCTAACTGGCGAAAAGTGTCACGTTTTTTGGGAGACGCGGTTGGGAGACGGCGATGTGTCACGAAATTTTTTCTCATGATTTTAACGTACAACCAAGCCGTTGCTGGGGAAATGAAAGTTCTTTATTTTTCATCGGACAAAAATCGTTTTCCATTCGTTGGAAAGCTCTTGATTTATCACGCATTTCTTTCGTACTTGTTCTTCTATTTATGTGGTAGTTTTATATTTATTTATGTCATGGATTGATAGATATAGTAAACAATGCCGCTTGTTTTGTTGTCACTTGGTTGAGAAGTTAATCTTGTTTATAGTAATTGTTTATAGCACCATAACAGATATTTATGTCGTAGTTTTAAATTTATTTACTTGATATTAATCCAATAATGCGATGTTATAAATGGTTAGTAAACAATATTATTGTGCCGCTTGTAAACCTTGTTTTGTTGTCACTTGGTTGTGGTGGTAATCTTTATTATAGTTGTGCTGCTTGATGGCAGGCTAATTAGTTTGGCAACTTTCATAACTATAAGAAAACAAAATAAAATATTCCCGAATTAGTGGGAAGAAAGTATGTTCCATGTTTAACCATTTTAGCCGAAGTATACTCGACACGAATTTTTAGAGTATTAAATCTTGAGTAGAAAGAGCTTTGGCAGACTGAAATCAGATGAATATTAACGCCACTAGGTGATTTGAAGGGCAATAATCTAGACGGGGAAAGGAGAGGATTGGCCCAAAATTTTCCCGATTTTCAATTGTTTGTCATTCGCTTATTTCAACTAATAATTCAGAGTTTTGGGATCGGATAGTTCTGTTTTTTTATGCTCTACAACTTTGGTATGTATAAAATTTTCTGTAGAATGCATGGTGTAGGAATTATTAAAGAAAAACTTTAAAATGGAAAAATTAAGCCTTCATTAGGAGGCCGCCATTTTGAGATTTTCAAAATCTAATTTCAATCCTTCTCCTTAAATGGCTACCTATTTTTGACCTTGGCTCCAGGACTGTTTCGATTATGGGTGCTCCAATTAACACCTCCTTCCCAACTCATTCTATTTCAAATCGATTTCGCCGTACCACAGAGTGGCATAAATTGCTAAAACTCCCCATTCGATTTTTAAAAGGATTTTCTTTTATCTTACTTGATTACATTCTCGTTTTATCTCTTTCAGGTATTCCGGAGGGAGCACACGCCGAAATTCAATACGGTAAGTCCCGCCAGACTCAGCCCGTTTCCCTTCTTTCGTATTTGCCTTTTTCACGGGAAGGTGCCCCCAAGAGGGGGTTCTTAGCCGGCGTATTGAGGAGCCCTCTTTAATAATTCTAAGGGAGCGCTTAAAAGTGTTTGCGCTGCCTCTTTCACCTTTCCATCCGCGGCCTTTCTCCCTTCACTTTACCCCTTTCTCCGTACCTTTACGATGGGATCCCCCCCCCCCCCCTCCTCACCTGATGAATAATGAAAGTGTTTTGTGGGCCGGCCGGTAAACAGGACGACGCTGATTGATAGAATTCACCGACGTGAACGAGATGTTGACAAGACTGATATACCCACCTGACCTGGACTAATATTTTCATGTAGCTATTATTCGTTTAATAACGGGTTTCACGAGAAAAAAAAAGAAGTTCGTTGAAAAGGGGAAAATAAATCCAGTCATGCAGCATGATCGTATTTCATTTTTATTTGAATATACGGTCACACATACCATTTGCAAGGAATTTACATAGAAACTAATAGAGTTGAAGAAAAGAAAAACCCCCACACCGTTAGAAGAGATCTTGGCGCAGTTTTTACCGTACTTGCATCTTGGAAAAAATGTTGGTTCTCATAGTTCAATTTCCGGTTGGAAAATCTCAAGTTTTCCCAAATTAGGTAAATTTCGCTTTTCAGAGGGTGTTTTCATGTATGTAACAATCCACCGATGGTCGTGATCAAAATTCTTGGATTTCTACAGTATATATAGTAGCTTTTACATGAAAGAAGTACCGCTGGGAAGAGAGAGGGATGCGGGATATCAATGAATTAGGTATTAGTGTAAACAATGGGAGTTTATATAATATTAATTGCTATGAACGCAGGTGAAAGATAGTAAGACTCACCGTTCTTGAAGGTTAAACAACGATCAAGAGCAAGCGGGCCCGTGCGCGTTGGGGGTACCAACTGGCACGCCATTCCATTGAACGGATCACAGTAACAGTTTTTGATAGCTGTCACATGTCTCAAACCTTAATTCTAAAAAAGAGGTCAGGCATCTATCCGATATGAAATTTAATGTTCCTTCCAACGGTATCCTAAAATTTGAATTTACACAGAAAAAGTGAGTTATGACTGATTTAGTGACGTTTGGTCAAAATTACGTGAAATAAAAATAAAAATTGAAAAAAAAAACTCATTTTTTTAGCGGCTTAAAAGATTGTTGAGACAAAAGTGGTTGCAAATTAGTTGGAGAATCGACTCCTGCTGTTCTGCATTTTTAAAGCGTTCTTAAGCGTTTTTGCCGTATCGCACCCACTACTGCTGTCTTTAATCTACATTCCTTATACGTTTCCCTAAGTGTTCCATTCTGATAGTTCAAAGATATTGAATAAAAATCAGACTGAATACTTGATGTGAGAAACGTTTTCGCGCAATTACAATAGGAACAGCGACGAAAGTAGAACTGTGACTCCCGTAAAGTCTCGAATGAGCATTTTATACAAGGAGAAAATTCCTCGCTAACGATCGTGAGCGGATTCAAAAATCGGCCATGTAAAACAATCTGAAGCGATGTTATCACCCGGAATGAGATTCCTCCTTGAAAACGAGGGATCTACACCGGAGCAGGTGTCGTGAGCGAGATATTTCCCCTGGCAAGCGGGATGCGATCAGACGAGGCCCCGGACGCGTTCAGGGGTGCGGGCGGCATCCCAAACATCCATCCCTCCCTCACCTCAGCTCAGCATCGATCCACGATTTCCCTTCGCTCGGAGCTCTGCGGTATAGCCCACGAGGCCTTAGCCAAAAGCGTTACGGACTGTTAGCGAATTTTTGCGGAAAAAGAAACTGATGGAATGGTTCCAAAACTTTGGTTTATTATTTACAATAGTGAACCTTTGTAAACGACCCTGGAAAAAAAAAAAAAAAGTTTTGATCAAACCTAAAGGGTAGTAGTTAAGGCTGAAATACTGACAAATCGAGATCTCAAAAACTTTCAAGGTAGCAGTATATATGTATGACTTACTTGACTTATTTTCTATGGCTCTTTATCAGAGCAAAGGGCCTCGACAATGGATCGCCAGCGAACTCTGTTTTGAGCCAGGCTCCTCAGTTGACCCCAGGACGTCCCAGCCGTCAGAGCCTCCGCTTCCACGCTTCTGCGCCAAGTTATAGGTGGCCGTCCCTTCTTGCGCCTTCCCTGTGGATTCCAGCTGAGTGCATGCCGCTCGACTGAGTGTGTGCCCCAGCCAATTCCATTTCCTTCTTCTGATCTGGGCGTCAATTGGGGACTCGTTGGCTCTGTTCCATAGGTCTTGGTTGGAGATCACGTTGGGCCAGAAGATGCGGAGAATCCTCCCGAGACATCGGTTGATAAACACTTGGAGTTTATTCATTTCGCTCTTCGTGACTCTCCAAGTCTCACAACCGTACAGGAGGACTGCCTTGACGTTCGAGCTGAAGATTCTCAGTTTCGTGTTGAGTGTTATCTCCCTAGCGCGCCAAACTGGGTACAGCTGGAGAAAAGCAACGTCAGCCTTGCGGATTCTCGCTGCTACGTCCTCAGTTGTGCCACCTTTCTTTGTTACTACACTGCCCAGGTATGTGAAGGTTTCAACGTCCTCGATCATCGTTCCATTTATATGGAGGGGATGGTTGGTAGTAACGTTGACTCGCATGGCTTTGGTTTTGCCGGCGTTCACCTTCAGTCCATAATCCCGAGCAACGGACTCCAGGTCTGCAAGCTTGTCCCGAATGTCTTGGAACCTAGATGCCAGAAGACAAATATCATCTGCAAAATCTAGGTCCTCGAGCCTTTCTGTGAGTGTCCACTGGATCCCTCTATTCTTCCCCTCATTCACCCTGCGCAATATCTCGTCCATGACGACCAGGAAGATAGTAGGTGAAAGGATGCAACCTTGCTTCACACCTGACGTCACAGAGATAGGGGCAGACAAGTTACTTTGATGCACAACTTGGCATGCAAAGCCATTGTACGCCTCCGTCAGTATCGTGATCAACTTTTGTGGAACACCATATTTCCTCAAGCACTTCCAAATCTCGTCGCGGTTGAGTCTATCGAAGGCTTTCTCAGAGTCGATAAACAGGAGATAAAGGCTAGCCTGGAACTCTCTATGTTGCTCGACGATGAGGCGCAGAGTGTTTATCTGGTCAGTGCAGGATCTGCCCTTGCGGAACCCCGCTTGTTCTTTCCTAAGGTGGGCATCCAATGGCTCCTTCATCCTGTTCAGGATTACTCTAGAGAAAACATTACTGGGGATTGATAACAACGTTATCCCCCTCCAATGGTTGCAGTTGGTGGTATCCCCTTTCTTAGGTAGCTTGATGAGCAGTCCCTTCTTCCAATCATCTGACATCATCTCGCCATTCCAGATTTTCTCGAACAAAGGGAAAAGGAGGTCGGCCATGAGCTGAGGGTCAGCATTCAGAATTTCGGGGGGTATGTTGTCACAACCAGGCGCTTTACCATTTTTCATTTGTTTGAGTGCTTGCCTTATTTCTTCCTTGGAAGGGGGTTTGGTGCTTATATTGAGATCGGGGAAAGTACTGAGATCCCCGAGCTCCAGGGAAACGTTGAGCTCTGGGGTTTCATCAAGATCAGCAGACCGGGCGTTGAGAACTTCCTCGAAGTGCTCCATCCATCTGTCGAGCTGGTCTTTTTCATTTGCTCTTAGTCATTTGTTAGTATATATATATATATATAAATTTGGATATGATAGATAAAGTGGAAAGATATAGTGACAAAAACTTCTGATAAAATTGAAAAATACCTCAATATTTCGGCGACTTGCTGTGATCACGAGTAGAATATATATATATATATATATATATATATATATATATATATGAGGAGCTCACTTTCAAAAGGGGTCATATCCACTTCCGAAAAAATTTCAGGAAGTGAAAAAAAAAAACGCTCAAAGAGTTATTGATTGGAATTTAAATTTAGTTTTTAATCTAGTGTTGCTTAGTGAGGCACTAGAAATTATACCCCAAAACATGAGCAGCCAATCTCGAAAACCAAAGGAGTTACAACTAATTATCATTAGGATATGACCCCTTTTGATCAATATTTCGGATATGTTCCATTTTGATATAAAATCACATCCAGTTCTCAATAAAAAATCTCAAAAATCAAGTGCAGGTAATTCATATTTTTTTAGGTATGAAAAAAACATGGATTATGTTTCCAAATTATATAATGTAAGTAATAATAAGCTAAGTTATTATCAACCAATTTTCAGTTTGGAACGAACAAAAAAGCCAATAGGTATTAAAAAAATCTCAAAAAATCTTTAAAATCGGTCAACATTTCAAACATGAAAATCAGTTTCCTTTTCGTCAAGACAATCACATCATTCTTCTACTTCGCCAACGTCTTGTGAGGGTGCTACTTCATGGGTACCCAAAAGAACGCCAACAATACCCTCCATTCTTGGCAACACCAACACGACACCTTAGCAACGCAAAAATGACGATAAGCCTAAAAATCTAAAGAGACACGAACTAAAAACAGAAAGAAGCACTGGAGAAATCAGCGAAACAGGAGTGAAACATGTTATCACAGCATGTCTTGATATTATTGAATATTGGGAAGTACAGGAGCACAGTTGATAACAGGAGTGCCGAAGAGTATTGCTCCTGCACTCTGTTGGTTATTCATACCAGCCCCCTTCAAATCATATCACCAAACAGCACAGGTATGTTCAATACTAGAGTTGGAAAAAAAACCGGTAGATGGCATTTTGGATATGTTCCTTTTTGAAAAACATCAACGAGCATCAACTTGAAGGAAGATGAGGATATATTCCCTTTTGATTGAAACGAAAATTACCCTTCATATAGGAATGGATGTGATCCCTTTTGAGCCAAACATCAAAATTTGACCTTCAAATACACAAGGATATGTTCCTATTTGACGCTAACTGCTGATACAAATCGAATTTGGTTATCCTACAGATTGAAAATCTGTTTTTTTGTAGATTTTTTTCGAAAAATGGATACGACCCCTTTTGAAAGTAAGCTCCTCATATATATATAACACTATATAATAATATAATTATAATACTATAATTATATTAATATAATATTACCTAATACTAATTATAAAACTTTTTTTTTTAATTAGAATTTAAGCCGCGTCTCAACCGGAAGGGTCATTAGCGGCAATCTAAAAGGGGGGGTGTCAAAAGGACACTGCAACGGGCACGATTTTATGGGGAGCCATGCTGACCGTTCGTCATTTAACGGACTGCCATCATGGACTCCAGTGGCTGATCGGAGGGGGAGAAATAGTAATAACAATAATAACCCGCAAAACGAGGCATCGCCGCACTCTGCCTCAAGGGATACAGCGATGACCGTTTTGTAACCCCTACAGCGGATAAAAATACCCCGTAATAAAAAATAAACTACGACTAGAAGAGCCTTACAAATACATAAATATTATCGATAGATATATAATGATAAATACTATATATCTCAGTTAAATAAAGGTATGACTAGATGTTCATAAATAAATAAATATATCACTGATCGGAATATCAAATTTAGTTGTAAAGCTCAGTGGCTTTCAGGTACACCAACAGGTACTGGACCTGACTGGTCCTGACAGAAGATCCACCCACTGAGGGGGTGAATGCTGGACCCTGAGGTCCATGAGGGCTGGGCAGTCCTCCAAAAAATGGCGGATAGACAAATCACCCCCACATCTCCTACACACAACATCACGAGCTGTTGGATCTAGCTGTTGTCTGTGAGTAAGACGGGCATGGCCAGTGGCTCCCCGATTGACCACAATTCGGTCCCTCCTTGGAAGGTGGGCCACGAAATGATCAACCGGGCAGAGGTCCTGAAGGACAGACCAGTGACCTCGCTCTGCCATTGCTCGAGTCAGATGGAATTGGCTTTATGCTGCATGTAGGAGATTTTATCCTCAATGCGCATAGGCAACATTTCGATGGAGTCATCACCAATGGCTCTCCTTGCTAGGGCATCAGCACACTCATTGCCGTGAATACCTTCATGGCTTGGCACCCACATAAAAGTTATGTTTGTGCCTAATGTTGTGGTTTGGCTATAATACTGTTATAATTATATATATATATATATATATATATATATATATATATATATATATATATATATATATATATATATATATATATATTTATTTATTTATTTATCGAATAATAGGTACAAATATAAACACAGATATGAGTAGAAATAATCAACGTTTCGCTATTTTGCGTTATCAAGATTAATGAAGATGTTTTTTATGTGGTTGGTGTTTAGGCAGTCTTGATCACCTGATAAGTATTGTGGGTTGTGTTGGAGTTCAATTTTGAGTCAACAATAATTTTTGGCGAAAACAATTTTCAGGTCAAAGAATTTTTCAAATTTAAAAAACATTTTTCCAAATTTAAAAAATTGTTTTTCCTCGGGGGAATCAGCCATAAGAGTTCAGGCCCGGCGGCTTGAGGGCACCCAGAACCCAAATCCGAGCTTGTTCTGCATAGTGAAGAAGCAGTGGATTCTCCTCTCGCAGCCTCTTGAGTACTCGAACTCCATAGCAGTCATTAAAATTTAGTTGATGTACTGCTGCATGACGGTTAACTGGCTGGTTCCCCCGTCTATCAGTCGTAGAACGATGATTGTTTATTCTCTCGTTTAACTGGGTAGCTTTACCAATGTAGAATGCGTCACACTGCTTGCAAAGCAATTCATATACGCACATCCTGCTTTAACAGTGTGCCGTTCCCTCCACTTTGTATGTTAGTGGGGTATTAGGAGAAGAGATTTCCACTCCTGGATGTATTATGTCACACATCAGGCACCGAGGATGATCGCATTTTTGTAATCCAAGAGATGGCTCATATAAAAGGTATATATATATATATATATATATATATATATATATATATATATATATATATATATATATATATATATATATATATATATATATATATATACATATATATATACATTTTTTGTCGTTTACATGATATTTTCCCATTAAATCCAACAACGCCGTTCGAAAAACGCTGCAAATTTTTACACGGAGGTTTATTATTTCTGTATTAGGTAGCCCTTCGAAATTGGAGTCCGTGATGGCACTCCTTTGGAATCGTGCCACTTGCAGTGCCCCTTTGAGCACCTTGTTCAATGCCGCTAATGACCCTTATGGTTGAGGTGCGGCTTAAACTACTAAATAAAAATATATAAAATATAGCTCTTCATTTGTCTATCATAAATTATTACTAAAGTATATAATAGATGATCAAAACTTGGCTACTCGTACTGTTAAACCCTATAAGTTTTTAGTTGACAATAACAACAGTTTCTATAGGTGTTTACTATAACTTAACCAGGGTAATTTAAATATGACAAATCTAAAAAATACATTTATCCACAGACACTACAATTACTTGCGCAGGTTCGCGAATATCTCAAGCTATGGCCGTTCGTCCGGACCCTGGTCTGAAAGCGATTGCTGTAATTGAAGGGGAAAAAGTCAAGGGAAAACTGTTTTTTGAACAATTCAGACCAAACCAAGCGGTGAAAATCACCGGAGAACTCACAGGTACCCTGTAGCTTGTAATCTGCCGTGAGGTAGGTTATCTATTGGGTAGTTTTTTCATACTTTGTTCAGAATAAACAGCATAGTACTCTTTTCAATCCGTCCTTAATATTTGTGCGATCTCTACGCAATGTAGGTGGATTCGTTACTAGTGCATTATAGAGCCGGAAGGTTCGATTATCGAGATAATTGAAAGATGCAGGTATGTATCGATTCGTACACATTCGTTATTCCGCCGTTTTCCAGCGATTTTCTACTGTTTCTTAAAATTTCTACTATAGGTTTAGGTATGTATGTATAAACTAGGTACTTAAAAACCAAAGGTGTGAACCATGTACCGCAATTTTCTATTTGTAGATAGGTAGGTATGAGTGGTGGGTACCGCACTCGAACAGCAGAGACTCGACGCGACCTCCTTAAGGCTCTACTAGCGCTCCTAACGGTCACTGCTTTAAACCTTGACCAGAAGATCTTCAACTCCGATTGAATCAGCTAGAAAATAAAACCACTAGAATTCTTACTTAACGCATGGAGTTTATACTCAATTTTATCCAAGTAATTAATTTTTCGTTCATGGGACAGCTCTTGTTTAATAGGTACAGAAGGGCTTGTAAAGTTTAGGTGTTTTATTTAATGCAATTAATCCCAGAAACTATACGTTAAAGAGTACCTTCCATCACCAAAAATTCTTGAAGCAAAATATAGATTAGTTTGTCAAATAGATCAGAATACTGTGCATGTAGAGGGGGTGTTAGTCGTGTTACACAAAAATAAACATCAGAAATTCTTTATAAGTTGTATTTTACGCAAAACATAAATTAAAATTAATTCAAATATTTACACAATTTATTTGAAATTTAGAGAATTAAATTTAAAAAATGTTCAACTTTCACATAATATCGAATTAAAGGCCAAGAATTTACTGTTCGAAGAAAACATTACTTTAAAAACCACTGTTCTTAGAAACTCGCTCTTAATTTTTTATTTTTCGCGGAAGTCGACAAAGTTTTCCACTAGCTTACCGTCTCTAAACGTCCCTACGTCTTTTCTCAAAGTCCAGATGAATACTAGGAGACTTGACTCAATTACTAACTATGAAAAATGTGGAATCGGCAGTGGTCGGCTATCTTTGTCACCTTCGGGTTTATTCGGTTAGCTCCCAATAAGGCTAATTTGAAACTCTAACCTCCTTGCAAGGATTTAACTACTTGTATAAACAAACTAGGTAGTCACGGATTATAATTTCAGACAGTAATATAATACAGTCTGACCTAAGATGTTTTTTAATACACGACATGAATTTATTCGAACTCAAATAGATTATGAGAAGCCATTTATATCGATGAACTACTCATACTTTTGGATCATTCCTGATGCAGGATTGAGTCATGGTGAACATGGCATGCATGTTCATGAATTTGGCGACGTCACGAGTGGATGTTCAAGTGCAGGAGCTCACTTCAACCCCCACAACAAGAACCACGGTGGAGTCGACTCCGAAGAGAGGCACGTGGGAGATTTGGGAAACATTATAGCTAACCCGGAGGGCGTGGCCAAAATCCACATGGAAGACAAGGGTATGACTGCAGTGTGGCCCAACTAGGAAAGTCAGGGATAACCTGGAATTGTCAGGGAATTCTTCGCGTCGGGAAATGGAAATTTCAGAGAATTTTGCAAAAACTACCAAATGTCAGGGAATGTTTTAAATGAAAACTTGGTGTAATAATTTACAGCGTTCTTAGGTACCTATATTATAACTCCTAAACAATCAAACTTCAATAGCGTAAACAACGCTAGTAACTTCATACTAGGTAAATATTATTTCAAAGGTCAGTTATACGAATGAAAAAATAATTATCAAGAGTTGTGGTTAAACTGTTCAAAAGTAACAACGCTACATGCACATAAAAAGTGAATAAATTCACAGAGCAACTTTCCAGCGAACGATTTTTGTGGGATTGGAAATCAGGAAGTTATGCTCTCTCTGGCAACGATTGGTAGTAGGTGGAAAAAAGCATGACATTTTTTGCTGACGGACGAAAAATTTGAATTATCCCAACAGCTAAGAAATCCATGTAAGGAAAATGTTCTCCAACAAATAGCTTGAGATTACAAATTGAGAGACCATAAAATATTAAATAAAATGTCATGCAGCATGATCGTATGGGTGAATTTTTATAAAGTATTGTATTACATTGAGGTTAATTTGTTGTGATATTTGAGGACTTAGAGGGCAATGAAATTGTTAAATATGAGTAACTATGTACATATAAATTGTTTTTTTCTCCTTCTTTAAATTATACAATTTTCGTTTTAGAAACATTGAAGGTACAATAAAATAACGAGAAAACAAAAAAAATTTTTTGAATTTGATATTTTTTGTCAGGTAAATCTTAAGTTCGGTTAGGGAAATGTCTGGGAAATTGAAAATTTCCATTTGTGGGCCACCTGGCCTGGAAGTTTCCCCCAATGCTCCCTAAAGGCCACTTTCACCAAAAACAAACTAGTTCAAGCTCGAATAGATTGGGAATTATCGAAGACTCCAGCTCATCGTCTTTCGAAACGGAAGTTTCCACGGAAAAACCTTGTTTATTTCCACGAAAAATAAAGAGTTACAATGTTAAATCGATTTCGACGGTTAGGCCATCATCAGTAACGAACAATAACTGTTATTTTTTATTGTTATTGTTGTTGTTATTTTTTGTTACTGATGATGGCCTAACATTGTAACTCTTTATTTTTCGTGGATATAGACTACGTTTTCTCACTAAATTCCGTTTCGCAATGGGTTCCCACAACTTCGTCGCGTGTGATTTAGTTCGTGTCATCGTCTTTCACCAGCTAGTCCAGGGGCCAAGACCGAAAATAAGTAGTAAGTTGAGGATGAGGCTTGAGAATAGATTTTCAAAATTTAGTCCGTTCTGACTGAGAAATTGTCTGCCATATCAAAATTGGTGGAATACAAAATGGTGGACTCATGAAGGTGGCTTAATTTGCCCATTTTTAAGTTTTCTCTAATAATTCCTAAACCGTACATCTTTCAGAAATTTTTATACGTGACAAAGTTGTAGAAAATAAAAAAAGAAAACGATTTGATCCCAAAACTCTGAATTATCTCCTGAAATAAGCGAATTGATAACAGTTGAAAACCGGGCTAATTTTGGGAGAGTCCTTTTCTCCTCCCGTCTTGACTTTTGCCCTTCCAAATCACCTAGCAGCCCTAATATTGGTCTGATTCAGGTCTACCGAACCTCGTTGGATTCAGGGTTAAATTTCTAAAGTTCGTTTCGAGCAAGTTTTGGCTCAGACCGTTTTCCATTACAGTACAAAGTAAGAGGCCGTTTTTTCGAACTGCTTGTGTAAAATGCCATACAATTCAAAAGTTCGGGTGTTAGTCAATGAGAAAAGGTCTCAGCTAAAATTGGAAAGTAATTTAATGTTGAGTAGAATGAGTTTCGAAGACAAACATAAACGCCACTTGGTATTTTGAAGGGCAAAAGTCTAGACGGGGGTATGGGAGGACTCGCCCAAAATTATACCGATTTTCAATTGTTTGTAATTTGCTTATGCCGAAGGATAATTAAGAGTTTTGGGATCGAATCGTTTTGTTTTTTGATGCTTTACAGTTTAGGAGTTAGAGGAAAACTCCAAAATGGGCAAATTAAACCATCTTTATAAACGCCATTTTGTATTCCGCCAATTTTGAAGTAGTAGACAACGATTTTCTCATTCAGAACGGACCAAATTTTCAAAATCTAATCCCAAACCTTCTCCTGAAATTACTGAGTATTTTCGGCCTCGGCTCCTGGACTAACAGAACTTAACGAGTTTGAACTCCTACAAGTGTAAACCCCCAAAATCTAGAGAGTAATATTTACTAATCTTCGTTAGGGGTATATCAAGATAGCCGCATATCTTTTTGAGCAGTTGTTATTTCTACTTACGAGACTTTACTCTTTTATGAACTAGTTATATCCCTAAAAAAACGTACAAATGAGCATACCAAATAAACTAAAAATATGTGAAACTCGGTTATAACGGAATGGAGAGATCTGCAAGTATTACTATCCGATTCAGCGTGAAAAAATACGAAGAAACCGACCCTATACCCGTAGGTGCCTAGTTACACGGTAAATAATAAGAATAAATTCGAGGGGTTAAGCATTTTAAATAAATCATCATTGTTTGAAAACTAGTGCTACAACTAGGTAGGTTCGTACCCAATATATTTGTGGTTGGTATTCGTTGATAGTAGGCATCTCTCCAGGAAGTTGGCAAATATTCAACACGTCCTCTCCCCATAATGCGATCCCTGGCGTTTTGTCACTTACCTAAAGAGGAACAAACGTCGTTCCTCATTAACATTACCAATATCTTTTATCCCTGTGCGTTGTATAATAGAACAATGCAACGAGCTCTAGATTGAAGGAGAAACAGACTCTTTACATACCTACACTACCGGTAGCCAAGCACAAGGATAAGAGGAAGATGATGTATATTATGTGATGATCTGATGATAGTGATGATGAATAGTATGCCGTTATACAGTTCCAACGGTATTGATTAGAAATTATACAATATTTCCGATTTTGTCCACAAATGTCCGAAGTAGGGATGTTATTTGGTTATTTGGTTATGGAGCAGGTGGTAGGTGGTTGTTGTTGTAGGTGTTGTTGTTGTGGCGTATTTATTTTCCCGGCTTCAAAGGGTCCAACTTATAATGGACAGTGTGTCCTGAACTCCGTTAAGTGATCTCCGTTGTTTCAAACGAGTTTTGGGTTGGTGAAAGACGTTTGATCCTCTGAAATATATTTAATGGAGTTTGGCCAAACTCCGTTACATAAGTTGTTGGTGAAAGTGGCACTACGTAATGCACTCCATTATTCACGAAAATCCGCTCATTCGAACATGCTGCATGACTGGAACTTTTCTTAAGTTGACGTTTGGTACACAACATGTCCCGCTGTGCGCGCCCCTACCGAGCTGAATTATAACTACGTTCCCGTTTTCGCACGAATAGGTTACGTTGAATGAATTGGTGCCTCAATTGTTATTAATCTATGTCCGCTGCTAAAATATAGATTAGTTGTACAAATAGATCAGAATGATTTTTGTGTAGTTTGGTGTTCTGGATGCTCGCAAGCTCGCATCTCAAAAATACATAACATCAAGTAGTCAATCCGGTACTTCTCCGTTATACCCCCCCAGTAAATTTGTCTTCACACGCCCGCCCGATGTTTCTAGGCATTCCTTCTTACTTACATTACATATTTACGTAGAATTGGTGACAATTTCAAGCTGTGGGAAGAAATTATATTATTAAAAAAAAAAAAAAAAAAAAAAAGATCCAGTCATGCAGCATGACCCCATGAGCGAATTTTTGAAGAAAATTACTGCTTGCTAGTACGTACATAAATAGAACTTCTTCATAATTTCATGGCTGATATTTTCTAAGCCACAGTCAGTATTAAAGCTACATCAAGTCCTAAAACAGTTGAGCGTAAAACATTAAAGAGAGCGACCGAGAGAATCGGAGGACGGAACATTTCACAGAGTAAACTCATCAGTTGTAATTACATTGTTTTTTATTTATTTATTTATTTATTTATTTTTTCAAGAAGTACCTACTACCTACGTTTTAAACATCATGGTTCTAGGATTGGTTATACAGGGATACTTCCATAAGAGTAGTTCAATCTGAATTGGGACAATGTTTCATGCAAATATTACCGATTTTTACAACTAGCGAACGGCATTATTTTGATTTTTGACTGATTTTTCAACTTTGAATTTTTGAAAACTTGATACATATTCTTATAGGAAATTTTACGCTGATTCCGAATATACCACATGTTAGTATGCTGAAAAAATTATTTTGCACAACAAATCGCAAAAAACAGGCTATTTTGAAATTTTGACTACATTTTTGAAAATTTCAACCCGAAGATGTAATCCGATCATGCTGGCCAACGAACTTGAACTTTCGTTTTGTGTCCTTAACATTTTAAAATTCGTTTGAAGTTTCTAGCACAATTCTACGGACAGTTATCGTCTGGAATGACACATACATTTATACATACATACATTTTTTTTTTAAATGAAACCTCCCCTCAAAGACGGAGGGGGCACGCCATTAAATTGAAAAATAAACAAATAAAATAAAAAAGTGGGGAGGACGCCCAGGTTTACCCGACGCCGGCTCTAGGGATAAGGGAAGTTGCAGGACAAGGAGGAAGAACGGGATGAAAGGAAGTGCTCCTATAAAATGACCACCAGTTCAAGTAAGAACCCCTCAGGACGCGGGTGGTGATACCACAGAGTACTCCTGCCGAGATGCCCAACTCAATTAACTCTGTGGCGCTTTTCCCGCACCACACCCCGCGCCATGACACGGTAGCGGCAATGACCTTGATGTTATTAGGTGCCACTCCTTTTAGCTCAGATATCGCTTGGCGCAGATCATTTCTATCATATTTACTTTTCTTAGCCCACCAGGTCTGCTCCATGTCCACGCTGCCACTGACAACTTGTACATCCAGGAATATGGCAGACCCATCGGGCTTGATCGCAACGATATCTGGCTTCTTGCCCCAGTCACTCGGCATGTGGTGTAGTCTCTCCCTTTTGACATCCCAACCGCTAGATGACAAAGCACCTGCTATCTGCTTGGCAACCGCATCATGACGTAAAATGCGGCCACCGTGAGTACGAGGACACTGCTGCACCACATGATAAAGATTTTCGTTTTTACCCTGACAGGCACGACAAAGGGTGTCTACTGTCCCACGACTACTCCTCGAAAACCTCACCGAGGTGGCTAACGTAGCCACCCGGATGGCGTGAAAATGGCGATAGTCGCGGGCCCCAATGCCCTCTGAAGCCCATTCCACCCACTGGGTAGAAATGGGGGATTCAGAGCACTGTCGGAGTTCTTTAACATCTACTGAATCATGCAGGGTAGCAGCGAACTCAGCAGATGAGCTGGGCTTAGGAGCAGTTGGTGTAGCTCGATCGCACCACAACAACTACTGCCGGACAAAGTCCAGGTCAGCAGCAGTGCGGGCGACCTCCCAGCTCGACCCCCTAAGGGCAAGCAGGCGCTGGTGGCGTAAAGATGGGATGCTAGCAGAAAGAGAGACAATACCGAGCCCACCGGCCTTGACCGGTGCGTGAATGTAAGCACTTGAGACACCAGGTGGAAAGCCTAGCCAAGAGCGCACAGCAGAGCGAACTTCACGGTCTAACTCAAGCAGCATCCCCGCAGTAAGCCTGCCAAAGACTAACCCATAGGTTAGCTTTGGCAGTAAGTACGTGCGAAGGAGGTGCAGCTTCTGCTGTGACTTCAATGGAGCCTTGGTGACACGAGCTAATGCTCCACCAAGGTCCACACGGCTTGCAGCTATAATGGCCACACCCATGAAGTCGACCCCAAGGTACCGCCAGACCTCCAACACGGATCGGGCAGGGATGGAAGTTTGTCCTAAGACAAAACACTCCTCATCCTCTACCTTCACCTTATGCTGGCGACCTGACGGGACCAAGGAGACTGACCCACACTTATCTGGGTTAACCACCAAACCACACCTGGCTAGCTGCTCAGCAAATGCGTTGAGGGAGATCTGCAAGCCCTCACGGGTTTCTGCGAGTAGGATGACATCATCAGCAAAAGCCAATGCACCTACTCGCACCCCAGGGGCGAGATCAAACCCTATTTCAGCTGGCAGCTTACCCAAGGCCGTATCCACGACCAGGTTGAAGAGGAGTGGCGACAGAGGATCCCCCTGTCGTACCCCACGCCCAATAACAACATCCCCTGACATCTCACCTCGTGCCTCAAGGATCGTCACGCCCTCGTGGTACAGACAGGCAACATACTCAATCAAACGAGCAGGTGCCCCGACACCACGAAAACAAACGGTCAGGGCAAAGTGGCTAACTGTGTCAAAGGCCTTAGCGGTTCAGAGCGGCAAGATGGAGCTGCCGTTTCTTCATACGGGCCAGCGAAATGACAGTTTGGAGGACTGTTAGATTCTCCGCTGTGCCATCCGCTGGCCAAAACGCTCTCTGGACGTCACCTATGACACCAGCCACTTGGAGACGAGATGCCAGAACCTTTTGGAAGTGGCGGAAGACCACCGATGAAATAGAAATTGGACAGTAGCCTCCAGGCCCACTTCCCCCTTTCTTTGGGATCAAAATTGTCCGAGCATGGGTCAACGCTTTCGGGGGTCTTCCTGATAGTAGCAACAGGTTGAGGATGAGCAGCCTAACATTCTTTGGAGCTTTATTCCAGCGTCGGGCAGAAATACCATCGGGTCCAGCAGAAGTGGAGTTTTTGACACGGCACTTATGTGCCTTGTCATGAAGCACCGGTGTGCACATGATGCTGCGTAAGGAGTCCCTGTTGGAAGCTGGGGGTACCACTGCCTCACCGGAGTTGTGGCTGTGAGCGCCCATGAGAGGCTCCCAGTAATCCACAATCTCCTGGAGGGAGCGCATAACTTGTTCTTCCCCAGCTCCCTCCAGTACCTCAGCAGCTGCACGAGCCGGATGCATCCTCCACAATCTCTGGACATGCTGGTATTCCCGCCTCCTTGCTTGCTTAGCTGCTCTGCGACCTCCACGAGGCACCACATTAGGAGGAACTTCTCCCTGGTGCCTCGCCACGGTCGCTTCCTCAACCTGCGGGAAGATCCTCTGCACATAGGCTGCGACCTCGTCCTCCAAGCCATGTAGCCCCTCAACAGCCCGCCTCGCCAGATCCTGCAGGTAGTCACTCTCATAACCAACAATATTGCCTACCTGCTCCCCGAGCCTCAATACTTCAGTCTTCAAGTCTGAAAGAAGACCGGAGGTCACGGGGGAGAATTGCTGAACGGCGGACTGTTGTCCCACGTCTGTCGGAGATGCGGGAGAAGCCCCACTGCTATTTGCCAGGAATGCATCCTGGACAAGCTGCTTGTAGTGGGGCCTCAGGCGAAGAGATTGAATGGCAGAAAGCGTGCGCATTGGAAAATGGGTTTGCAAGAAAACATTTATATTGTGTTCTCCATTACGCACTGCTTCCGCCTCTTCTGCTGCCATTCGCCGCAAATCCTCAGAAGCATACCTAGGCCGCTCTCGCCCTATATCAATTGCAGCGTTGGCCTGTACTGGATGCTTCTGCCAGACGTGGGCACTGAGGCCACGCTTGGAGCTGAAGGCTCTATCACAGTGGGCACACTGGTGGGCATTTACAGGGGTCGTGGAAGAGGATGAGGGATAGGTAGACGAGGATGAAGAAGAGGGAGAGGGTGGCCGACGCCCCTGCCTGGGGCGCCCCCGAGCGCCTCCCCTAGAACCCCGCTGGCCAATGGGCCGGCGGCTGTTATGAGGCTCGGCTGTGTTTGTATCCATAACGGGGAGACGTAAGAAAAAGGGTCGGGAGACCCGTTGACACGAGCCTCCCCCCTAATCGCCATTGGGTCATTTTGCCACCCTCTGTTCACCCAGAGGGTGCCCGGGTTGCACGACGGGGACGTATTACCTTGACTTGGGTAGGGATTTGAAGGAGCTTCGAAGAGATAAAAACACCAACATACATACATAAAAAAATGCGTTAAACTTCAGAATATGATTCAGAATAGCCTGAAAGGGATTTCTGCATAAATTTTTTTCAAAAATTCACATTCTACAAATTTTGAGGCGAGAGCCTAGCTTAATTTTCTTGAAAAATTCGCTAAAAGAATTACCGTGTTTTCAGAAGTTGCCGATGTCGGTGAGGATTTGTTGAAACAAATTGGCGCGGTTGTGGTTTGATTGCCTCCACATGAATCCGCACAAATAGATCGGAATGCTGTGTATTGGTTGTTGGTCTGGATGCTCTCAAGCTCGCATCTCAAAAATACATAACATAACATAATCTAAGTAAGAAGTAATGTCTAGAAACATCGGGCGGGCGTGTTGATGACAAATTGACTGGGGGGGGGGGGGGGGGGGATAACGGAAAAGTACCGTCAATCCCTAAGCGAAAATTCAGATTAGTTGAACGAATAGATCAGAATGATTTGTATAGCTTCGTGATCTGGATGCTCGCAAGCTCGCATCTCAAAAATACATTCCATCAAGTTGTCAATCCCTTAGTAAAATACAGATTATTTAGACGAATGAATCAAAATGACGTTTTAAACAATGATTTAAATCATTCATAATAATGCCGTTTATAAATATGTTTCGGAGGTTGGATTCGAATGCAAAAAAATAGTGTCCCGTACATGGGATTGAACCAACTTAGAAGTCTGTTATGATACCAACTACACCACGAAGACTAGTAATTATTGAATAATCACAGAACTTAGCTACCCATAAGGGAGCTTATTTTCATTGCCAGTTGACGCTAGTTCAAATTCAGGTCGGCAGGGGCGCCCACAGCGGGACATGTTATGTACCTAGTGCCTGGTCTTTTCTTAGCGTAGGTCTACATCAGTCCACTGCATCGAAGTTGGTGGTGTTATATGCCCACAGGTATGTCGCTGTACGGTCAGCTGAGCATCTTGGGAAGGTGCTTGGTCGTCCACGCTGATCGTGATGACTTAGGCGTGAATCGCATGGACGAGAAAAGCCGGACTTCGGGCAATTCGGGGTCCAGGGTCGGATGCGGAGTCATTGGCTTGGCACAGCCAGAAGGCTGGAACTGAAGATCACTGAAAATTCCATTCACAACCAAATGATGTTTCCCGACCTAGCGAGATGAATAAAATACATGAGCTATATATGAGACGTTGTCACTTTTCAACGTCTCTTTATCATTTTGCCGTCAATTATTTGAATTTCACTCAACTTGAACCTAACGGGGAATTTTCATGGTTGTTTTTTATCTGCTCATTCGAAAGATTAGAGCGAGAGCTTTCCAAAAAGATTTTATACGATGGGTATCTGACCAGTAATACGGCTTTTAAAATTCATTTGCACGATGACGTTGTAGGGAAACCCCATTAATTATTTTGTTAATTTCAAAGTTATGTACATATGAAATATTTAGTTGTCACGCATTGTTAATAAACAGTTTAGTTGCAGAATTTCCAAAAAAATAGTTTTTGTATTAGCTAACAATAATTTCTACTTAAATTAGCATTACAAAGTGGTGACATTTCGACGTTTTAAATCTAAATTGGTATCTGATATCGGAATTGATCGAAATTAATTATGACGGACAATCAAGTCCTAGAAGAAACCCAAACACAAGCACCAACATCAAACAACAATGATGAAGCGAATATTGTTCGATTAAAACTTCCTCCTTTCTGGGCGGAAAAGCCCGAAATCTGGTTTTTTCAAATAGAGACCACATTTTGGAATGAGAAAATCAGGTCGGAGACCAGTAAGTTTAATCAACTAGTTTCAAATTTAGACACTAGGTATCTTGAAAATATATGGGACATAATTACTAGTGACGAAGCTGCAAAATACACTGCTGCAAAAAAAGGCTTCTTAATATATTCAAAGAAAGTGAAGGCAAGCAAATCAAAAAATTATTGACAGGTCTTGAACTTGGAGACATGAAACCCAGTCAACTTTTGCGAAAAATGCAGTCATTAGCAGGTTCAGAAATCACGCAAAAGGTATTAAAAACACTTTGGCTTGATAAATTACCTAACTTAATTAAAAACATTCTCATAGTAAGTGACGAAAATTTGGAAAAGTTAGCTATTATGGCAGACAGAATAAGAGAAATAAATCCTCATAACGAACTTTACAACGAACAGAAGAACACCAGTACTGGCAGTAATGTTCCAGCTGAAATACTAACTACTCTCACTGCTCAAATCGCATCACTGACAAAACAAATTGAAGCACTCAATTCAAGATCTCGCTCCAGAAGCCGTAGTCCATTTATGCAGAACAGAAGTAGAAGTAAATCTCGTAACAACTTTAATCCAGATGGTAAATACTGCTATTTTCATTTTGTATATGGTAGCCGTTGTTACCCTGATAAATGTAAACCACCTTGTAGTTGGAATGATTCGGAAAACTGGGATCAGCAGTCGAAGTAGCAGCGAGCTCGACTGCTGAGTTTAATGACAATAGCTGCAAATCTAGATTATTCGTTGTAGACAGGAAAACAGGATTTCGATTCCTAGTAGATAGTGGAGCTGACTTGTCAATCCTTCCACCATCCAAAAACAGCGTTCCATCACAAACTGATTATAGATTGTTTGCTGCCAACAACACTGAAATACCAACATATGGAATGAAAAATATGAACATTGATCTAGGTCTTCGCCGTACATTCCAATGGCAATTTATTGTAGCAAAAACAGCAAGAGGCATACTAGGAGCTGATTTTCTAAAAAAGTTTAACCTACTAATTGATTTAAAAGGCAAACAACTCATAGATGGTGAAACTAACTTATTTTGTAAAGGGGAAATTTCATCAATATCTGAATACATCATAGTTAGTACAATGACCTCATATCAAAAATTTGCACATATTTTCAACAAGTTTCCGGAATTAACAAAACCAAATTGGGAACCAAGCGAAATAAATCACGACTTTAAACACTATATTCACATTCAAGGACAACCAGTATATTGTAAACCACGCCCACTAGATTCTAAAAAAATGAAATTAGCGAAAGAAGAATTTCAGTACATGCTTGAAACAGGTATAATAAGACCATCTAAATCACAATGGGCTAGTCCACTTCACATGGTTCCAAAGAAAGGTGGAACCTGGCGTCCATGTGGAGATTATAGGCGATTGAACGACTGTACTGTTCCTGATCGTTATCCACTGCCTAGAATAGAAGATTTCCAGTACATGCTCAAAAATAAAACAATATTTTCCAAAATTGATCTTTTCAAGGCTTACCATCAGATACCTGTAGCAGAAGAAGATAAAGCAAAAACAGCCATAACCACCCCATTTGGACTTTATGAATTCAATGTTATGCCATTTGGTTTAAGAAATGCTCCCGCTACTTTTCAAAGATTCGTTCATGAAGTTTTTAGAGGTCTCGATTTTGTTTTTCCATATTTAGATGATCTACTGATTTCTTCCTCATCTTCAGAGGAACATCAGAGACATTTAGAAATCGTGTGTGGTCGTCTAAGCAAATACGGACTGAGAATAAATGTTCCTAAATCTGTCATTGGTGAAGAAGAACTTGAGTTTTTAGGCTACATGATCACACCAAAAGGTTCAAAGCCACTGCCATCAAAAAGTTAACTGACTATAAGCTACCAGAAACAGTTCACCAGTTACGTACATTTCTTGGTATGCTTAATTTTTATCGAAAGTATTTAAAAGGCAAAGCAGAAACCCAAGCAATATTACATGAATATTTGAAAGGAGCAAGAAAAAAAGACAATAGGAAAATTATTTGGACTCCAGAAGCAATAGAAAATTTCAACAAATGTAAACAAGATTTAGCAAATGCTGCTCTACTTACTTACCCAAACCCCGATTTCACTTTGTCATTAGTCGTTGATGCCAGTGATTTTGCTATTGGAAGTGTTTTGCAGCAATATGAAGGAGATGGATGGAAACCTATTGCATTTTTTTCTAAGAAATTGAACGATACACAAAAATTATATTCTACATACGACAGAGAACTTTTGGCTTGCTATTTGTCAGTTAGAAATTTCAAACATTTTCTCGAAGGTACAAATTTTACAATCTACACTGATCATAAACCATTAGTTTTTGCTTTCAAACAAAGAAATGAAAAAGCTACACCACGACAACAGAGACACTTACAGTATATATCACAATTCAGTACGGACATTCAATACATCAAGGGTGAAGACAACATTGTGGCTGATAATTTATCCAGGTTGGAAGCTGTCACAGTCTGAGATTTTGATAAAATAGCTGCCAGTCAAACAAATGACATTGAACTTGAAAATTTAAAGAAAAATGGCCAAACCTTGAAATTCAAAAGTTATTCATTACCGTCAGGAAAACAACTATGGTGCGACATATCAACAGAAAATATAAAACCATTCATTCCAAAAAGTTTTTGTTTCCAAAATTTTCAACAAATTCATAACATGGCTCATCCAGGCGTCAAAAATACTGTGAAACAAATAACGTCTAGGTACATTTGGACAGGTATGAATAAGGACATTAAACAGTGGACACAAGCTTGCATCGCTTGTCAGAAAAACAAAGTTTCAAGACACACCAAGGCCCCATTAAGTTCATTTCAAGAGCCAGACGAACGGTTCAGTTTTGTCCACATTGATATGGTGGGACCGTTACCACCTTCAGATGGATTCACGTACACACTGACTATGATTGACCGATTCACCAACTGGATGGAAGCAATTCCCATTTCTAACATTACAGCCGAGACAGTAGCGAAAACATTTTACAATCACTGGATAACAAGATTTGGCGTACCTTCCAAATTACTATCAGATCGTGGAGCTCAATTTCAATCATCTTTATTCAAAAAATTAACAGAAATGTGTGGTATCAAATTTCATCAAACAACTGCATGGCATCCTCAAGCTAACGGAAAACTAGAACGACAACACAGAACGTTGAAAACAGCAATAAAGGCACACAATTCAATTAAGTGGACAGATTCATTGCCAACAGTTCTTCTTGGTCTTAGGGCAGGATTGCGAGAAGACATCAACAGCTCAATCGCCCACATGACCTACGGAAAATCCATAAAACTTCCTGGCGAATTTTTCGTTGAAAGCAAAATTCAGTCTGATCCCGAAACATTTGTTAACAAATTGCAAAAATGCATGAATTTGATAAAACCTGTTCCGATTCAAAATAAAACATCAAAAACCGTATTTATCCACGAGAATCTGATACACTGTACTCACGTCTTCGTGAGAGTTGATAGAGTAAAAAAATCGCTCGAACCAACCTATGAAGGACCATTTAAAGTTTTGAAGAAAGAAGATAAATGCTTTACACTACAAATAAAAACAAAGAAAATAATGTCTCAATAGATAGATTGAAACCAGCATATCAGGTACCACCAGAAGAGAGTGAACTCGAAACCGAAGAACCGAAAGTTTCAAGAAATAGCGGAATATCCTCCAGGAAACTAAACATTACGAAGAGAATGGAGAAGAACAAAAACGTGCGATTTCGAAACCACGATTTAACCAAAGTTTATTTTTATTAACCGGAGTCGTTCCTGGAGGGGGAGTAAATGTAGGGAAACCCCATTAATTATTTTGTTAATTTCAAAGTTATTTACATATGAAATGTTTAGTTGTCACGCATTGTTAATAAACAGTTTAGTTGCAGAATTTCCAAAAAAATAGTTTTTGTATTTGCTAACAATAATTTCTACTTGAATTAGCATTACAACGTCATGGCCCCTTCCCGCCTGGGAGAACCCTCAGCTCATTTGCACTACTACGTCACGCGTGGTCTTCCTACCCTTCTATTGGGCAAACTTAACGGTATTTTGAGCTAAAATGTAAAGGTAATTAGGGGGTTTTTAAGTGCACTGAATCCGAATCTGAGGTTAAAAGTGTGAAATTCTAACATGATCCCCATTACGTAGATCAACAAATTGATAATAACGAGTTTTGGGCGACATCAACTTCACGTCACCCGACACCATAGCCTTGAGGGAGCAAATGAAGATGCTAACCCAAATGTAACGGGTTGCCTTAATTTTATATCTCTCTAACGGTGCTTGGGCAACGTGATATTTTCCCCTAGCTATCTTGTTGTCTTCTGGTTGTCTAATCAATGCCGATTTTCAATCCTAAATTCGAATTTCATGTTATAGCCCAGTCAAATTAGAGGAAACAGGAGAAAAAATTCATAGTAAAGAAATTTCTTCACTAAGCTCTTCCTTCACACGTCTTGAATCATATCTCAAAAGTCCCTATGGGGGGTGAGCTCGACGAGGGGGGGGGGGGGGGTTTTCTCCTTTTTTCGACTTTTTTTTCGGTTTTTTGCCTATAACTCGAAAAGTAAGCGTTCTAGCGACTTGTTTACTATTACCAGAATTGAAGTCCATAAAATTTCCTACAATTTGCACTCTTGACTTCATTCTCTACGATTAGGCGTTCCGCTGCTAGAGCGCGTTGAAAAGTAGGTATCATTTCAAAAAATCAGCAAAAAGGCCTTTATGCTCTTTTTACGCAGAAATCATCCGTATGTAGCTTCTGGGTGACTTAGAATACATCATTACTGGTTTTCCGAACATCAGTGATGCTCAGACAGTGGTTTGAGCAGGTTTCATGTACGTCTTTTTTTTTCTGTTCTTCGCTTACATCCTGGAAACTGTGATAACCATAACATATTTTCAGCACCCTTACCAACTCACTGTGAATTATCAGTGAATATATATGAATATAAAACACAGTGGCTCTAAAAAAGAAAAAAAAGGAACTAAAGAAAAAAAAGGAACTAAAGAAAATGAGGTGTTTCACCAAAAAATGTTAAATGTGCAAGTACAGTATAACCCATGTTAAAGTAATATTCACAAAATGAGTGGGAGGGGGAAGGGGTCATCAATCTTCACAGGTATCTGCTTTTCATCCATTGAGAATCGTCATCCACAGTCAAACTGAAAATTCAAAATCGGATTACAGTGAGGTGCATATAATCTTATATTGATAGATAGATGAAGTTCATGCAGATGATTAGGATGAAACTTACAGGGCGATGACATATGTGTTGAGTGGGTAGTCTTATGGTTCCATGTCTGTTTCATCATCTTCTGTACATGAACCGTCGTCAGCAAGTGGTGGGTTGTTTGTGCAGGAACCTGAACAGTTGGAGCAGAGTGTTGAGCAGTAGATGCCAGCTCTGCGGCATCCACATCAACTCCTACCGCAGCTTTTGGTGCAGCTGCAAAATATATTCTGCAGAATTGGGGCTGGAGTAGGGGAGACGATGGCTTCCTCAAACCAATCCCAACTTTGGATCCACCAGCAACATCAGAAATTCTGCATATATTTTTTAAGGGGTGTTGAAAAACCTACCCGCTACGCCGCTACATCAACATAATGGGGCATTGGAGAAAAAAAAGCTATTATTTACTTCACCTAGTATTCGTGTAATTTTGAGGTACTGTGTAGCGTTAGGTATGTGTCGTGTGCCTTCAGGTCACCAACCGGGTGACGTTAAATGAGCCATTCTAACGTACGACGTGGCTAACATCCCTTTAAGCTCACGTGCTCTTGGGTGAGTTAGGGTCACATTAAGGGCACGTTAGTGGTCACCAAAAACTCTAAATTGACTTAAAAATAGAACCATGGCGAAACCTGCGGTTTTATCTAAAGAGAATAGAAAGAACTAGTTGGGCCTTCCCTGTAAGCGGGTTGCCGGCTGAAGTCATAGATACAATATATACTACCTTTGGAAAAACAGGTTTATGGAAAATGCTTATAAAGTACTACCAATATATTATACAAACTACTATATTAAAGTATTCTATACTATACTAGAAACATTATTATTTTTTCAACAGTTGTAGGGTTTACAAGAGGTGCATCAAAAGTACGTAGCATTGATACGTTCCTTACATTTTTGTTCCATGATTCTCTTTTCTAGGGTATGGAACCATGTGGAAGGCAAAAATGATGATCTTTGGAATCGTATCTTCCCGAAACATCCCAAGTTTTTCATATGCGCTATTGTCAATGTGCTCACTGCATGTTCTACAATACTTGGAGGGAAAATTTTCTCCTGATACTTTCTTCAACGGGAAAACTATTTTTAAAAAATGTATTTTAAAAAATCCACGTTGTGAGGAACCTGTTCAATATTTAGATAAATATGCGCTACCAAATTGAAGTTCTTTCGAAATACGCAGTTAGACCTCATATATTATGAAATGATTTCTTTTAAACAGATTTCCGGCTTCCTTCCTTCTCATAATACCGTTTCGTTCCGCCGTTGATTTGCATTATAATGTCTTCGCGTTCTCGATTGCATCGAGATGAAAATAAATCCGATTGAAATGTATAACTTCACAGGGTGAGTCGAATCGATAACGGCAGCCTTCCTCCTAGTTGTCTTATCTTTGAAACTTCTACTAAGGGTATTATCTCTTTTCAAAACTTCGTTCCTAGGCCGTTCTACGGTTAAATTAAAAGAAAAAAAGAACAAGTCTCGTGAAAAAACATTGTTTGTCGAAGTGGAGACGCTGGGACTGGATTTTTATTAAGGGTCTCTTTCTGTCCCCTTTTCTCTTCTTCTTGGTTTTAATATCACTTATTTCGTGTTTTCTGAGTGAAAACACTCCCTCGCTTCTTTGTCAGTTATCCTAAGTTCTCTTCTTGGGAACAACAAAACGAATTTGTGATGGCGTTTTTTGATGAGAACATAGTTCGCTGGTGCCGTTACAATTATTTTCAGGACGAAAACGATCTTTTTGGTTCCTATGATGTAATTCAAGACACAAACTCAAGACTTCATTTTTATGTGAGTAGACGTACACTAAGTAGGTGTACTAGGTGATTTTGACATTTTCATGACTTTTCATTGGCACAGGACCGCCAAATTTAAGCGTTACTTTTAAGGAGCGACTTATTTTCGGGGTGAAGAGATTTTCTGATGATTCTCGCTTACAACCAAATCGTTGTGTACCAACATTCAGCTGGTTCCTACCTTTGAAACCGCTGATGGGACACTGGTCTCTTTTACCGCCTGAGGACCAGCCATTTAAATGAAGTGTTAACTCTTTCGACCAGCTACCTGCAGAAGTTCCTCCGAATCCAAAATCAAATTCGAAAATGACAACTTCACAGTCACTAAATCCGGCATTCCTACAAGGTTCGGTGTATCACCTCCAGATATGAATTTTTGTTTGCCCAAAGAAGTGCGGCTGCAAGGGCGGGGGGGGGGGGGGGGGGGCTAGAATCTTACCAGCGAGGAAATGGTCTAACCAGAAGAAAGCACTGTGGAAAAGATCTACGGGTTTAATATTGAATCTTCGGGACGCATTGTTCATCTTGTACTGTAAACCAGTGATCTATACTTGATATACCTATTATAAGCATAAATTCTAATACTATTCAGTAATGAACACAATTCTCCCACCGTAAACGACAGTGTATATTTTGGACCTTTTCATCAAAATTGATGTTATGTTGTGTATTTTTTTCCGCGTATAGACCAACCGCGACTACCGCGTTCATTTCAACCTCAAGAAAATTTAAACTTCCTAACAATCGAGTGTACGTACATGAGGACATACTGTATATTAACAAAGTGAGATATGAACCAACATACAGCAGGGACTTACGTACGACACCGCCGATGGGGCACCGGGCCCTTTTCCCCCATCGCCGCCGACAAAGTTTTGTCAGTCGTTATGCGAGTAATGCGGCTTCCATCGCTCCCTATGTTTGTGGTGGTTATGTTTATGCTAGTTGCGTAAATAAAGCTTCAATTCATACCCCATAAATAGTTATCATTATTCTTCGATATATCGCTCCTACAAACTGAACCAGTGTAATACTTATTATTATATCTATTTATAAAGTTCAGAAGGGATAAACTATTTTTTATATACCAGGGGACAATTAAACGCCTGTGGTACAGTTCCTACGGAACTGCATCTTTGCATTTTTGAGTGAGAAACTTTTTACCGGGATCTAAAATGGAAAAAAATGTCACGAAAAAACGAGACTAAATTAGAAGCAGAGCTAAGTTCTTTGCTATGAAGCTGAAATTTGAATTGGAGAATCTTTGGGACGTCTAGAAAGGAATCATGAAGTCTAGATCCCCCCAGGTCAGCTATGTGAGATCCGGAGCTAAGTTCTTTGCTATTCAACCTATGAAGTTGAAATATGAAATGGAGCGTGTTCCACGTTCCTCCAATGTTTAGCCGAGGCTCAAGGAGAAAGAAAATGGGCGTCTGCGATTCCCCCGATTTTTTTTTTTTTTTTTTTTTTTTTTAACACATTGTTCCGCCTTAATGATTTTACCCTTGTACCTCACCATTGGCCCATATATGTATCTACATTAGCGGTAGCCCGTAAAACTACACAACGCACCACTTTATTTTAACCACATTTTCAATCTTTGGGCAATTTCTTATCAATTATTGTTTTCACTTGTTTAAATATCTTTATCAACCACATTTTGGGTTATCCTTATCAATCACTTACTTCAATATGTGGTGATTCCATTCAATTCGACTTGTTGTCATGGATAGTTGCAAATATCCATGTTCCGAAATGGGATATGATCCATGAGTTTCCCTGGATTCCCTTGTTACCTCATGTATTTTCATTATATAACACATTATTTTTATTATTATTAATGTTTATCATAAAATATAATTTAAAATATTTCGAATTTAATGGACACTCAAGTGTTGGATGTTGATGTGACAAAAATCTCATCATTCTGGAACAATCCGCGTTGCTACTGCGTATGGCCTTGTACGCATCCTCCCACAGTTTTGCCTCGTCCCAACCACCTTGAATTTCTATCTGTAGCTGTCTATCTCTATCTCTCTATCTGTATCTATCTCTATCTTCAATAATCTATTTTCTTTTTTTTCAACGCATTTGCACTGCTTTTATATAATGTTTCGTTAGAAACGATTCTATCAACAAGTATACGGAGTTTCGTGAGGATGGCAGTTGCATTCATCTTACGGATTGGTTGCATGATATATACCGGTTGCAGTTGCACCTACCTGTTGCATATATCATGCCGGCCGGCTCCATGGCGTTGTGTACCCTACTTCTTCTGTGGATTGTGGATGGTTTCCGCAATTACAGTGAAACCTGGCTATAAGGAACCTGGATGTAAAAAAAAACTCTACGTAAGCAAGCATTTTTGCGGTCCCTCCCCCTTGGAAGACAAAAACCTGCGTGTAAGGAAGTTAGTTACCTCCATGTAAGAAATTCGATTTGGCCACTCGTTACCTCTTGTAAGGGAGATGATTGAGGGAAACCTGGATATAAGGAAGAAAACCTCCACGTAAGAAAGACAAGGCAGCTCTGACATCTGTGTAAGCAAGTTTTCAAGTGTCAATATTGATTGTTATTCGATTGTCAGTGTTGATTCGACCTTGTCAGTAGTGTTGTTGTTCAAGTCTTTCTGTCTGCACGCAACTCTTCTCGTGGCACGATGCCTAAACCCAAGTTCCTATCTAACCGTGACAAATTTTCGATCATTCAGCAAGTGGACGGCGGTAAATCGTGTATAACTGTGTGCACAGAATACGGAATATCGGAGTCAGTGTTGTGAAGAATCGTACAGAGTAAAGAATCCATCGAGAACGAATGCATTGAGGGACATGGAAAGGTGAAACGTGCCCGTACAGCAGAGTTTCCTGAACTTGAAAAGTGCCTCGTGGATTGGATTAAGGAATGCAGAAGTCGAGATATTCCGGTAAGCGGAACATTAATCAAATCTAAATGCCACCAGTTTGCTTCGCATTTGGACATTTCGGGGTTTAAAGGCAGCAATGGGTGGTTAGAAGGTTTTAAATGGAGAAACTATTTGTCTTTCAAAAGAATATGTGGAGAAAGCAAATCAGTCGATGAAGAATCGTCTAATCAGTGGATGCTCCCCCAATGACATTTTTAATGCTGACGAGACTGCTCTATTCTTAGACAGTGTCCTACGTGGCTCCGCCGCGAGCGTCAAGCCGTGCCTTAAAAACGAGCGTTGGCGCGCTGCCGCGTCATGCCGCGCGGGAAAAAAAAAGGTGTCCTACGTGGAAACGCAAAAACGCTTCATAGTTTAGCTAGTTAACCTGTTCTGTTCTCATCACCTGTGTTTTCAAGTTCATTTTTTCGATATGATTTTGCATTCATGCCGTCGATCAAAAACTTTGAGCTGCTGACCAGCTCAACGGCTCTTTCGTATTATTTAGCTGTAAATAATTAAAAAAAATGAGACCAGCCGAGGAAATACATGAAAGCCGGAGTGAGTTCAGTGAATTTCATCACTTACACTCCAATAATCTTGGAAGAGTTTTTGAAGATTTTGTGTGATAACTTCCATAATGAGATTTTATCATACATATAAAAAAGATCTTTCAATTATCACTAATTTCAGTAATTAATATAGATCCGTGATAATTTGAACGTATTTTTTGTATGCTAAAACCTACTTATACTTCAAATTGAGGGAAAGTGAATAACACTTTAAATCATATGCAAGAATGACAGTATAAACCTTCGATTACATCGTGAACAAAATTTAGCAAGAGTTTTACCATTCATATTCAACAAGAATTTTAATTCGTTACAATGATTTTAAAAAAGATAACAACAAATATTTGGTAGAATCCAAAAGTTTATTTGTATGGCAGAATAATAGGAACTACAAGAAAGATTTCCAGAAAAATTGCACATAGGTAAATATACTCTGAACAATTAATAAAATTTACTCACATGAGCATGAGTCAAACCTTCTTATTTTTTTTTTTTTTTTTTACGATTGTCTTGAAATACTAGACAATATACTGTAATTTTCTTCAAAACTGGGCATCTCCCGATAAATTTGTATAATAAAAGTAACAACTGTAGAACTGGCCGTTTCTATATCAGCTAAATCCATTATCACAAAAGGAAATGTGCGGAAAAAGTACGAAAACAAGTTCAAAATGTCGAAAGAGGTTAGAAAAACATCATATAAACGCGTTTGACGCGCGGCGAACACAATAAAAATCAAACTTGTTTGAAAATCAAACCGATGCGTTCAACGCCGTCCCGTCGCCGCGCGGCAGGGTCACGTGACAAATTTCATTGGTCCGCCATTTAAACCCGTAAACGCCTGAACGCATTGACGCGTGTGGCAAATCCACATAGGACACTGTGTAAATGCCTACCAAACGCCACTTTGGCTATTATATAAATGCCCAATTGTCACGGGGGCAAACTGAGCAAACAACGTGTCACTGTCTTGGTTTGTGCGAATGCCAGTGGAAGTGAAAAACTACCCTTGTTGGTCATAGGGATTTTTGTCCGCCAGCCCACGCAATAATGTCCATCTGAATGTTCTATTTTCTTGAATTTTTTAGACAATATATTTTGACGCTGTGTACATTTGCGAACTCCGAATTACAATTGCATCCTTTCAGAATGACATTTTCTTTCAAACTTCCGAGAACCTCTGCATAAGGAATTTCAGTAGTAGGTATATACCTGGTTACAAAGAAAACTTGGTTATAAGGAAAACCTCTATATAAGGGAAAAAAGTCTTTCCTCTTGCGATTTCTTATAGCCAGTTTTCCCTGTACTTCCACCTATAATTATATGTGAAGGCAGCTACTGGTTGAAGGTGTGGTATTGAGTATCTTTTATCTCCGCATGTGCTTCAAGAGAAAGGCTCTGTAGTCTACCTACTTATTCTTTCATTAAATAATCTACCTCATCTATCATTTTCCTGCTCTAGCCACATCACTAAAACACGAACTCTTACCTCACAATTCATCAATCTACATACTCCTATCTTCTTTTCCATCACATCTTTCTTTTGTACGGCCGTTTAGGTAGGATTTGGCTTTTGTGACACGACCTAGTGTTGGGAATTACCAATTGATATTTATATCATTGAATTGGTACGCTGAATTATTGCAAAAAAAAAAAAAAAATAAAATAAAATAATAATAATAATAATAAAAAAATAAAAATAAAAATTTTATTAAATAATCTACAATTTATTACTACCTTCAAGACATTTGTTCCCTAGATTAAAATGAATCCACCTCATAAGATAGGTATAAGTTGCCTACTTTACATCAGGCAGTTGTTGTTGAGATATAATAGGTACACATAATTCAGTTGGGTCTCTAATCCTAATTTATTAGAGTGGTCCTTTGAGCTATCAAAGCTATGAACCTATCTATCATACCTTACACACATAGTCCCGAGGAGAGTTTACCCTGTATATTCTGTTTACCCAGCATTAGCATGATGCACTCATAACACAGACATTTTATTACTAAGGGTACCTAAATAGGTGTTGGAAGTCTGAAATGAGCGTTCTCCGAGCAACCAACTTGAATTGAGCTCACTTAACTAGTCAGCTGATTGACTTATTATATGCGGTGCTTCAGGATTTCTAACCCCTTCAAAAGCCGCCAGTGCATTAGCGAACTATAGCATTGAGGGTTGCTTCCCCACCTCTCCTTCCGTTTTCCCTTAATAAACTCCCTAATCTAATTTTCTCCCTGCTGAATTACGCCCACGTTTCATGCAACTTTCCACGAATCCTTTTAGCGAACAGTGGTTAGGGAAGGGGCAGATTTTTTGGTTTTCATAAGTTAGGTCTTTAGGTCTATGGATTTTACGTGTTTAGGTTGAAAAAGTGGATTTTACGTGACTCAGTGGGTTTCCCATTAATCCCGTCAAAAGAAGTTTCGGTTATACAGCGTTATGAGACAATTCTTATGACATAGGGGCCGTTTATCAATCGCAGATAAAGCCCAGGCAAACTCTAGGTAACTAGCGGCCTCGGATAACTTCTTGTTGGCTGTTTATCAACTCTCATTTACCTGCAAGATATGATATCCGCTTGGTATCCTTACCTGAGACTCGTCTCCCTCAGTTAGCGATTTATCTGGTGGATAAATCTGCGTACAAAAGATGCCAAGGCACAAAATATATGATGTAGAAGTTCGTAATTTTGGCCACTTTTTGCTGTTTTTATTAGATTTTACCATGGCAGTTTAGTTCTAAAATCATGAAAAAAACTATTTAGATGGCTTCACATCTCAGGTTTCAATTGCCGCTAGAGTTGTCTTTTTAACTCAACCCCAGTTGGTTTTTTGATAACTCAAATTTTTACCGAAGTAAAAATCAAATCAAATATCGGGAAAAACTATATGTTAACAGTGTCCTACACCAACTTCGGCCACAGTTTAAATTTAAAAAAATTTTGTCGTTTTCCTTGGGAATTGAAAAAATATACTTACAAACGTAGTATAAAACAGCCTTTATTGAACAATAAAATGTAAAGAAAATATAAAATAAGGAAGTAGGTACTGCCTACGTTATCGCGAGGTTCTGAAAATAGTTCTTGATAGTACCAGAGTTTACTGCAGCTCGAGTTCTATATTATCCCCCATTCTAACAGAAAGAACATCAGCTCGGTGAGAAATGAGGTTTTCCACCCAAAACTTCCCTGGACCATTGTTAGTAAATTTAGGAATCACTCCTCCCTGGCTGTCGTAATACCCCTTCACAATATTTCGGATATCGGCGGTAGTCATTGGGAAACCAAATCGCGCGCATTTCATCACACCTTTAAGAATGAACTTTTCATCTTCACGGGGAATCAACATAGGGCAACCTATCTTTCGGGGATGGAGATTTTTTAGTTTATCCTTAATGGGTACACAGGTAGAGCATATTTTACTGAAGTTTATAAATTTAGATCTTGCCCATTTGAACTTATTTTACTGCATTTTCGAGGTAAATAATGCTGTACCGTTAATAGCGTCGGGCAGCATACTTCCTTTTCAGTGCAGGCGACATGGCCAAAGTTTCCCTTTGTTTACAAGATTTTGAAAATTATTGTCCTCTGAGCAGACTGAGTTGGTCTTCGACCAGACAAAATTAGCTGCATTTGTTCAGGACAGAGACCAGAAGACAAGATATAACCAACTTGGCTGTAATGTATTCCGTTATTTACATATACCAGTTTGTTTGACAATGTTTATGAAAACTGTGGAAAAATTATAAACAATAATTTATTCCCTGAACGAGACGTTCGCGAACAATGAATTTGAGACACGAGATTCTACACCCTGACCAACTAATCTAAATTCTCACTAAAGGTTTGACTACTTGATGTTATGTATTTTTGAGATGCAAGCGTAGCGTAACTAATCTAAGCGGAAAACTGATATGTGTAAAATCTCATGGCGACTGGAGCGCTGGGAATGCCTTGCAGTGGGTAGTCGAACTAAAGAGCAAGTCAGGGTCTAAAGTCTCGTGTCTCAACTTGATTGTTCGCGAACGTCTCGTTTCCCTGATCATCAACAGTTGTCAAGAATATGAACTTTTGTAACCAGATGATATAATTTTAAATATTTCAAAATGCCCCCAACAATGTGCACAAGACAACTTCCCGCAAAAGTACGAAATGGCAGAAGTTACTCCACCTGACCGAAGTTACCAACTTCTACGGTATGATCCAATTTCGGCCTAGCCAATAGTCGGATTCTCTCATTATTGTTGACTAGTTTTGGGAGTGAGACGCTTCTTCAACGGCTTGGTCGATTTTCGCCTACCGAACAACCGATTTTCTCCTATCGTAAGCGTGGTGGTGGATCCACACATCTCACCGAGAAAGAAAAAATATTCCTAACTGAATAATAATATGTTTCATCAATAAATTAATGGGGATGTAAACTCTTTAATGTTATGGAACAGTATTACAGCGCTGTTTACAGCCTTTAGCCCAGCATTTGCAAAATGTATACGTAACGCAAATATTGTTGTATGATATAATTTCAAGAGAACGTCATCCACAGTGGAATGGTGAATCCACACGATAGGATTAGAAAGGTATGAAACATATTACTCACATAATACTTCCTACTCGTCTCGGGTTATACGTTTTAGAGCTCTGCAATAGTATAGGCAATGCGGAGGTTCTGGTCCTTATATAGAAATAAAATGAAAATCAGGGAAATCCGTTTGAAGGAGATATTCCCCCACCATATTTGGAGAACAGCAGTGGTGTTTATTGTGTAATTGACTAAAATTGGCCAAGCCGTTGAAGAAGCGTCTCACTCCCAAACACAGTCAAAAAGAGTTAGAGAATCCAACTATTGGCATGGCCCTAATTCATCGGGATTGCATGAGTTTGAATCAAAACTTTGCAAATTATTACACAAAGGTTTATTATTTCTGCGTTAGATATCTCACCTACGCAGATCATTGGTCTATAATTGATAAACCCCGTATGTGATACACGATACGTGGGGCTCCCGAATTGGCATAACACCTTTACAGTACCAAGACCCTGCAATTTCTCGCTACGCTGTAAAAAATGTTTGAAAAAAGGTCCATAGGTAAGGAAAGAATATAGGCATAGAGGCCTCCTCCGTTGATCAGTGCGCCTCCATACCTTGTAATTGTTTCCGAGGAGTCCCAGAGGAGCTCGAACGAAATACCAACACCTTGAGTCGAATAGGAAAGTTAGCCTCTGAGGTTCCGACGCTGATCTGAGTCCCTCCATTCTTTGTAATTGTATTCCAGATCTACAAAACGGAGCTTCAGCATCAGCATTTCAGCTTTCAGCGACATAATCCGATTAAAAAACAAATTAGACTCAGAGGCTCCAAGGCTGATCAGTGACCACTGATATTGAATTATTGATAGTACAAAGAAGGTCCTTTTCAAATGTCAGATCCGTAGGTAGACAAATATGTCTAGACAGATATAGGCAACTAATGAAAACTAGAAATTAACCTTGTTCCTGGGGATACACTTTCACACTTGGATGATGGGTCACTGATGATGCAATCATGTTGAAATTAATATGAAATAATTAAACCATCGTCCCCCAACTATGTACCAAACTTGAGAAGATTAGATGACTAGGCGTGGAACAGTAATGCTTGAAGTAATTAACGTTTGCGCATGCGCCGAATGAACTAATCATTTGAGAAGTATGCAATTAATAGGTGACCATTTGTAGCCTAACCCGCACATTCCCTGAAAATTTTACCAAATCGATGAAAACTGCTGAAATAAGGCTCGTCAAAAGGAATACACATTCGCACAGGAGGTACTAATGATGAATCGTTGAAATTACTAGAGAATGCTCAAGTTAATCTCTCCCACTTATCTTTCACATTTGAGCGAGATCGGACGACGGGGACGTGAGAAAATGATGCTTGATGGAATTTACGTTTTCGCATGCGCAGAGTGAAGTATTGATTTGGGAACAATGAAACTGATAGAAAACCATCTACACCCTAACCCGCACATTCCATGAACATTTCATAAAAATCGGTTTAATATTGTGGTATCGGTTTGTGGTTTTGTTGGCTTTTCTTTGTCTACCAGTTCCACTATCTAGCGATCATTATGGAATTTAGATCTTGATTGGCAAATCAATAGATTCGCTAGGAGCTCATGATGAAATGATGTAGAAATCCGAAGGTGATTTTTCGAACTTCTAGCCAACATCATCATGTCAACGACCATTTTCTTTTGGGCACGGTCCCCCTAGTGCTCCTAGCGGAGCCCCATTAGAGGATGCGTTCCAACCGATAGGTTTTTTTTCTATTTGCTACTGAAACTATGTTAGTGCAGAATGTATTTCTGAAGCGGTGTTTCTATCTCAGATAACACCCTTCAACTAATCGTTCATAGTCTGCATTTTCAATGGAGCAATAGGACCTAAACTGGAGTCTTTGAATCCACGTTTTTATTGAGTCCCACTAAACCCGAATATCCAGACGTTTCCAGGTCGGCTGGCTGAGTGGTTAGATCTTCTGAATTCCGATAACTCCGGCTGCCACGCCGTTCCCTGAGCTCCCCGACTTTTTGCTGGTTGATCGATTGCCGCCTTTCCCAAGATCGTCCGCCTGCTCGTGGATGACGAGGCTGCGCCCCAGGATGCTGTTCTTTCCGCTCAGCGAGAGGAATTTGTCGGTTATCTCGATTTTTCCTGTCCCTGAAATCACAGCCATTGCAAAAGCAAAGTAAAGCTCGCATTCGTTCGCTTCAATGATTCAACTGAGAAGATCTGTTTGCTACTGGTATGAAATGTTTCTATGGTGGTCCACTTTAATTTGTGGAACTCCATGATGAATGTGTATGGGGAAGTTAGTATTTTTTTTCTTTACTTAATTATGCATTTTGGATCTTTCGTGCCACCTGCAGGTTTCTGAATTAATTTGCTCAACTCGTATTTCCCTCCTCACAAACATCCTCATCAACAAATAACTGATATTGTTAAAAAAAAATCAAAGTGGCAGGTTGAGTAGGACCTACGTAAATGGTTCCAATCATGCAATATCATATTATATTTATGTTAAACTATGCTGGTGCCCTTATATGAGTGTACTCGGTCCTGAGGAATTCCCTTTCTCACCCTGCCACTAGCCGACAACGTCGCAGTTTGGCAGTAGCCGACCCTCTTATGGAAGGGTAGATGTACCTGAAACCCCTTGCCTTCTTTTCTCATGAGTCGATGGATTTTAATTGCACTGTAATTACATTGTGGTAATTGGAATGAGGATGAAGAATGAGCCCAAATACGAAATAGAAATCTCAAAATCAAGAGATTACACATTTTGTATCATCAAGGAGCAGCTGTAGAGCCATTATAATGGAAACGAGTGGAATTCGTTTTATATTTGACTGCTACCTCCGACCAATGGCAATCGTACGTACAATACGCCAAAAACCTTGCTGAAGATGCATGGATCCAGGAAACACCGGGTGAAACTACTCTCGAAGAATTCATTATCAACGTGGCGGATGACGCTGCTGATGACCCCGACGATATTTTTGATGATGTGTATAATGACGACGATATTTTTTATGATTCATGCATTCCAAATGGCGGTACCTTTGAGGACATTGGTGTTCTATCCTTATTGGATAATGTATAGGTATGTAAAAATGAATTTTTATCAAAATAAAAAGAGTACTTCACAAAAACATATTATTTGTCAACACCAACCCCCAACCACAATGGATCATTTTATGGGATTTGCGCATTATTTGTACTCTCTCACTTCAGAATTTTGCGTTCTACATGAATATGAAACGCAAAAAACTTTTTGGGTTGATCCAGAAAACTTCACATATTCCTAGAGGAAGCTCTATCAATTATAATAGCTTCTCAATGTGCTTGGGTACACAATGGACCGTAGAGGAGACAGCGTTGTGGACTTCTCTGGAGGGTTACTTTCAGGTTGACAGGCGCAATAATATAAGGGCACGAGTGTAGCTGTGCCCGCTCGCTTCGCTCGCTCTTCCAAAACGTGAATCGCTTAAATTACTTCATCACTTGAATTTTATATTATTAGTGTCAGTGCTACAAGGTAAATACTATCTACAGTATTGGAAATACTATCTATCACACTCAGAGAGGCTCCGTTCCAAGGTTAACCATTTCTAGCGAAATTCAGCTAAATTAGCTACAGCTCTGCTGATTAGAGTGTTCTACTGATCAAGTTCTAACTATGATCTACCATACCCAGGGAGACCGTTAATACAGTCAGTATAGGTACATCTAAAATGCTGAATAGAATCAAAATAAGCTGCCTCTCCTGCTGATTGGAATGTTTCTCAAGTTGTGACATTTATACTCTACCTCACCCGAAGACGTCCCCTTCCAGTTTTTAGCATCTCAAGCTCGATTGATCTTATTAAGCTTTTCAGATGTACCTATATATATATATATATATATATATATATATAGAGAGAGAGAGAGAGAGAGAGAGAGAGAGAGAGAGAGAGAGAGAGAGAAAGTGATGAAATTTAAGCGCATTCAGCGCAATGCAATTGTTAACTATAAATTTTATCACGTATATGAAATATTTCATTCCTCGTAGTATTCGAATCTGCAATACCGAAATTGGGGTTCCCATTTTAAATAACAAGGTTTGGGCGTATGCTCACCTTTTTTCGCATGCGCGCGTGCGCCAAAATGTCATAATTGAGATCCACGGAAGAAATAAGGGTGTTACCATTCAAAGGATTCTTCTAACTCATGTATATTAAGGAAGTTAAGCTCACCTGGGACATCCTGTGCTTCTCTTTATTTTACATTGTATAGAATATAAAGCCAACTATATATTCATAGAGTCAACAAATATTCTTTTCTGCGACGTTTCCTGTGTAATGGAGCAGTATTGCATGTACAATGTTGCAGAAAACTTGACTTATTTTAGCATACATTGTTGCTCCACCCACCCATTCAATTCTTCAACAAAGTAGCCATGAAACCTGATTATGTTAGATTTTCCGTCAACTGGAACCCTTTATTCACCTGTAAGCCTATTATGTATATTGAAAAGGGTTGTAACGCGGCCCTTGGCATGACCTGTCTCCCTCCAGCCTGTTGGTCGCTCCGTAAGCTGAGCTTAGTTGCACGTAAAGAATTAGACGGTTCAACGCTCGCGCGCCAAACCTCTTAGTGCGTGGCGAGCGATCGAATTATCGACCGATTTGTTTTGTTCTGCCTCCTTGTTTCGGTTCCAAAGCAACACGCGTTGCTTATAAGACGGAATATTCCGTAGCTTCATAACGAATGCTTGTGTGTCGGGATCTCTACTTTACCTACTATGCAGGGTGTCTTCTGAAACAGGTGCCACACAAAGGAGGTATCGATTGTTTTCGAGTAATTCAATATTCAAGATTACCTCCCTCAAATGACTGAGGGAGATATTGAGGGAGATAACTCCCTCAAATGGGAGTGAAAATTTAAAATCAGTAATCCGTTGGAAAGAGCGTCAAATTTCCACCATCCTGTTGCAACTTCAAAATATCGTTAACAGGCTTAATGGGAGAGAAATCCGGCTGAAAGTTGAAATTTTTCAAATCTTAAGAAGTCTGTCGAAATTCGGAGCTCCATAGTCTTCTATCAAATTTTACCCCCGGAGACAAATAAAACTGTGTCGAGATCTAGCCTTTTCAACTGTGTGGTCAATTTTACTTTTACTTGGCCAATTAGGGGAGATAACAGTGTTTTAACGTTTGAAAACATTGTTTTTCAATGAAATCGAGGGTTTTCTTGAAAAATGAAGTGATGAAAGTGGAAGTGTAGGGTTGGTTTCGATCTCCGAAATCCTGTTGAAACCAAGTTTAACACTTTAACTCACACACTTGAGATCATTTGGTACAATAAATTTGTAAAAACAGTTAGCTAAAGTGTAAAATTCGGTTATAACGGGTTTTGGGAGATATGCTAGTGCTACCATTCGATTTAGCGTATTATTTGTCATACAGTTGGTGGTTAAAATTATTTTGCTCTGAAAATGCTCAAATTTCAAAACAATGTTACATAATATATAATACTGTAATCTACATTTTTTTTAAAATATTAGTCGGTAACAAGGTTTATAACGTTAGTGAAGGTACTTCTACTCTCGTAAGCGGTTGATTCCCAGCCTGGACGTCTGGGTGACTAGGAAGTAAGGTGAGGTGAATTATTACCTCACCCTGTTCCTCACTGGCCATGGTTACTTCCGTTCATTCCTCGCAAAGATAGGAAAGACGGAGGATCAAGGATGCAGCTACTGCCGACAGGGGAATGAAGATGCCCATCACACATTTTTTGTGTGCCCAAAGTGGGGAGGTGCTCGCCGAGTCCTGGAGGAGAGAGTAGGAGAGATTGCACCGGAGACCATCATCAACAAAATGGTAGCCGAGAAGAATAACTGGGACGCGGTGGCAACATACATTTTCGGGGTCCTAAAAGCCAAGGAGCAGGATAGATCCTGGGAATAAAGAAGACATAAAAAGACAAGGACCTAAAATGGCAAAAAAAAAAAAAAAAAAAAAAGAAACTTCCCCGAAGTAATACTAAATAAGTGGTTGCAGGGTTCTCTATAAGAAGAGAGAGTGGTGGTTTGTAGTTGGTATGCCCAAAAAGGGAGATTCCAAGACTGTTGAGAGGTACAGTCACTCCGTTCATAAAAAATTTTCCCCACTCAAAAAAAAAAAAAAAAAAAACTCGTAAGCGAATCCCAGTGGTTGTGGTTCTGCTCGAGATCGAAAGAAATAAATGTGAGGATACGTTTGATGCTGAGGGCTTAGCCTTTACGGCTCGGGTTTACGGTTTGCATGTGCGTTTTACGGCTTACAAACATACCGTCGTCGTCGACCACAATGTTCCCAAGGTCTCCGAGATGTCGGATTTTGTCTTCGGGTCCTCCATGTTCTTTTTTGAAGGGGTTGAAGTGGTTTCCAGTGCTTTTGGTGCCTTTTGACAGATCGCCGAATTCGTGGATGGCGATGCCGTGCTGACCTTGCGGAAGACCTTGGACGGTTCCTGAGATTTTTAACGGGTGCCTGGGGGTCCGCTGTTCGAAGTTGATCACCCCTGGTAAAAGTTCGCAACGATTTACTCAATAATAATAGGAATTTAGGTTAACACATCTACTATACTCCGAGAGAAATGAGAATGGGACCAAGCATTGAAGTTTCACAACTTTGCAAAAGAATTGGGGACAATTGTTAAGTCAATTGAGAGAGTTCTTTAACAAAGATAAACAAAGATTTTGAAAAATTAATAGAAACATTACTAATAACCTCAATTATTAAGTTTAAGAAGGATATTAAAAATTGTCTGATAAAGCCATCATTTCCTCTATTTCATCGATTAAATCACATAATATAGCCAAGCTGCATTATAGAATCCAAAAAATAACGTACCTACTTAGATCAAAAGTACAAAACCCTCAATTCGAAACCTTCAATTCGAATATCCTTTGAACGGAAGAGACAAGTTTAGGTGCTCCGAGCTGCCTGTTTAGTCCATATCATCACCCAAGTAGAAAAGCGTAGGGGATTTTATACAGTTGGATGTAAACTCCAATCATTTAGCAAAATCTCTAAAAATGAAAAAACTGACTAAAAATCGAATTTTGTATTTCTTTGCACATTTTTGCAAAACAATTATAATGATAAAATTTATGGTCTGAATGTTTTATTGTGCGTGGAGTTCTGTTTTCACGATTAAATTGAAATTACCTTTTTTAGCGCAATTTTTGTAGGTTTGGGGTCCTTTAGCGAATTTTTGTGAAAAATGAACTATTGCAATGAATCGGAAAATTTTGAAATACTTCTTTGAAATCTTTCTTCATTGAAATCCGTTCAGAGGCATTCATTTTAACGCTTTTTCATATATATATACACACACACACACATATATATATATATATATATATATATATATATATATATATATATATATATATATATATATATATATAATATATATATATATAATTCCAGACGACAACTCTCAAAACGGAAGTTAATGAAGAATGTAGTCTATTTCCACGAAAAAAAATAGAGAGTTACAATGTTAAATCGATTTCTACGGTTAGGCCATCATCAGTAACAAACAATTTTTTTTTTTTTTTTTTTAATGCATTTATTCACAATTTATACATGATAACATAAGCAAGTTATAAACTTAAATACAATCTGAAAAGTAGAAATAATGTTTGAAGTACAATGCTACTACCCCCTTTAAGTGAAAACTTGTGCTGGGGGAGGAGCCGTAATTAGTTGTGCAAATTATTAAGTTAACAAATAAAAAAATAAAAATAAACTAATTAAAATAATTCAAATAGAACATGTTATCATGAACTAAAAAGTAGTCATCAGAATACCAAAAGGGAAAAAAGTAAATGAACACTGACGATTAAATGATAAAAACAAGCACCTGTATTAAGGATCCCTAAGTAAATATTTTTGTAAAGAATTCTTGAAAACGGATAAGCTGGTTGAAGTTTTAATGTCGCCAGGAAGGTTGTTAAACATTTTAACGCCATTATATGTAAAAAAATTCTGACCCAATGTCGTCAATCTGAGAGGTAATCTTAAAGTAAAATCAGATGCCAACCGAGTAATGCCATCCACTCGAACATAATTACCTTTTTGTTTATAAATGTAAATTAAATTGATTTTTCTAATAATTTTCCATAAATCCAGAACCTGAAACTCATTGAAAATTAAATTTGTCGGCGTTCTAGATTTTTTCTGAAGTAAAATATTTATTAATCACTTCTGGGTCTTGTACAGCGGATCTAAAACCACTCGGTAAGCCGAACCCCATACTACAATGCTGTAAGACATAACAGACTGGATGAGTGCAAGGTACATAAGTTTCAATGTTTTAAGAGACATGAATCCTCTGACCGCCAGACACATCGGAATGAGCCTTCTTAATTTATTCACTAGAAATTCCACATGCGGAAGCCATGTAAGACACTGGTCCATTATCACTCCCAAATACCGCGTTTGAGGCACCTGTATTATAGAAGGACAAGTACATGAAATAGGGCATTGATGGGACTCGTGAATTTTTAAGCCTTCAAGAAAAGGAACCTTATGCCTTCTCAGGGAAAATGCAATGAAGCTGGATTTGTAATTATTTAGCAACATTCCTGCTGATTTCAGCCATTTAGCAACCTCAACCAAACACCATGTAGCTTTATTTTTAGCGTCTTCCCATGAGTGTCCATCGACTAATAGAACAGTGTCATCGGCATAGGAAATCATACAACTATCCATTAAATTCAGCTTCAACAGATTATTCATATAGTATACAAACAAAACCGGGCCGAGGACAGTTCCCTGTGGAATGCCATAGGAAAATGTCACAGAATCACTTAAATTATCATCTATTTTAACCTTTTGAGAACGGCCATGTAAATAGCTAGCAATCCAACTAACAAACTTAAGAAAACAATAACTGAACTCACATTAGAAAGGACACAGCTTATATAATCACAGGTGAAGGGAGATTGAATTCTATTGGTTGAAAGAAAGGAAAGGGGGCTGGAGGTGCACGTAAAGTGAAGGGGGATTATAACTAATCAGATGAGGTGAAAGGAGGACAACTCTCCTTAGGACTGAGATAAAAATTCCGTTCATGCGCCAAAAAATCAACCTTTCCAAACGAAAGGATGAGTTCGTTGGCCAGCACTTTTTGAGTACATTAAATTCGTCAAATTTCTAAAAATATACTAAAAAAATCACTAAAAATTAAAATATATTAAAATGTGCTAAAAAAGCAATAAAAACTAACAATTGAATCATTCAATAATAATCAATAAAAAAAGCTAACAATTAAAAACTTTTATTTGAATAGAAAATTGTTAGAATACGTTTTTTGCCATAACATTATTTAACTCTTTCCTTGCACTCAAAAAGCTCAAATTTCAAACAATTTAGTGTTATGCAGTACGAAAATTCACGAAAATTCGCTCATACGATCATGCTGCATTACTAGAACTTTTTAATTAAAATTTGCACTTATGGTCATCATGCATGACTGGGGATTTAAAAAAAAGTTTTTCCTTCCTCTTTTCTAATGTAGTTTTTTCTTCCTAAGTTGAATAATACCAGTCCCAACTCAATATGACAATTAACTCGTTTTCAAGATAAGGAGTTTTTTCGTTTTTTGGCGATTTGGAACAAACTGTGCTTCGCTTTTAAAAAATCCAACACTTCCAACGTACGGACACCCAGAAGAATCCCTTATTTTTTATTATTTCCATACACACACACACACACACCTATACAATACAACTTCAGATGGTAATGTCATTACTTTGATGTGTTTATGATATAAAACAGTTGTATTAAACATTAAAAGATGTCATCCCTTAAACCGTAAATTTCCATTTCTACTTGTTCAGAAAAACCATGTCTTCTCACTTCAAATCTAGTCGAAAATAAAATAGTTTGATGAATGTCTTTAGGTTTATATTTTTAAGTTCTTGGCTTTATGATTAGGCGTTAAGTACCTGTAACTCCTTCCCCTTTAAGAACCGCTACAGCTCGATCTGTTCGGGCTGCAGCCGCCTCGACCGCCGAACCATCCGCAGCAGCAGAGCTTTGTGCCATTCCCTGCTGACAATCTGGTAACTGTTACCTGACCTGGAGTTACCCCACAATTAAGGTCCTCAATTCTCCAGAACAGGGTGTGAACCCTATAAGTGCAGTGTTTTTACCGCATTCTTTGTGTTCAGTGCCGTTTGATTTCAGTGAGTAGGATCACTATTCCGTGGTTACCGCTGCTACAAATAGAAACCATGTGATGTATTACCATATAGACTGTGTTGATAGGCATTGTAATATTGAAGAAGTTAACTAAATTGTCTTTATTCTACAAAAATTGTAATTCTTGACCTGGAAACTCAGATTTTTGACATTCTTGAACATTTGTTCACCCAAAAATGCATAGGTATCCATTTTTGGGTGAACTTTAATCGCCCTCCAGAATAAGGCGAAGCTGGCGAAGATACGACTGCGGCGATTGCGCTTTCTTGACTAAACAAGCCATCTTCGACAGAAAAATGTATATAACGATGAGAAAAGGAAATGAACGACTCAAAAATATTTTGCACCGCAATTTAATCATTAACCGACAGTAACATAAATTGCACGTCAGTACAAAACCTCACGTCACTACCACAACGACAAATAATGTGAGTGGGACGACAAAATCGTCCGGTCAAACTTCAAAAAACATATCTAAAAATGTTGAACCAAAATAATAATAAAAATGATAGTAAATATATAAATATAAGTTAAGAATACTTCAAATGAAAAGAAGAATTGGAGAAATACGTTATGAAGTTGGAGTCTTCATTTTTCCAATTTTTCACCAGTTATTGGTAAGCTCTTGTCCACTTACGTTCGGAGATCAGTTAAACGAATACAAGTCGAAGAATTTTGATCTCGAGATTTCGAACAGTTCAGGAGCAATCCTTGAATGTTGTAGAGAAATGAAGACGTTCTCTAAGCGTGTGCTCTCGTTTTATGACTGCATTTGTCGCTTCCAGACCATTACTTGTTGAAGAGTAGGTATACTCCACCAACTCTTGTGCTGCGTGTAACAGATTAAGGGTACCTACAGCTGGGCGTCCAGGGCCGAAGTCTGCACAATAAATAACAGAGGACAGGTGTGACATTCCCTTCCCCTAATAGCGCATCAATGTGCTGCGTTCAGGGAATATCCTTCCCGATCAAACCAGAGTTACTTTGTCAAACCGACTTTGACGGTTAAGCCATCATCATTAACAAGCAATAACTAATGATAATCATCATGATATCAAACAATAACAATAAATAATGATGATCAGGCACGTAGCCAGAGGGGGGGGGTCCATGGGGTCCAGACCCCCCCCCGAAATTTTTTGATGAATTAAAAAATTATTCATCGTTAGGGTGTAGTATCTATTATTTCACTAGCACGAACTACCAACAGAGAATATTCGTCTGATGTGAAATTCTTCAGAAATTATTTTTATAATACTCATAGGTTCTGCTAATAGCTCCAATACGTAGAGGTAAGATTCCTGAGATAAGAAGTTAGATATTTCGGTACACGGACATGGGTCATGTATTCGACCTTAAAGATAGATCAACGCCTCTAGCACTATACCTGAACGACCCGTGTAAGCCTTGCCGTGTAGCAACTCTTCATACCTTTCAGCACTCCACATTTTTATTATGGTGTTCAGAAGCCTTCTGAGATCTTCCCCTGAAGATATTCCTTTCTCTCTCTGGAGGACAGTACTACAGAGGAAGACAATTCTCTCTGAATCTCGTATTCTCTCGGCTAGCCCTTTCACTTCATCAGCAAGGAGTGACAAGCCGACCGCTCCCTGAAGTAACTCGTACTGCTTTCCTTGCAGACACATGGCTCTCTGATACAGCACGTTCCATCTTAGTGTGGTCCAGCCTCATGGAGAATTTAACATCCCGGTATTGATATTATACTTTGAGTACCACGGTTGGTATTCAGGTTCGCAATATTTGGATGTCTTGAGCGTATATGTAGAGTGAGTTCTCTTCTCATAAAGCCTCTAGAACCATGGGGACATTGGGTTGCATTGCCTCTTTGACTATTCACCAAGGTATCATCCATGTTACTGAGCTACATAATTACGTTGCTCCAACGATATCACAACAATAACAATAATTAAATTAACATTTTTGGAATGAGTGAATGGAAATGAACCCCGGTTACCTCTATTTACATATTTTGGACGAAATTATTGAAACACAGAATGTGTTTTAGCTCACGCGTTTCACATAAACCCGTCTTCAATTTTAGGTTGAAGATTGGTTAACTTCCAATAGTGAGATAATAACTTAAAATATTTATAACTCATAAACCGCGTCATAACAAAATATCGCATAGGTTACACCAGGTTACACGATCCTTAGTTCCGTATCATCGGTATCCATGTTGTCGTCCCAGATTTCGTCCCAAATTTTGTTACGAAATTTCGTTAGCTTTTTTGGCTAGTTGGTCCATGGCTAAAACACATTCCATGGCTTTGGAATTCATTCAGCTGATCAGTAATCACCCAGGCGTCTTCAGCATTCTCCCTTGACCCTCCCTCTCAAATTTCAGCTTCCTCCCAATATCCCGTTCTCGCAATATTCGGATCACCTGCTATGAATCAAATCATCGAAACACCAGCTCAATGAAATCATCAGAAATTAACAAGCGGTTGCAATCATGTTCACAATATCAATTATTGAGAATGATCACCTGAGTGTACACAATTATTCAAATAACCATGCTCATAACTCAGCTTGTTGGTCACGCACTTCGCAGTAGTTAACATAATATGGTTGGATAAATCGAGAGCTTTCGAACGAGTGGTCAAAGAATTTCGGGGGATGAAAAACGACGAAGTACCATTTCCCTAGCAACGACTCGGTTGTAAGCGGAAATCATCAGAATGTTGTCGTCACAGATTTCGTCCCACATTTCGTTAGCTTTTTTGCCTAGTTAGTCCATGGCTGAAACACATTCTGTGTTAAAAAAAAAAAAAAAAAAACGCGATCTAACGCTTCGAAAATCGATTTTTTGCGGAGCGGAAATTCACACAACACATCACCATCCGTTCCGGGATTAGAAAATTCATAAATTTACTTCATGGGATCTTGCAGTGTAGGGGAAATTTATCTATCCTATGTGCGTCACGGGGTTCCGTATTCCGCCCCACACTCCTTACAACATCCTACGGGGAGAATGTTCCTAGATGTCTTTCTAACTTTTACGTTACGGGATCTTACAGTACCTTAGAATTTAAGATTAGAAAAATACCTTAGAAATAAGATGGTTAACGAACGCCTTTCTCATTTGACCATGATGTCAATTCATTATTTATCCACTGTCGTTCGTGGCTCAAGACGTACTGGATTTGATGTCTTTAAAAGTAAACAGAAAAGTCTTACCATAAACATTTTATAATCAACTAAATACCTAAAAATTGAACTTTTGCTGTTGTATAAAGATCAAGATTTATCATGATTGTAAAAAATTGTTTTAACTGTCACCTAAAATCCTTATTATGTACCTACCTACCTATTAAATATTTTTGCCTTATTAAAGATAGTATTTCATCATGTTTGTAAAACATTTCTTCTCCTGTGACTTAAAATTCGTATTTTAAAATGTATTGAAATGGGTAGAGAGCCGATGGGCGAGGGGTCTGGACCCCCCCCCCCCCCCCCCCCCCCCCAAGGCAAAATCCTGGCTACGTGCCTGATGATGATGGCCTAATCGTCGAAATCGATTTACATTGTAACTCATTTTTCGTGGAAAGAGACCACGTTTTTTCGCTAACTTCCGTTTTGAAATGGGTTTCTACAACTTGGTCGCGGATTTAGTTCCGGATAAATGGTTTTAACGGTATGAGTGGTTCGACCTGGATAACTTGTTCAAACTGGCTGAGTGGTTCAACTAGGTTCGCTTGTCTGCGAAAATTCAAATCACGGGCCATCCTAAAGAAACATATCAAAAATAAAATTGGAATATCCCATTATCGCAGAAATTTGGAGGGTAAAATTTCAGATACCGTCCGCAAGACACCCTCGGGGGTAATAGGTCTATATAAATGCTCGTAGGGAAACTGGGCACATGTAGACGTTTTCACACTAGACTTGGAGTGCTCGTCGTTTTGATCTTTTTCCAGCTCCTTGAAGCATGGCAGTCCCCTCCTAACTCACAAAGCCCATTACAAGGGGGCTCTCCCGCCCCTTCGTCCCCCCGTCATCGCTTTTCACCCTGCGTTTCCCAAGACTGTTCCTCCAACCATTAGATCCTTCACCTGCCGGCGGACACCTCTAAAGTTTTCATCGTTACGCAAACTTCGAGTTTCGTGCTCCAGGTTTGAGTTGAGGAGCCATCAATATGAAATTAGTCGAGTAACTCGTATAGATGTGCCAACTCCTGTTGATGCTTTATCAATTTTCTATCTCTACGGTAAAAGGTAGAGGTTTCTTGAATTGAACATTCTCTCTCTCTCTCTCTCTCTCGTACCCTCTCTCCCCCCTCTCTCCATCTCATAAAAATTATATCGCAATTAATGGAGTAATAAAATAAAGCCTATATCGATTTTGACACAGGCTAATGAGTGATTTTGATGAAATACTCAGGGATTGAGCGGGTTAGCTTCTAGATCCCATATAACTTTCATTGCCGTCGCTTAAATGGAAGTCTGCGCATGCGCAAACGTTAATTTCTTATAACGTATATATTCCTTATCAACTATTGTTCCGATTTCGTTCAAACTCGAGTTGTTGGGTCCAGGATGATGCCTGTTTTCATTATTTTGTGTTTTATCGCATTTGCTTAAATAATCGGTAACATCGGTGAGGATGTAATTTGTAACATGGCGAGGATAAAGATGTATTAGAGGCCGCTGACGACTGAGAGGTTATTGATCAGCTGATTAAGCTCCAAAGCCATTTTGTGTCCTATTCGACGCAGGAAGTTGAAATTTGAGACGTTGGCTCTAGGGAGCATGCTGAATACAACTGAGAGGTCATCGATCAGCTGAATGAGCTCCAAAGCCATTTTATCTCCTATTCAACGCTAGAAGCGTCTATTTCACTTAGTGAGCACTGTTATACTTTTTTATATTATTATAATATTATATACTAAATAATTACTTTACTCAGTATTAATAGAAATCGATGGGCGTTGCTTCCTGTGAGCACGGCGATGCGGGTATACCTAGCCTAAACGCTCGGGTGTCTTGCAGGTTTAGCAGTTCACGCTTAGCCCGTCTATTGGTGATCCGGCTTCACGCTGGAAACCCCTGACATTTCCTTCAATGATAATAATTCTTTTGCACCTAGGGTTTTTGGTAACACCCTCGTTATTGGACAGTCCGCTAGTTTTTCTTGAATAATAAGGTTCTAGAGTATTTTTGTACACTCTCTGGGGTTCAAAGGAACCATCCTAGGACTAGCTGAGGTGGCCTAGAACGTCCCAGCATCATTATTTCTGATTCATTGCCCGTTTGAAAGTCGAGTGGAGCACGTCGGTACTGTGTCACTCTCAAAATGGTAAGCAAACAAGCTTTTTCATTTAGAACAATATAACCACTTTTCAAAGTTTTTACGGGTTTTCTATGGTTTCCCTGAATAATACAACATTTGTCCTTAAATTTTGTGTAATTGTGGTTTCGATTTACTATCATCATAATTAGTTTTGGTGTGGTGTCCAATAATTTGTAACCAAAAAGTTGATTACACCCGTTATTGGACACTGTCCAGTAAGTGGGTCAATGTTGTTCTTCTCCTTGGTTCCTCTTATTGGACACCTATTCTTTTTTGTGTGCTTTAGCTTTTTCACAACCTAGAAGCTTTATTTTTGGCAAATACCGTGTCTGCACGGATTTCATCAGTTTATCCACAATGCCTAAAAAGGCACTGGCCAAAGAGTATCTGTTTTTTCAAATGTCCATAGAGAGAAAGATCCTACCTATTTTAATTTCAGTCTAATCTTCACCAATTGATGGTGCTATTTTGAGCTTATTAACCTATTTTAAGGGTGCAGGTTTATATTTCAACTTGTTTCTGTGTTGAAAAATTCTCAGAATGGCTTCAACGCCCAAGGAAACATCAAAGCCTAAGAAGAGACCATTCTGCAGGAGGGGAATGGGATACACTCCATAGTGCTAAAAAATATGAATTTAATGGTTGTTAGACATTTTTAGGGATTTTTGTGATCACCCTCCTCCTACGAGTACTTCCAAGGTGCGGGAGGATCCTGGCTTTGCTTGCGCTCCCGCCGCACCTCCGGCGGCCCGTCAGGCCGCAATGGGCGCTCTGTCAGAGCGTAATGGGCTGTTGACTCGGAATCTTCATGTTCATTCGGGTGTATTGGTATATTGCAAGACTGGTTTTTGATTGTTCTTTTGGTTTCATAGACAAAGAGTCTCTTTATCAGCGATCTTCATTGATTTTTGTACTAGATAACGATCGTTAATTCTCAATTCTCCTTTTGCGTTGGACTATTTCATAATCCTGTTGCTCGTATTTTAATGCAGTAGTTGTTGAATATCCCTAATTCACTTGTCCGTTTAGGATTTCCTTCAAGAAGGTAGATGTCGAGCTTTTGTGATTCTGCCTCCCCGCGGAAATGATGGAATGTTAGGAAGCGGGAGGATTGGGGGGGGGGGGGGGGGGAGAAAGGATGAATTGCGCTTCTATACAACCGTTAGGGATGGTGACGAATCCCTCAGCTCACCCCCTGCAAAATGTGAAAGAGGACGAGAATCGAGGTGTAAGGGGGTGGCCCCCGGAAAGTGCCCGCTTTTCTGGCAGAAAAGAGGCCCCTCTCTGAGGGCACGAGGGTGTGAGGAGGGGGCAATTTATTCTGGAAAAGATTGATGGGTAAAACCCTCCTGACGGCAATATCATTTAGGAAGATGAGCTCCCATTTCTCAGCTCCGGCTCAGAGTTGACGCGCTTCCCAACGTTATTTCTAGAGGAGGGGGTTCCGCTTTCGGCTTAGCCCCCTAAGGCCTGAATCCGAAAATCCGTTTCGGATGTTACATGAGAGAGCGAAGTTCACTTGTCGAGCTAATTTGGAACAGCAGCTGTGATCAGGAAGCTGCTATAGAACTCCTCATCAATTTATTAGAAGTATGGATACAAACCTATGTATGGAAAGAGCATTTTCTCCTCTGTCTGAGATTGAGGTAGGCGTCAAGGCGAACGGTGTTTCTGTAAACAATATTAGATAGCTTGCAGAGGCTTGTTGTCGTAGTAGTGAAAGAAAGTAGCTACGTTGGCCTCAAAATCAACATCTCTAAAACTAAGTTTATGATTGTCTCACGAGAAAATGTATGTAGATAGTGGCATTGTTTAGGTTGGAGATGTGTGCTTGAAGCGAGTTCAAAACTTGAAATACCTTGGAGCCTTCGTAAATGAGAAGCGGACTCCTGAAGTCGATATTCGTTCTAGAATTGAGCAAGCCAGATCAACATTTGTTCACATGAAAGCTCTCTTTCGTGATAAGCACTTAAGTTTTCTCACCCGATTCGTGCCCTGAGTATGGTCTGTTTTGCTTTACGGGGACGAAACTTGGACGCTAAAGGCAGCTTCTTTTAGCCGTTTGGAAGCATTTGAGATGTGGTATCTCACAAAGATGCTGCGTATTCTTCTAAGCTTACAATTGCATAGTACTTTGAAAAAAAAAAAAAAAAAACTCAAATTTGGGAACCACGGGCATCTTTTTCGAGGAAGCCGCTACCCCTTTCAGCGATAGATTCTTGAAGGAAAGATAGAAGGAAAATCTGGAATGGGATGCAAAATACTTTCTTGGCTTCGAGATAATTGTAGGTGGACTGGAATTCAAAACTTTGCGGCTCTCATGGCTAATGTCATCGGCCGTACTCTTATTGAGTGAGGAAGAATCGATTAGTCACCTATAGATGGTTTACGTCTACGGCACATTGAGAAGAGAACATGAATACAATAAGCACATTTTCCACTGTGAATGGTCACTCTAAAAGAGTATTGGGGCTTTTATTACTATACTGTATAAAATGTAGATGCGGTAAATTCTGAAAACAAATTATAGGTACAACCCTCATAACGACAAATCACGTAGGAAGATGAGCCCCCATTTCTCAGCTCTGGCTCATGGTTGACGCGCTTCCCAACGTTATTTGCAAAGAAGGGGTTCCTCTTTCGGCTCAGCCCCCTAATGCCTGAACCCAAAAATCCGTTTCGGAGGTTACGCGAGATAGCGCAGTTCTCTTATCAAGCTAATTTGGAAATAAACATGTTTCATTTAGTTGGTCTAGGAAGATGGAAACTCCTCATCAGCCCGATTTCCCCATTAGTGATGCACTCTAAAAAATGAATTTTTGATTGTTGGAATAAAAAATAAAAAATTTTGGAAGAGCAGCTTTGATCAGGCAGCTGCTATAGAATTCCTCACCAGTTTATTTGACGTATGAATACAATAAGAACATTTGCTACTATGAATGGTCACTTGAAAAGTGTATTTGGGGGGGTGGATTCTTTAAGAATATAGGCACAGCTCTTCTGAGTGCAAATCACGTAAAAAGATGTACTCCCATTTCTCAACTCCGGCACAGAGTTGTCGCGCTTCCTAACGTTATTTCCAGAGTAGGGGGTTTTGCTTTGCACTTAACCCTCTAAGGCCTGAATCCGAAAATCCGTTTCGGATGTTACACTACAGTACAGAGTTCTCTTGTTGAGCTAATTCGAAAAGCCATCAGCTGTGAACACAAAGCTGCTATATAAAGCCTCACCATATTATCATAACATTTATTTAGCTGGAAACTGGTTTTCATTATGCATATTTACTTTTATACATGATCGTTCTGAAAATTAATTGGGCATTCATACCTCTTGATGAAAATTTTGTTCCGAGGAATTATCTGCTTCTGGTCTTGGAGGATGGCCGCTGTTTCCAGATAAGAAAGTGTTCCTGCTTCGGATGCTGTTTCCAGATAAGAAAGTGTTCCTGCTTCGGATGGGCTTCTTAAGGCCTGAAATTACCGCTCAGATTCAATCCATTCGGTTCATATTATGAGGAAGTCCATCACTGGATGAACTGACATGAACAAAGACGTCAGTTGTGACCACAGCTGTGTTTAGTTATAGTTTGTTACTGATGATGACCTAAACATCGAAATCGATCTGAAATTGTTACTCTTTATTTTCGTGGAATTAAACAACGCTCTTGTTTAATTTCAGTTTTGAAGCGAAGCTTTTATACGGACGCCCCCCCTCCCCCGCTAGGAACGCTCGCTGCTCGGGGAGCCTCCCCGTGAAAATCGTCATGGCCCGAGCGTCATTCATAATCCGAACTGTCCCGAACGATCCCGATTCTACCCGAGGCCTCCCCGGTCTTTCTTTCTCTACTCTACGACGCCAATCATCACTTTCATAGAATATAACAATGAGAATAATGGTGTAGAAATTACTGAATGTATTTCTGATCTTGATGAACAGGCAGATAATTATGCTTTGTCAATGATTTGGAACTTGTATGTTATATATTGTATGTGAGAACTTGTATGCAATAAAACATTGTATTTTATTTTATTATTATTTATTTATTTATTTTTATTTTTTTTTACAAAGGTAAAAATTCATTAACAGAACAATCAAACAATACCAAGATAACTAAAACTTAATCGCTCAACCATGGGAGAGCAGCTCCATCCTCCATCCCTAAGGACCTCACCCTTCTCCGTGTCCCACGTATTCTTTGAGAAACTGCTTTTAGTATGGCCAATTGATTTTGCAAAAATTGAAGGATGCAAATTATTAAAATTATATGAAATCAATTCCAATTTTAAGAGATTGTTTATGAGTATGAAAATACTCATAATTCTATTCTACGCTTTATGATATAAAGCTTCGCTTCCTTCGGGCGTCCCTAGACGGCCCCATTTTTTTTTTTTTTTTTTTTTTTTTTTTTTTTTTTGGAATGGGTTTCGACAACTTCGTCGCGAGTATTTAATTCGTATTTGGGAAGTTTTGGAAAATATTATTGAATGCAATGCTCCTGATGACAATTCGGGAAGGTTCAAGTGAATTAAATTTGGGCTTTCTTGGCCTCCATATTTCAGTTCTGGCCTAGGGAGAATGGCGTGCCTTCTAAGTTATTCCCAGTGTTGTTGCTATGAAACCACCCTGAAAACATCTTTCAAAATCTGATTCATCGATCTGACAAATTCACCGCCATTGTCTCTTAACTTATTTAGTTCATGGTTTTTATATTATACGACCGGTTGTCAAGAACTTGCCGATATTGGACGCCCTGCACATGACATGCTGTTGTTGAATATGTTCATTAGTTAGTACAGAGGACATCCAAAAAAATATCAGAACGTCATACTTCACATATGATGCCAATGTGAAAAATGAGAAGAAAGCCTGATTCAAAAAGATAATGTGATAAAAAATAAGTTAGCTGTAATAATTGCAGTACAAATTCTAGGTCAATCAAGGTTCTTTTATGATACGGATAACGGTCTTGTTATGTTTAGGCGGCCACTAATGAGACCAAACATGTCTTCCGAGAACTTGGACTCTTTTGATGTCTTGATTACTGCATCGACTCATTCCTTTCAATTGAGGCTGTTTTGCAGTGCCTCGAATTTCCTCGGGTTCTGAAAGGGAATTAACTAAATTAACTCGCTTCAGAGACGGGAAAGTTTTCCTCTGAAGTCGTCAGCCTCGCTCGTCTTGAGTTCAAGAGAGAAGACGAAAGGAGATCATAATAAGAGACGTTATTTCGTCCCTGACGCAGATGGAAGATAATTTTTCAATATGTCCGCATATGCACTGCACTCGTCAAGTTTTTGTAGGCACAAAAACTTTACAGAGTAAGCTCTTGCATGCATCAGGCAAGATATTGCATCTCATCCGATATCTGGCTCACAAAAATCAAAAGCAACCCTATTAACAAGTTACAGATAGAAAAGCCGTCCGTCATATCATGTCAATGGCTTTGATTCGTTAGAGAGAAATGTTGAAGAGATATTTAACCGATATCTGAAGTTAAAATAAGACAAAATTCGTTTGATATTGGAGTGGTGTTACGGGCGTTGACCAGGAGCGTCGTAATGTTATGACACAACGCGACCAGCAAATTATTACACAGTGTTTTATGATTTCTGTGATAGATAGCCCTTCTACGCAGATCATCGGTCTATAATTATTAAGCCCCGTGTGTTTTGCGTCAGAATATGACGCGTAGTACCTCCGAGAAGGGTTAACACTTTTACAGTTCCAAGACCCCCGCAATTTGACGCTTCACAGTAAAGATGTTTAAAAAAAGGGAAAATGATGCTTAAAGTAATTTACGATAGCGCATGCGCAGAATGGATCAATTATTTGAGAAAAATGAAATTGGTAGGGTACAATCTAAAGCCTAACCCACAAATTCCGAGAAAATGAAATCAAAATCGGATCAAACCTAGACCCTGTTCTCGGAGTACACTTTCGCGCAAGCGCAGGAGCTAATAATGATGCAATCAGGTTGAAATTAACGTGGAATAATTGAATCATTGTCTCCCAACTATGCACCAAATTTGAGCGGGATTGGACAATTAAGGCGTAAAAAAATAATGCTTGAAGGAATTTACGTTTGCGCATGCTCAAAACGGAGTAATGGTTTGAGAAGTATGGGATTAATAGTGGACCATAGCGCTTAGAAATTCGAAGGTTTTTTTCGATGTCCAAGCCCTTAGGGAAAGCGAACTATTCAACGTACAGCGTAGCGGGTGGTTTTAATCGATTCTTTGGGATTAAACTCGTCATTGACAAGCGAAAAATTATTACTATCACTTTGAAAGTTTTCGAGATAAAGTTTTCAAGTTTACAAAGAAAGTTTTCAATTATTACTATTACTTTGAAAGATCTCGATTTTTTAAATGTTTAGCCCTTTAAAACAACCCTTTAGGGTTGATAAAAATTGATACCGAGCTTCCAGGACCATCTAGACCCCAAATTTGATTTTTCACACAAGTTTCGTATAGTTAGGTCTAGTATTTTTGGAGAAAAGCCGTAGACGGCGGACGGACGGATTTTTTTTTTTTCAATTTGATTATTGGATTTAACGCATTTTGAAACGTAAACCAAAAAATTTTCAGGGGTGTTAGAAAAATTGTGTTCTTGGTCGAGTACAAAGGTTCATTATTGAAAATAATAAACCAAGATGAGCCGGAGCCTTATGGATACCATCACTTCGGGAGTGGTTGACGGAGTTCGATGGGAACCGTCAACTCCGGTAGGAAAAGCCAGAGACACTTTTTGGGAGGCTTTTATTGACAAGAATTACAAAACAGACAAGTCGGTCTATGACACTCATCATCAAATAATCCATAGTTTCCTGCTTAATATGACGGTTTAGTTCGAATTTTTCTATTAGTCGAGAACAAAGTTAGTTTTCGTTTGTAATTATGATTGCAAGGTTTTTGACTTGGTTTTCTTTTGCCTTGCATTCAATACCAATATGTCATATTCATGGCATAGGAAACACAATAAAATGGAATTTGGCATCAAACCGATTTGCTCTCAGATGTGACTACCCCAACAGAAGAGTGTGTACAGGAACACCGCACCGTATCGCAAGTTAGTTGCTGAATTTTTTCCATCCAGCCTCATTTATTTTTCACTGAAAGCACTCGCTCCCAGTAGTTGCATCAATATCCCGAAGGGACTCCATTACGAATGAAAAAGCCCCTCTTATTTTATCCCCTTTTTTCAGTTCCGTACTCCGCAACGCGTTTTTCATTCTCCGGTTGGATTGCTCCAGCTGGCAGTTGCGGGGTTGTGAGGTTGACTCGCAGAATCAGAACGAACCCTATTATCTACTGCCTGTCACCTCTTCCCATCCGCTGGCATTTTTCCTGGCGCTATCATAGACTTTCGTTCTCCCAGCCCCCTTTCCCCTCCATCTCACTCTCATCCCCTCGCTGCTTCTATCTCCCTCTCGCTCACTCTCTCTTTCTTCCCCTCTCCCCCTCCTATCTATATATCTTTCCCATCCCCCCCCCCCTCCACTCCTACCGTTTATCTATACCTTTACAAGCTGTTTTTTTTTTCCCGCTCTCGTTCGTTCGGGATTTCTGACAGTCATTATCTTTATGTTTTTCCCAATCTACGGAGAATATGCAGTTTTCTCTTTAAATCACCATTTCAGGAAATTTTCGTAGAAAATAAAGCTATTGAAATTGATCCAAAAATGTTTTAATACAAATTTTCGAAAATTTTCTTCATTGAAATCCGTTTTGAGGCATTCTGAAACGAATCCTAGAGTGTAACGCTTTTTCATATATATATATTTTTTATATATTTTATATATATTATATATATATATATATATATATATATATATATATATATATATATAAATTGCTATGCAATTCTTAGGCCGACCCCCAATAATTTTTTATGTAACGTCCCCATTTAAAATGTCCCGTTATTAGAACCCGCGAAGTCGTGGGTTCAAATCCCAGCCAGGCTTGAAATTTTTTTTTTTTTTTTTTTTCTCGTGAGACGAAGGTTGTGGGTTCGAATCCCAGCCAGGCTTGAAAAAATTTTTTTTTTAAATTTTTTTTTCTTGTGAGACGAAGGTTGTGGTTTCGAATCCCAGCCAGGCTTGAAAATTTTTTTATTTTTTTTTTTTCTCTTGAGACGAATTGCATAGCAAATTATCCTCGTTTTCTACACAGTAGAAAAGAGAAAAGTTCCGGCGAGGCGCGAAGCACCGAGTATAGATTAGGGGGGTCCAGGGGGGCGAAGCCCCCTTGGCGGGGTCAAGGGGCGGAGCCCCTTGCGAGGCCCGATGGGCCAAGTATATATATATATATATATATATATATATATATATATATATATATATATATATATATATATATATATATAGCTTTTTCAAAATGAATTTGTCCTTCATAAAGAAGGACTGAATCTTGAAGGTATCTTGGTAAAGGCGGTGATTGGGGCTCGGGAAAACAGTGGCAGTCGGAATGCAGTCTTTATGCAAGTGCGCAAAAATCTTCTCTCCTACCATCTAAGCACATCTGACACAAATTATTGTAGGCGCCAACTTTCTGATGCATATGCTTTCCCGGATGCCTAGAGCAGCGTGCGGGCTTCCTCTCCATTACGGAAAATAATAAAAACGCTGCAAATTATTACATAATGGTAATTGTATAGCTCTTCTACGCATAACACCTGTCTACATATATTAGTTATCATTAGGTAGGTATCTAAGGGGTCTGCATAGGTGTAGACGCCTATTGATCAGAAATTAATAAAATTAAATATCACAACTAATTTTTGCTTACACGAGCTGATGATGCAGTGCCGTGAATTGGAAAAACTCGCTTGCTGCACAGCTACTTGCTCTGGACAACGTACTGTGGAATGAACTGAAACTGTCATAACTAAAATCGGAACGATCTGGTGTATAACACCGATGAAAGTCAAGGAAATATTCTTGCAAACTGAGGAATAAGGTTTGGTAAGAGAGAAAGTTGTTGGTTCAGTTTGAACTGCATAAGATGGTTCTACGTAAAACTACTGCACCATTATAATAATAATAATAGGCCATTATAGTAATACTTCTCCCTCCAGGCAGGTTTCTCTCTCTCCGGGCTACACTCCCCACTCTAGTGCATGGCTCTGCTCCTAAGGCTCATCAAATGAATTTGTTTTGAGAGACCTGCAACTGTTTACAGGTCGAGCATGCCATTTAGCATGTCATGTTTTCACTTTTAAATTGTCATAGAAGTTGTACAGGTTTGTCTAATACCAAAATTCGTAGGTACGATGTAAGAAATGCTCTATTTATTGTGTCCTTCAGAGTGCGGTGATGGTTTAGTTAATCTCGTGAGTAGTGGTTTAAGAAAAAGTGCCACTCATGTATCATAATCTTATGAGCGAAAATCGTAAATTTTCATGTTATATTTGAATGAAATTTGATCCAAATATGATCCCTTTGTGCAAAGAAATTGTTACCTATAAATTTCATGGGAAAAATCAAGCATTTCAATTTCTCCCTTGATGGGAAAAACAAAAGATCATGGATATGTCTACTACCTACTGCTTACCAGTTGGTACCTACTACTCAATTGTATACCAACCATGTAGTGCCTTTTTGACATGGATATGTCTTTTGGCTGGGGGTCAAGGAATTTTTCGGGACACTTTTTTTTCCCGACCGACCATCGTTTCCCGACCGACCATCGTTCACACTTTTTTTCCCGACCGACACTTTTTTTCCCAACCGGCACATTTCGTATTGATTTTCACGTACAACCACGGCGTTACTAGGGAAGAGTAACTCCCATAGTTTTCATAGTAGGAAAATCGTTCGCCACTTTTTGGAATGCTCTAATTTTATCATAACATCTCATGATTCCTAAGCCATTGTTGGGTCAAGGAAAGCTGATTTATTACGCTAAGTTTATTCTATTAAACTAATATCAATAAGTAACCACAATGAACTAATAATGCGAAAAGAAGGCACTATATGGTAGGTACTATTGAGTAGTAGGTACTTGTAAGCAGTAGGTACTAGACGATGAATTTTCCCGACCGGCACATTGTCTATTGATTTTCACGTACAACCAAGGCGTTATACTAGGGAAGAGTAACTCCCATAGTTTTCATAGTAGGAAAATCGTTCGCCACTTTTTGGAATGCTCTCATTTTACCATGACATTTCATGACCTTTAAGCCATTGTAGTGTCAAGGAATGCTGATTTATTACTCTAAGTTAAACACTAATATTGTTTTGCAACCATAATGGAATAATCTTGTGAGATGAAGGCACTACATGGTTGATATACAATTGAATAGTAGGTACCAACTGGTAAGCAGTAGGTACTAGTTTGACATGGATATGTCTTTTGGGTGGGGGTCAAGGAATTTTTCGCGACACTTTTTTTTCCCGACCGACACTTTTTTTTCCAGACCGGCACATTTTGTATTGATTTTCACGTACAACCAAGGCGTTACTAGGGAAGAGTAACTCCCATAGTTTTCATAGTAGGAAAATCGTTCGCCACTTTTTGGAATGCTCTCATTTTACCACATTTCATGACCTCTAAGCCATTGTAGTGTCCAGGAATGCTGATTTATTACTCTAAGTTAAAAACTGATATTGTTTTGTAACCATAATGGAATAATCTTGTGAAATGAAGGCACTAAATGGTTGGTATACAATTGAGTAGTAGGTACCAACTGGTAAGCAGTAGGTACTAGACATATCCATGATCTTTTGTTTTTCCCATCAAGGGAGAAATTTTTTAATGAAAAAACGCGGCAGGCCGCTCGTTCTTTCTCTCTTATGAGAGGAGAACCTACAATTTCTTTTAAAAAACGCTGCAAATAATTACATAATGGTTTATTATTTCTGAATCAGATAGCCAGCTATAGTAACCAGCAAGCTCTGGGGCTTTCGCCAGTTTTGACATGGATATGTCTTTTGGCTGGGGGTCAAGGCATTTTTTGCGACACTTTTTTTTCCCGACCGACCATCGTTCACACTTTTTTTCCCGACCGGCACATTTTGTATTGATTTTCACGTACAACCAAGGCGTTACTAGGGAAGAGTAACTCCCATAGTTTTCATAGTAGGAAAATCGTTCGCCACTTTTTGGAATGCTCTAATTTTATCATAACATCTCATGATTCCTAAGCCATTGTTGGGTCAAGGAAAGCTGATTTATTACGCTATGTTATAAACTAATATCAATAAGTAACCATAATGAACTAATAATGCGAAAAGAAGGCACTATATGGTAGGTACTATTGAGTAGTAGGTACTTGTAAGCAGTAGGTACTAGATATAAATGAAAAAGCGTCACGCGGGGGAGCGTCACGCGGAGAGCGTTACGCGGAGATTCCCTAATGATCCCACGATTCTGAGATTTGGTATGTAGCCCCTTGAGGGACTTCTGAACACAACTGACCGATCCCAGATCAGCTGAGTGGCTCTAGAATCCAGTTTTTTCCCTGATGATCCCACGATTCTGAGATTTGGTATGTGGGCCTTCGAGGGACTTCTGAACACAACTGACCGATCCCAGATCAGCTGAGTGGCTCTAGAATCCAGTTTTTTCTTTACTGATCCCACGATTTTGAGATTTGGTATGTGGGCCCTTGAGGGACTTCTGAACACAACTGACCGATCCCAGATCAGCTGAGTGGATCTAGAATCCAGTTTTTTCCCTAATGATCCCACGATTCTGAGATTTGGTATGTGGGCCCTTAAGGGACTTCTGAACACAACTGACCGATCCCACATCAGCTGAGTGGCTCTAGAATCCAGTTTTTTTCATATTGTTTTGTAACCATAATGAAATAATCTTGAGAAATGAAGGCACTACATGGTTGATATACAATTGAGTAGTAGGTACCAACTGGTAAGCAGTAGATACTAGACATATCCATGATCTTTTGTTTTTCCCATCAAGGGCGAAATTAAACTACTCCTACTTCGGATTTATACCGTTAGGTTACATCTCGTTTCTTCAACAAATCGTGAGTTTCACAAGATTATTCCTTTATGGTTACAAAACAATATTAGTTTTTAACTTGGAGTAATAAATCAGCATTCCTTGACACTACAATGGCTTAGAGGTCATGCAAATTCGTGGTAAAATGAGAGCATTCCAAAAAGTGGCGAACGATTTTCCTACTATGAAAACTATGGGAGTTACTCTTCCCTAGTAACGCCTTGGTTGTACGTGAAAATCAATAGATCTTAGAGAGTTTTTGTTCTTCCCGTAAGATTTTCTCCCGTTGACGTGTAGAGCAGCGTCTAGAGCAAGCAGCTGGAGATGCTAGCTCTTCACGTGATTTTTACGCGTATTTCTACACGTATACGTGAAAAACCAAACGCTAACGTCACGTTAACGTCTCTATAAGTGTTTCAGAAGCTGTTTCGTATTCTTTTCGTACAACCTATTCTTATTTAAATAATTAATTGCATTATAATTATATATAAATACATAATTATAAACACATTTTTTGCTTAGGTACCTTAAATGGCTGAATTTTGTAGCGGAGCACTTCACTATAACCTCTCGACTTGTTGACCAACCAACGTGTTGTTGGCCACCACACAGTAGTTACCTTTGCTGATAACTGCGTAACTGCGGTTACCTTGGTCACACTGATTACCGGCAACTGTTGTTACCTCTGCGTCAGGCTATGATGACTACCCGTAGGCCGAAATTCCAACAAATGTATTTTCCCGTGTACGTGTAGATAGGCCTTTTCCCCGTACACGCGTAGTTCTACACGTTGACGTGAAGATTCGCGCATGCGCAGTTGGTATTTCAGTCTTTCCACGTACACGGGTAGAAAATTACGGGAAGAACAAAAACTCTCTAATGTGCCGGTCGGGAAAAAAAGTGTCGGTCGGGTAAAAAAAACGTGTCGCGAAAAATTCCTTGACCCCCAGCCAAAAGGCATATCCATGTCAAAACTAAAAATCGTTGAATTTATATCTTTTAGCAGAATCTTAGTCAAAAATTATTTTGCTAAGAAATTCAAAGTAAATAACTTTTTAGTACCCTAAGTGCCTACATTTCAAAACAATTTAACATTAAAAATATGATACGACAATTTACGAAAATTAACTCTTACGATCATGGCTGGAACTTTTTTATACTTCACATTTAAAAATGTCTTTACTTTGGCACATAAACGGAATTTATTCAATTTGTAAAGTGTAAATCAAACATTTTAATTTCTCCCTTGATGGGAAAAATAAAAGATCATGGATATGTCTACTACCTACTGCTTACCAGTTGGTACCTACTACTCAATTGTATACCAACCATGTAGCGCCTTCTTTTCACAAGATTATTCCATTATGGTTACAAAACAATATTAGTTTATAACTTAGAGTAATAAATCAGCATTCCTTGACACTACAATGGCTTAGAGGTCATGAAATGTCGTAGTAAAATGAGAGCATTCCAAAAAGTGGCGAACTATTTTCCTACTATGAAAACTATTGGAGTTACTCTTCCCTAGTAACGCCTTGGTTGTACGTGAAAATCAATAGAAAATGTGCCGGGGTCGGGAAAAAAAGTGTCGGTCGGGAAAAAAAAGTGTCGCGAAAAATTCCTTGACCCCCAGCCAAAAGATCCATGTCAAAATCATTACCCAAAAAAAAAAAAAAAAAAAAAAAAAACTTTGATCTCCGCGCCTCGTCATGGGGCAAGCCTCGTGGATCCCCGGTTACCTCTATTTACATACTTCGAATGAAATTAGGCTAAAACACATTCTGTGTTAAAAAAGAGGAAGAAGCAGAAAGTTTTGCATTTGTAAATGCATATAATTCTGATTTTTTATTTTATTTAATGTAATTGTTCCCTAGATGTAAATACATTGTATTACGGGGGAAAAATTTGTTTTCAAACTGTTTGTTTTCATGTCTGGGTGATCTCAGTTGTCTCCTTTATGGGAGCGTGCTTATGCTTCACTTGTATAAATTATTTTATTTTATTGATCGATTTTTCTTTTTCAGGTTGCACCGTATTGGATTTTTATATTCGGGTAAGTTTTCGACAAGCTTCATTGCTATTAAGGTCTGTAATAATGTTAAATTGAAGTTTGCTTGAGTTTAACCAACTTTTCGAATAGAACAAAAAGTGATCATCCATCACGGAAAATCGTTGAAAATTGCAAAAATCGACAACGATTCGCTAATTTTTTCATAAACGTTCATTTCAACGTAAAGTAAAAGGTTTAAACCATAAATTAGATCATAGTAAATTTTCATCACATTATTATACAAAATTTTGCAAATTTTCTTGCATAATTGACACGAATTAGCAACAACGAGAATATTGATGGCCCAATTATAGGTCTGAACATGTTATTGTCCGTAGAAATCAGTTTTTATGGTGAAATTCGCTGTTTGCCATTTTTCTATATATATAGATATATATTTTTTTTTTTTGCAATATTGCTCAAATGTATTTCCTTGCTGCATCACTGGGAACAATTCTAAATCACTGGGAAAAATCTAATCAATTTTTTCTTCCTGGATTGAATTAAACAATTGCTAGGTCAATATGACGACTCGTTTACAAGATACGGAGATTTATATCTATTTATTTATATATTTGGAGGATTCCAATTATACAGTGTTTTTATTTTTTTTTCTTCTTTGTCGGTTTCGTGATACCTAACACAGCTGTAATGAAACAATTCGCAAGTATTTGGGTACGAACTTACTCCTTTTCCCCCGCTCACTTACTTAGTTTTTACGTAGGTAGTTTATCGAGTTTTCGAAAAAGTCTCAAGGACCACTTCTGGGTTCTTTGCGGACCACCGGTGGTCCGCTGACCATAGGTTAAATACCACTGATATAAAGGGTGTCCCACAAAAAGGTTACACCCACCCCCTACATTTCCCATGAAATAAGCGTGAAAAATTTGGACATACCCCATTCTTCATAATTTTAACGTAGATCTCAGAAAAAATACTTTCGCGAGCGCCACTTACGCCAGAAGTGGCGCAATGACATGTGGGTTTTTTCAAATGGGGACCCCCGTTTTTTATTTTTTTATCGTTTTTTTTTTTTTGTAGATTCGAATTCTACGTGAAATTCCATGAAAAAATGACCCATCACTCGATTTTTTAAGTGCGCGAAATAGGCGGTAATTCTGCTCTGAAAGTGCACAATTCCGCTCTAAAAGTGCACAAATTGTGAAATACTGAGTTTTTGAAGGTATTAAATTGCCACGTGTAATACTTGATTTTAAGGTGTTTTTTCGTGAAAAACCTCGCAATGATGTTCATTTATTGATATTTCCAACACCAACTTGGGAAAACACCGAAAAATTGACCAGCATTGCACTCATCTTACACATTTTCACACAGCACAAATCGTACTAAAATGTAGATTTTTTGGTTTTCCCCAGTTGGTGTTGCAAATATCAATAAATGAACATCATTACGAAGTTTTGCACTAAAAAACACCCCAAAAGCAAGTATCACATATGGCGATTGAATACTTTCAAAAACTCAGTATTTCACAATTTTGGCACTTTTAAGCCTGATTGCGCCCTTTCAGAACCAAAAAAATCGAGTGAAGGGTCATTTCTTCGTAAAATTTCACGTAGAATCCGAATCTGCAATAAAAAAAAAAAGGGGGTCCCCATTTCAAAAAACCAAGTGCATGTCATTTGCGCCACTTCTGGCGCAAGTGGTGCGAGCGCGCGAAAGTATTTTTCCTGAGATCTAGGTAAATTGTTATAAAGAATGGCGTTGGCTCCGATGTTTACTCTGTATTCAAGGGAAATGGAGGGGGTGTAACCTTTCTGCGGGACACCCCGTATAGAGAAACCTAAACCAAATCACGAGCTACAAGTGCTTGAGAAGGGCCACATATCCGTACTGAAGTAATAAACGCGGGAGGTCAGAAACCGCCTTTTTCAAAGTGGAAACACAAAAAGGCTTTCAGGATCGTTCCTAGAGTTGGGACTGTGTCCCGCGGGAATTAACCCTCCCAGCCCGTAGTACGAGTATCATCCTGGTGTCCGATCTGTGTTCCTCTCCTCGTTAATTACGCTATCTGACCGTCACGTTTCCCCAAGTTCTCATTTTATTCTTTTTCTGCCAACCCCCTTTCCTCTAAAGTTAAAAAAGTGGTCCACTAAACTTTTATTAGTTCGTTCCACTTTTTTTCTGTTTTTTATCGAAGTTGTTCATCAGGGAGTGAAAGGGAGCTTCCAGTTATCGCCTGTTGTTCGCTGAAACTTCGGTAAAAGTTCGGGGCTCGGGAATATCCTTTTGGAATGAGCTTTGCTTCCTAATCTCATTTTCTCCTTCGAACGGGCTGTGTAGCTTTTAGTACTTCTTCATTGGAGTTGATTTGTTCGGATTGGAAGAGAGCTTTCTAATAAGGTGCGATATGGGGAGTATCGGTTGTGGGGGAAGCACCAGTGGAAAGAAATTCGATGACGACATAGAGTAAAGACCTCGTTTTGTCTTGATCCTTTAATTTTCAGCTACAAATTTTATCCACTCGACAGAAAATTCTAAATTCCCTCTCATCCCTTCATGCTATTGGTATTTGTAAAAAATCAAAACGTATAAGTCCTACGTACTTCTCAACCTAAAACTTGGAAACTGAAAAACTTGGCCACACATTCACAGTTCGTATGCAATCTGAGGTTAAATAATTTCGCCTAACCAATGATAGTTTGAGTGAATTTTCGAAGGAAACGAAGTTCTCTTAATCTCCCCGAAATTTCAAAAATAAAATATTCTAAAATTTTCTAAATGGAGATCCGTCATGGGTGCACCGACGTTCGATCCAGATTTCTTCCGATCAATCTGATGACCCAAAGACGTCCATCAGAGGTGTCTACACTGGTTGTGGAAGTTTGACGATCTTGTTTGGGCATGCGCTGGGAAAACTTTCAATTTCGTAGTGATGGAATTTATAGGGGACCGTCCTTAATCTAACCCTGGAATCCGCAGCTCTACGGGAATTTTCGTTCCAAATGCAATTAAAACTGTAGAAGTTGTGCGTGTTGCAAGGATTTCACATTCGCGCATGCGCAGCAGCTACTAATTATACAATTGTGATGAAATTTTATTCATGTACCCCTCCGTGCATTTGGTACCTAGTTCAAAATTTTTGAAATGTTTCTGGTTTCTGTTTGTTAACAATTATCTCAAAAATTTAAGGAAAACTCGGCCCTTCGGGCCTCGCAAGGGGCTCCGCCCCTTGACCCCGCCTGGGGGCTTCGCCCCCCTGTACCTTCCGGTTGCTTTCCACTTTGAGCCTTCGGCTAAAATGCTAAAATAAGGAACATGCTTTCTTCCCGCTAATTCGTAAATGTAAATAAATTTAAAACTACGACATAAATGTTTTAGTTATCGAAATTAGAGCAGAGTACCTAAGTAGGTAATTTTCTGTTATGGTGCGCGTCTGCAATTAACCAAGATTAACTTCTCAACCAAGTGACAAGAAAACAAGGGGCATTGTTTACTATATCCATGTATAACATAAATAAATATAAAATTCGTGATAAATGGAGAGCTTTCCAACGAGTAGAGAACGATTTTTGTCCGGTGAAAACAAAAGAAGTTTCATTTCCCAGCAACGGCTTGGTTGTACGTGGAAATCAAAGAAAACTCTACTCTTCGGGCCTCCATACTGAAAATTTCGTCATCCGCTCAACGTCTTTCGCTAGTTAGTCCAAGGCTAAAGCATGTTTCATGCTAAAATTCGAGGGGTAGTGAGGGGGGGGGGGGGGGGGGGGGGGGGGGGCTTACGTATGTACAATTCGCAGCGCTTATTTTTTTAATATTTTTCATTATATATATATACATATATATATATATATATATATATATATATATATATATATATACACTGTATTGGTTATTGTTCTACTGAACTATGTATTATATGAATTAAATTTAATAGAAATTTCACAAATAGAAAGAGAAAAGAAAGTTCTGATATTTCGATTTAAATCTTTTTCAAAGTTAGAAGAATAAGTAATGGTTTTTTTTGAATTTAGGGACCTGGGATAGTACGAGTATCATGGAAGCAAGTAACCATGTAAATATGTATGGCTTCGATACTAATAGTCTTGTACGAGTCAATCATTTAGGTTGAGGCCAGGAGGCTGCATGGATCCCAATACCCATCTATGAGCCCGTTCATAGATGGGTATATATATATATATATATATATATATATATATATTTTTTTTTTAGCCCATGGGCACTTTTGGTTGGGCCGTCGAAAGCTACCTATATTGTATGTATAATGTATATTGTGAGCATGGTTGCATAACAATTCTATGAAACCCATTTTTCATTTTAAAAAAAGTGCGGGGCCTCTGCACTAAATGTACTTGAAGTCTAAGAACTTATCATAAAAAATATAACGCAACAAAAAAGTTACGAAAACTCGCTCTTGTGGTCATCCCCTATGACAGGAACTATGTTATAATAGGTTTCCCGCAAAACTTTCCATACAGGATGCTTATTTCGAGAATGTGTAGATCCAAACTAATGAGTTGGCAAGTTCGGGCTTCTTCACTTTGTAAACTAGATATTTTTGTGTTTGATGATTCTCTTTTATTGTTCTGACTTCACCTTGTCATCTAGTGAGCTTAACTCAGTAACTTGGAAAGGCGCCTATACAAAACAACTCTTACCTGTCACTTATTCAAGAACTGACGCTCCAGAGAAGAAAACAACTCCTTACAAACGATAAATTATTTTCCTTTTCATGCTCGAAGCTTACCCCCTCTCTTTTTCCCAAACGTTCTTTCCGCGACGAGTTATAAATCCGCGCCGTGTGGGGGCTTCGAAAGGCTCCTCAATGGGAGAGGGAGCTTAGTGGCTCAAAGGATTAATCATACCTCAGAAGCTCCGGGAATAAGTTTCAAAAGAGGGTTTTCATGGTTGTGGGTAGAGCCGAGGCGGGGGTGACTCCACTAAAAGGGGATGACGAAGGGGGTGGGAGGGGGTTGAAAAGCGAGCGATCTCTTTCTCAGCGCGGTCGGTAATTACCGGGAGAAAACAAAAGACTAAGGGCTGAAAAGCGGAGCGGTGATCGGGAGAGTTATTTTAAGCCCTTGGTAAATAATTAAAATAAGGATAATGACGGCTTTACCTGGTGAAATGAGGTAGAAATGGGGCTCCGAACAGGAGAAGCTCGAGGTAGAGCGCAGCGCGTAAACAAGGACCTTACCGATTTGCTCTTCTTTTGGTGCCTACAAGAGCAGTCGTGACGGGCACAAGTTGGTTTTCTTTCTTTTTTTCTTCGTCATAATTACTGATTTATCAATAATATAATTCTCATTTTTGACCAGTATTGATGAGACTTATGATACGGAGAATCGTAGTGCGAAAAAGTTACAGAAATGCAGCATGATCGTAAGAGCGAATTTTCGTAAACTATCGTATCAAGTTTTGTAACATTGTTTTAAAATTTGAACACTGAGTGAAAAAAAAAAGTTAATAACCAATTTTATGGCAAAAAAATTTTTTCTAAATAATCTTGTACTATTCAGAATAGATTTGGAAATTTTAGCTTATTTTGGAAGCTTTTATCGTTTTTCAGCAAATAATAATGGAATTAAAGTAAAATTTTCTGCATAGCTTTTTTGAATTTGCACAATTTGGACACAATTCGGTTTGTTTTTTTGCCGGTTTCTAGCGCATTTTCTTTTAAAAAAGAAAAAATTAGCTATTGTGTTGACTTTGTCCGTTGATGTATGTGTGATGTATGTGGGATGTTGAGGTATGTATGTACTCTAAAAATCGTTTTAAATGCCACATCCCGACGTCCGATTTTGATGAAACTTGATATGGATGCAATCTGTAACATGACGAGGATAAAGATGTATCAAGAGATAAAGACGCATGAGAGGTCATTGATCTGTGGAGTGAACTCCAAAGCCATGTTGTCCCCTATTCGACGCAGGAAGCTGAAATTTGAGAGGGAGGCTCAAGGCAGAATGCTGAAGGCGACTGAAAGGTCATCGATCAGCTGAGTGAGCTCCAAAGCCATTTTGTTTACTATTCATTGCAGGAAGCTGAAATTCGAGAGGGAGGCTCAAGCTAGAATGCTGAAGGCGCATGAGTGGTCATCAATCAGCTGAGTGAGCTCCAAAGCCATTTTGTCTCCTATTCAATGCAGGAAGCGTCTATTTCACACGGATCTCCTTACAAGAAAATGCGCTATCATGTGACTCACTTCGTGAGCCCTGATCTACTTGTTTGTTTTATTTGGGTATTTCTTTATTATAATAATTTATTTATCAATAATAAAGCTCTAATTTTTGACCAGTATTGATGAGTACAATGGTGCGGGAACGAATCGTTGAGCGAAAAGGGGTGACGTAAGGTATCAACAAGGGAAAAGTCATATCAACCACAATTTTCCTTAGGACCTAACATACCACATAATCTACTCTTGGATCGGATCCATCGTTTTTTGTTGACTAATCCCGTTTTCTTGAGATTATAGTTGACTATAGTCACAATTTTAGGCAGCACACTCGTGCTCTTGTTAAATACTTGAGTACCTCCCTTTTTTGCCTCCGCTAATAAAGCTAGTTATCTAGATGTAAACACTGCGACCTACCATGGCAGGTCCCATTTGGCTTTTTCATCTCGAAGGCAAGGTAGACACCAGGAGTGTCTAGAACCTGAATGGAATGTAACGCGACACTACCGCTTCCTTGCGCGATCCATCTAGGATAGTCCTAATACCGCTCCCGGTAGTCGCACAGCCTCCCTACCACCGAGCAATGGAAATAAGCTCCCTCGTGAGTAGTGAAGTTCTTTGATTGTTCAATGGTCGCTGTATGTAGTCCCTGTAGTCTCTGTATTTTGCTAAGGATTGACTTCTTGATCTTATGTATTTTTGAGGTGTGAGCTTGCGAGCATCCAGACCACGGAACTATACAAATCATTCTAATCTATTGGTGCAACTAATCTATATTTTAGCAGCTATGATTATTAATTTGAGCTATTATTAATTGGATTGATTATTAAAAATTGAGGCGCCATTCATTCAACGGAGCCGGTTTTAGACAATCCGGGCATGGACTCCTATTCTGGTCGAACGAACAGGAATATGAAAGTTATCTTCATCCTCCAAAAAAGGGCTCTGCGAATACTTCTAGGAGCCCAGCTTAGTGAGTTTACTCACGCTCCCTTCACTGTACTTTATGGAAGTTTTACTGTTCGTAAACAATAACCCACATCTTTTCAAGAGCGAGTTGTTCAGCCACTTCTACTCGACCAGACTTGGGAAGCATCTCATGATCTTTCCTTCGCTTCGGCTACAATTTTTTACGCAGTCCTTAAGGTAAAGAGCAGTATAACGGTTGTGAACTATTTCATTTCCTACCACCAGAACAATGTGTGGAGTTTATACAGTGCCACCTCAACCGTCAAAAGGTGCACCAAGTCATGTCTCTCACGAAAAGAATTATACAGTTCATCAAACTATTTCTCAATCAATCATCTTTAATTCCTTACTTTTTATCTCTGTTTGACTATTCCTGATGTAGGACTTGTTTTTAGAAATTATTTACGACTACTCTCCTTGTAACTGTGCAGGTGTTTATGGCAAAATTACCTTATTTCTACTATATATATCCGTTCGGTAGTAATATCCGTTGGTAGCTGCAGAGGAATTTTATTTAAGTACTCCATGTTTGTCTGAAGTTAATTTATATTTTATTAGATCTATGATATTAGGTTTGAGGTTTGATTGTGTTGGAGTGAATATGTATTCATCTGTGATACTGTGGAATGAGTTGTGTGTTCATGGTGGGTGGGTTCAGACCGGTCGTGGCACACTGGCCCTGGCGGGCTACCCCCTCTTCACGACCCACACTATGTCACCCTCCTTCTATTCCCTTTTGTCTGTACTCACTGATTGTGTGTGAAAGATATTTTAAGTAAGTATGTCTGACGTTTACTCTGTCATTTTTTATATAATAATGTATATGGCAGTTAAAATTTATTATTATCACCACCCCATCCACTCAACCACTCTCTACTAGAATTTTCTTTCTAAATGAATTATTTTACCTCTCCCAAAGTTACCTGAAATGACCCAACGGTGCCAAATTTTGAGCGACCCCAATTTTATCTTAATTCACCCCCTTTTATGTCTCAATCTGCCGTTGCGTAATAACTCCACTTTTTTGTTGGACTGGCCCAATTTTTCATTTACACAGACAAAGAAGTGCATCTTCTATTCAACCCCCAAAAGTTAGCCCTTTTGAAAGGCTCGAGGGCCTCAAGTTGCCATAACAGCATATTTCCTCTACTGCTAATTCTAATTTTTAATGGTAATTTTTGAAATCCTCATTTCATTTAGTTTAGGTATTTTTCTGGAACATCACATGAAGGTCCAGAGGTGATAATAATGGATCTATATTTGCTTCCACATTTTATTGCATTTTAGCAAGTCGGTCCTCATTTTCATTGCCTGCGAAGCGGATGTGCCCTTTTCCCCAAAAGAAGTAGATTCTATCTTCTCACTCTTTCAAATGGGGGAAGTTTTTTTACCATTTCCTCTTCGGAAACAGTTGAATTTTGCTATGGGCCGCGAGGTAAACGCACTCTCGCGGTTGAGAAGGGAACCCTCACGAAGTACATTGTATAGGATTTTCAATCAACGCCGACTTTGTGGAGCTGTTTGGACGACATCTGCATAATCTTTAAATTGCCTGAATCGGATATTATAGCGGTTTTTCCATCTCTTGAAACCACACTTCTACCCCATGAAAACGGCCAGAGCTTAGGTGAGTAATTGTCTTTCATTTTCAGGGACCGCGTCGGCACAACGTGATGGATGAAGAGCTTCCCAACCAGGCGCTTAGTGACGAGGGCTTAGTTCTGGAATCCCTCGAAAATTACCCTCGCGAGAAAAAGCGGGAATACTCCTAGTTGAGGAAAGGTCGGAGGCAAACGGAATTTATGGAGCCTCATTTTTATTGGAAGAAACACATCAAGGGCTTTGTGACGAAAATGAAACCTTCAAGGATGCTACTTCTTAGTTAAATTATAGCATTTACACATCAAATTGGAGGTTTCACACACCAATTGGAGAATTCACACATAAAATTGGAGGTTTGGAATTTATGAAGCCTCATTTTTATTGGAAGAAACACATCAAGGGCTTGGTGACAAAAATGAAGCTTTCAAGGATGATTCTCCTTAGTTAAAATATAGCATTTACACATCGCACTGGAGGTTTGGAATTTATGGCCCCAAACCAATGAGCCAGGTAAAGATGAGCCTCTTGTAGGCGGAACGCGAATAATTTCCCGCGTTTTTCAGATAGACCGGCATGGGATTGAAGATCAGATAAATCAAATATTGAGGGCTTGAGGATTTACACATAAAATTTGAGGTTTACCGTTTCAATATGGAGGATAACGGAAATTTAGTAAATACATGATTTAATTCTGGAAAAGCAGTAAACAAATTACACATGAAACAAAACAAACAATTACACGTGGTGCACTCATGAAAAAAAAATCATGGGTAATCAACAAACATGAATGAAAATAATGAACAAATAAGAATGAATGTAATTAACATTTTATCGTACGTTTGCGACTGTCAGATCTACCAACATTTTCATCACGCAGTTCGATTATGCATTCCGAAGTGGTGACTGTAGGTACCACAAGAGAGGAAATTGAATATTTGAAGACCGCCATATGCAAAACATCGTAAGTGCCATTTTTTGAAAAATACGTTTCTCAACGGATTCGGACCTTATGTGCCATAAGACAAACTGCTCATGAAGTTTCTGAGCGATTGTACAGCTCCAATCGGTTCGTTTATCAACTTCAAACCAAACAAACCTAAGTGCCCTTTCTGTTGCACTACGTTACCTGCGTTGCTATGCTTCCTCCATGATCCTCCGATTGATGTGTTTACACGGGAACGAACTAATAATAAAACAAGTGAAAAATAAGATTCCCTTCATTCGGTTCAAATTAACTTTGCCCACATCCCTGCCGACAAGATCAATGGCGTTGAAATCATGATTCCTTGGTTATCCCCAAAAAATCAAGATTTTTATTTTGACCAGCCGATTACCCGTCCATTGCATGGTCCCAAATCTACTGGTTATTTTTACCAGGTACCTTGTCATTCTTACCCAGCAGTCCCCAAGAGGCTTCAACTCCAATTTCAGTAATCAAGTTACAAGCTGTACCTAATTAATTTTTCAACTAAATGCCCCCTCATTACAACCTCAGTTACTTTAAAACTATTCCCGGCCAACATTGCTGCAGTTAATAAGGCGTTTTGAATACCAGTTTTTGAACAGGTATCTACGAATAAAAACTGCTCGGCTCAACCCACCAAAATCGTTTTGGTATCGTCGAATTCGTTATCGAAAGTTCTTTACCCGTCCCATCCTAATCTAATGTTGTAAGTTCGACGTATGTCGGCTTTTTCCTTAATTACTAAGTTGTTTACGTTCTTACCGGGAAAGCCGAGTTATGAAGGAGTAAGTCTAGAGGATTGTAACATTATAGTCTTTGCGTTAACCAGGGACCCTATGAATGTTCATGTATGATGTCAGGTCAATGGGTCCAGTAGTTTTTACTTGATTGAGTAACACAAAATAGACACCATTAGATTTTATTATAGCTACCAAATAGTATAGATTATATCAAAAATGAGAGGAATTTTATTTTTTCAAACTGTTTTACGTTTCATGCTTCCCTTTACATTTTAACTACTTCTTCTAAATGCAGTTGGTGCAATAAAAGTTTAAATTACCTACCTACTTCATGTTCAACCCTTTCGTCAACATTTTGTGATATAAGAATCAGAACACAGGCTGAAATTTATCAATAAACTAAAATTTGACCTTCCTGGTTACCAAAATAAGTTATGCAAGGGGATGGGCACTTAGGGTGTTTTCGTTGAAATTCGCTAAAAATAGAATAATTAGTTTTAGATGTTGATTTATTTACTAATTAAACAATAATAAAATGTACAACAGACATGGAAAACTACAAAAGACATTTCATTCATTTTTTCGCTCGGCTATGAACAGTTTTTTGGGTCTGCTGGACAATTTCATAAATGGCACTTAGGATGTTTTGCATATAGCGGTCTTAATTTACACATGAGGTAAAGATGCTAGTTTCTTTATTTGAAATCCTTCTACCAATTAATGTGTAAAACCTCCAATTTGAAATGGGAAATTTCCAATTTGATGAGTAAATGCTATGTCTCACTTGAATATACAATTGAACCCGCGTTATAGGGATTTCAGTTAATATGAACATTTGAGCAAATCCTTATTTTCCGACCACCCTTCGAATTTGAGGAATACTGGACGAATAGGCCATATGAAATTAAACAGGATGGATTTGGCGCATGTGCAATGAAAACTATAAATTTCACTACTCTGAAATCCCTCAGAACATCCTCAGCCTAACCTAACCCTTACATTCCCAGAAATCTTCATCAAAATCTGAATGTATTAATGCTGAATCTAAAATCAACTTTTGGGTATTTAAAAAAAATAGGTGAACTTGTAACCTAGTCAATACAAACTCATAAAAATGAAGTTCCAGTCATGCAGCATGATCGTATGAGCGAATTTTCGTAAATTGTGGTATTGTATAATGTTGAATTGTTTGAAATTCAAGATATTAGATCTCGAAGAAATTGTCAACTATTTTTTTTATTACAAAAAACGAATTATATATTATTTTTTGAGGAATATTACACAGATGAAATGTATCAACGATAAATTAAAACGCATTAAAAATTAAGCAGAGAAAATACGTGCTTAATAAAAATCTATAGTAATTCCTAATAAAGTCTGCCAAGTTGGGTGGGCAGTATAGCTTCCTCACATCTTGTAACAAACATGGACGTATAGAATTGGTTGAAGAACAAATTTTTATACGAAATGATTTATAATAAACTAGCGTTTGAGCTAGCACAAAGACTACTATTTCTGTGACAGCAATGAAAGTTACTGGGGACCATCTAGGAGCTACCCCGCACAATCCCTGAAAATGTCATCAAAATCGTTCCGTCAAACTCGGAGTTTTGCCTTGATGATCGATTAGTTCCGCGCTAGTGCAATCGTTATGACTCGAATTACAATAAATTTACAGGCCATTTTTGTAGAACATGTACCCAATTACCTACCGAGTTTTAAAGAAATTGGACCAATAGATGATAAATCGACCTTATGAAAAATTCACGTTTGCGCATGCGCACAGGCTACTGTTGATTCGTCGGTATGGAAAATTATAGGGGACCGTCTAGGGGCTAACCCACACAAGCCCTGAAAATTTCATCGGAACCAAACTGAAATTGGTGTAGTTTAGGGCGTGACAAAGATTTACTACCGACAGACAGATAAACACGGAACAAAACTTGATAAGTAAGCTCTGAAACACAACGAGCAAATTTAAATTTTTATTTTGGAGGTCTGCAATTTTGTCGACTTCTATAGCGAACAAAAAGCTTCCCTACCTTCGGTAGTGAGGAAAAACTAAAAATTTGGAATCCCTTTTTGAATAGCAGATTATTATTTAGAAAACATTTTCGCCATTGAATTGATAGGTATGTAATTAATTCAAAAGCTTCCAAAGTGCTTAAATTGGAAAATTATCCACCATGAATGGGTAATTAACGATAATGTATGAAAATCCGCTCTTAGGACAATGCTGCATGACTGCACCTTTTCTTTATGTAAACATTTTATTAACTAACATCTTGATTGTGAAAAAGCCGATTTGAATGTGTAAATTTACTTCATTGAACTTTTAACAGGAGGATCGTAGTCTGCTTGAATGTGTGATTCCTCCATTGAGTTAGCGAAACAATCGGTATCAATTGAGGTTCGTCACAGAGACACAAATGAACAACGGGCTGGCTGTGATTCTGCTGATGAGATCGCACGTTAGAGTGACCGGAAATGTATTGGCAGGGAATGTGGTCCGCTCAGCTCGTTCTATTTTGGATGTGTGTGGATAAGGAATTGTTTGTAGGCATTCCAAGTTGCAATGTATACAGGGTGTCTCACGACTCCCCTTCCCCTCCATCCCTCTGAAATCGATCAAAGTTTTTTTTTTACCCAACTTTTCGTCGATACAGCGGCAGTGTTGGGCATGATCTTATCGTCGAATACGAATACGATTGTAATCGCGATAATTATTCGTTGATTCTGAGTCGACTGCGATTATATTCGTATTCGTATAATCGTATTCGTCTGTCGACGATTACACAAAAACTACCCATAAAAATGGGTCACGGTCATCAATTTCAACAGGGCGTCCATCCTATAATATGCGACGCCTTGCTAGTATTACCTAGCTTCAGAGGGACGTCCTTAAAGCGAATTCAACGATTGTAGCCCAGCCTATTTGTCTCAAATCTATTTCAGTAGAAATTCCTTGCTAGGTAATATCAGCAAGGCTTCGCATATCATAGGAGGGACGCCCTATTGAAATTTATGACCGTGACCCATTTTTATGCCTTGTATTCGTGTAATCACCGACAGACGAATACGATTACACGAATACGAATATAATCACAGTTGACTCAGAATCAACGAATAATTATCGCGATTACAATCGTATTCGTATTCTACGATAAGATATGCCCAACACCGTACGGCGGCACTTGGGGGTGGGGATGCATTTTCTTTGCGTTTCAGAGAGTTTAGAACGCGTTCACAATAGTCATTCATTTACAGATTTATTTATGTATCTCTCTCTCTCTCTCTCTCTCTCTCTCTCTCTCTCTCTCTCTATATATATATATATATATATATATATATATATATATATATATATAGGTATATATTATATATATATACATATATATTTATTTATTTATTTATTTATGGATACAATTTTGTGCTCACTACTCCTTCAAAACCGCTGGTCCGATTTGGACCAAATTTTGATAAGTGAGGATCATCTGACCAGGATCCGTGATATCAATCATAATGATTCTAGGACCACAAGAAACGAAAGACCTTACAGGCTCCATCCTGATCAGCTGACCGTTTCAAAAAGTTTGTTCTGCTTACGCACTGTGCTTTTTTTTATCTGAGTAGTTTTTAGTGAGGACTTGAAATATCATATTTGCGCGCCTTGCGTCGGCTTGCAACCGTGCACAATGGGTCTCCGAACTAACAAGGTCCTCCGCTAGGAGCGCTGTGTGGCGAAGGACCTAAGGAACTTGGTAGTTGACATGACTTTTCCCTTGTTGATACCTCGCGTCACCCCTTTTCGCTCTACGATTCGTACCCCTCACCGTCCATCTCATCGATACTGGTAAACAATTAGAATAAAATTATTATAGAAAAACACAGAAACTAACAATCATCTGGTACCAGGAATCACACCACTTTCCTTACTTGTATTCATTTTACATGAATCACGATGATGGATCACATTTTAGAAGGATGGGGTTGTTATTCGATTGTTTTTACTGTACGTAGGGCATCTTCCTGGCAATGGCGGGTATCGAATATCGTTTGTTCCCATAAGAAAATTAACTCTCGTGAATATCATCAATATCCTTCGAGCCATATTGAAAGAAAGACTAAAAAAGTGCTAAAAAACTCCGTTTTTAAACCTAATTTTGGAAGTATATTGCTAACTACCTCCCTTAGAGTATTTTCTCGAGCATGAGGGGTGCCTAATATCATTTGTAACCACATGAAAACTAACTCCTGTGAATTTCATCGAAATTCCTCGAGCCATTTTTGAGAAAAGGCAGTTAAGTGCTAAAAACGACGTTTTTTCACCTATGCTATTTTTTTAATTCCCTTAAAATGATCATTTAAGCTGATTTTTCTAAAGTAGCTAGCTTATGAATATAGAAAGCTAACCCCGAAATTGGGGTTTTTTTATGTCGTACCTTACGGTCGCAATCGTGTACACGAGGTTTGTTTTGATCAATGCCCTCATTTCACGAATATCGAATGATCCGATTTTTGACTTTTTTTCATACTCAAAGCACTGTACTGAGTGGCCTAACAGCGCAGTGACAAACTCACCTTAGTAATATGTTGTTCCCAATTCATCGACCTTCTGCAAAGCCTCGTTACCGTCATTTTTGAAGGGCTTTATGTCGAATCGTGATTTACTAGCGGCCATTTCACACCGTTGACAAGATATCAATATGCAAAGCTGTCTGGGAGAACCTACGCTCATTGTTGAGCGTGTATAACTATTTATGAAGCCAAGCGCCCACTCGGCCTGAAAACTCTCGATCTCAAGCTGCGTACGCAGACTGAGGGCTGTTCTGAATTCTCTTTCTCGTTCCGCTGAAATAGAATTTTATATCATGAGACAGCTTTTAGAGTCAGTTCCGTTTACAGCATGGTAATCAAGATTGCACAGTGATAAATAATAATTATAGCGAATGTATTTATCTCACGTCATTTAACGTATTCATATTAATTTTTGTTTTCGAAAGCAAGAGCAAGTTCCAAACTCAGAGTGTAACGGAAAAGCGGAAAAGCTGAAAATTCCTTTGTTTACTTTAAACCCTTAGGTGATATTTGAGAAAATGCATAACGTTTCGTAATGACGAAATACTACAATAATAACTAAAATAGATTTTGGCTTAGGTTTCCTTCAAACGATGTAAGCTTCATTAACTGATATGCTCTATTTTTCCGATAGGCTTTCAGCTGTAGTTTTTAGAAATGCAGTGAATTACAGAATGCAGGAAAAAAAACGGGAGAGGAAAAGATATTTAAGATCTTCCAAAACTCTTCCATATTTCTTGCTAGCCCAGTTTTCTCGCTCGCTTCGCTCGCTGGGTGTGGCTATACAGGGTAATTCAGGACAAAAGCGAAAAAAAATTGGGTGAAACTATACCCAAAATGGGGTAGAATGCCACCAACCGCACTTTTTTTTATCTCAACCCGTTTCTGAGATATGATTTTTTAAAAAATTTCCGACAAAAACACGTTTTAGACCATAAAAACCTCATTTTCTCCACAATCGATACTTTTTCTTCAACTTTTGACCACATCTCTGAAATCAGCGTTAAATTTCCTATAAGAATGTTGTTCTTTGGATCTTCAGTAGTCCAATCCTAAAACCATAATCCTTGTTCGAACGTGAGAAAATTATAAAAACTAAGTTTCCCGAAAATCTTCGAAGCTGTACTGTCTCCCAATAAATAATCTTCGGAGTTATCAAAACTCATTAATTAATTCTTCATTTAAAGAGCTTTCAAACGATGGAGTCGCTTTTGAAATTTCCTCTCAAACTGGTTCAGTTATTTAACCTGGAAAATGAAAAAACGTGTTACCTTTCGGTTGTTTTTTTCTTGATGGACGGGCTGGGATGAGGAAACAAAAACACGGCAACGGAAAAAACGCTATTTCAAATGAAAATTACTCCTGGATGAAGAGAAAACAAATTTACTTTTACATTTACATTATTGCTTCAAATGCAACTCACAATTTTGTGTTTTCGAAGTGGCTCGCTTTAGTATTCGAGTGACGGTGGGGTCGGTCCGAAAAAGGCCAAGAGCGTGCATCCGCAGTCGAGGGAGCCACTTCAAAAACACAAAAGTGTGACTGTCATTTAAAGCAATAATGTAAATGTAGTAGTAAATTTGTTTTCTCTTCATCCAGGAGTAATATTCATTTGAAATTGCGTTTTTTCCGTTGCCGTGTTTTTATTTGTTTCCCATCCCATCATCCATCCATCGAGAAAAAAAAACAACCAAAAGGTAACACCCTTTTTCACCTTCAACGTTAAATAACTGCGCCAATTTGAAAGGAAATTTCAAAAGCGACTCCATCGTTTGAAAGCTCTTTAAATGAAGAATTTATTTGTGAGGTTTGATAACTCCCAAGGTTATTTATTGGGAGACAGTACAGCTTCGAAGATTTTCGGGAAACTTAGTTTTTTGGGTTGGACTTCTGAAGATCCAGACAACAATATTCGTATAGGAAATTTAACGCTGATTTCAGAGATGTGGTGAACAGTTGAAAAAGGTATATCGATAATGGAGAAAATGACCCTGTATACCTAGATGCAAAAGGATTTTACTGTTGAGTGGGACGTGTAGAATGATTGAATACGGTATATCACTAAGGGTGAATAAAGCGGGTGATTTGAAATATGTAGGGGATTTTGCTCGCTTCGCTCGCTCGGGGTGTGACGTATAAATGCGATGGGATATAGTCCTCACACCATCGAACCCATGATTCGGGTGGGGGTGGAAAATATGAAAATCGCTTACAATCCCTTTCGATTGACAATCTCAAGGGGACGTATACTATGGTACATGAGTGCTCAAAGCTGAAGTCACTCAGGTAATGTGACATACCTACCTATGAATGTCATATAGGTATGCCACAATGCTAGTGTATGTCCCATGTATGACCAGGGTATGTCCCATTGTACTATTCATGTTGACGAAGTTGATATTATTCATAATTTTGTTCGAAGTACTTGATTATGTGTTCACTATCGATTATGGCTCAGTCAATCCAACTATTCGAATAACGAGGTGTTGTCACGTTTCATTAGTAACGTAATGGTTACGTTTCAGGAAAAACAATTCAGGAACATTTTCTGTCAGACGATTCAAAAACGTTTCATTAGTAACGTAATTGTAACGTTTTAATCTGTAACGTTTTACTATGAACTTACTTATAACGTTTCATCAACTGGTGACATTTAACACAGAACGTTTCAAATACGTTCAAGTTACTTACCAGAAATACTGTAACTTTCCCAAACTTTTGAAACCTGGATGAAACGCTTCATAAACGTTTGGTGCTGCCTTGGTAGTATAGTAGTAATACGTAATGTATTCACGTTGACGATGTTGATAACTTTTATCAAAGCACTTGATTATGTGTTCACTATCGATTTCAGCTCGTTCAATCGAAACTATTCCCATTGTACTATTCACGTTGAAGAAGTTGATATTATTCATAACTTTGATCAAAGGACTTGATTATATGTTCACTATCGATTCCAGCTCGGTCAATCCAACTATTTCGAATAACGAGGTGTTGTCACCTTGACCGTACGCCAAGGTGTCACGACGAGGCTGGGAGCACGCGCGCCGAATTCAGCTTTGCATTTTGACAGGTGCCAAAGCAATTACTATTCCATGCATACTTTTATCTGTTATCCCTGCTTCGTTCCCTGCCGTCCCACGCATTAAAACAAGGCGGTTTCATCATCGATTGTGTTGTCAATCACGTGTCCCCGCACAAAGGTCAGAACCCATCCCGTTCCACCCGTTCATATTTATATTTGTCTTTCCGTTGCATGCTGAGGTCAGCAAAAAAAAGTCTATTTGAAATGAAAATTTCCGAGAATTTTCGTCATTGAAATCCATTTTGAGATATTCTGACAAACCCTAGTTTCCCGCACGCATACACACACGCGCGCGCACACTCACACGAAATACGTTTGAATTACTTCGCGAATAATGGCCAATGTTGACTGATGAACGGGAAGGAATCGGTTTTTGTATCGTAAACTACCGGTAGATTGCAGTGCAATGTTGTCAAGAGAAGAGACTTGTGGAAATGAGACGTAAAAGGGCGTAGGTATCACATAGCAGACGCGCACCCCATAATTTTTAATATGAGTCATGGGCTATTCCTTTCCCATTCGGAAAGTAGCGTAACTTTTTGCGATTTCCGTAGACGTTTTTAGCAAATTTTGAAAGATTTCTTCATTTCTTCATTGAAATCCGTTCTGAGGCCTTCTGAAACGAATACTAGAGTTTAACGCTTTTTCATATGTACATTATATATATATATATATATATATATATATATATATATATATATATATATATATATATTATTTTGGAGGTATTACAGAAGGTTGGAAAAGATAGGAAACACTTAAATAAACTTACAAAATTAAGAGAATATTTCGCTGTGTCAGCGAAATATTCTCTCAATTTTGTAAGTTTATTTAAGTGTTTCCTATCTTTTCCAACCTTCTGTAATACCTCCAAAATAATATTACACGCGAGTGTTTTCATCTTTCATCAAAACTATATATATATATATATATATATATATATATATACACGTCATTCCAGACGATAACTCTCCTTAGGATTGAGATGAAAATTCCGTTCTTGCCACAAAAAATCAAGCTTTCCAGACCAAAGGATGAGTTCGTTGGCCAGAACTATTTGAGCACATTACTTTCGTTAGGTGTAAAGAAATGTACTGAAGAAATCATCACAAATGGCTAAAAACGGCGAAAAATCGTTAAATTTATATTTTTTGATGGAATATAGCTTAAATAAAGTTCATTAACCCTGAAATAGAACATTCAAAATTTTTCACAAATTTACGTGACAAATGTACTTAAAGTTAATTGAAATTCGCTTAATAATCCATAAAAACTATTTTAAAAAAGCTAAAAATTCAAAACCTCGATTTGAAAGGAGTTTTATTTAGAATACGTTGTTTTAATATATACAGGGTGATTCCCTCGCAGGTGCAAAAAAAAATTTGGGTGAAACTACATCAAAAATGGAGTAAAATGCCACCAACCGCATATTTTTATCTCAATCCGTACTCGAGATATGATTTTTTAAAGATTTTTTTAAAGGAATACCGTGTTTTTTTCCTTTCAAACTCGGATTTCTCCACTTTGCCTCATTTAATTTTAACTTTCAACCTCATTTTCGGTATCAGCATTAAATTTTCTATAAGAATAGTGTACTTGGGTTCTTAAAAAGTACCATCCGTAGACCCTCACATCAGCTCAAACATTGACGATTTTGAAAAAATAATATTTCTGAAAATCTTTAAAACTTTACTACTCTTTTAAAAAGAATCCTGGAAACTGGCATATCTCATGAAAACTGCTTTATCTAATATGCTTTCCAACGGTACTATCAATTTTACTTTTATTTTGTTATTTAGGGGAGAAAATAATGTTTTAATGTTAAAAAATGTGGGTTTTTCAATGAAATAGTTGGTTTTCTCGAAAGATGACCCTCCATGAACCAACAAGTATGGGGTCGGTTTCTATGTATTTTTTCTCGCTGGATCAAATGGAAACTCTTGCAGATCTCTCAACTACGTTATAATCGCGTTTTACACTTTAATTAACTACCTACTTTTACCCCATAACACACATACTAATACTTTAATCGTAACAAACAAACTAAACATTTGCGATTTTAAGTGTAAAACTCGTTTATAACGGAGTTGGAGAGATCTACAAATGTTACCATTCGATACAGCGTGAAAAAATACATAGAAACCGACCCCATACTCGTAGGTTCATGGAGGGTCATCTTTCGAGAAAACCTACAATTTCATTGAAAAACCCACATTTTTTAACATTAAAACATAATTTTCTCCACTAAATAACAAAATAAAAGTAACGGTGCAGGAATTCCCTACATGGAAGACTGAAGAGGAGAGGGATTTCGAAACAACGAAAGATAAAAATCACATGAAGAAATCCTCCCTGCCTCGATAAACCCAAAACTCAAAATCACAAAATAAAAGTAAACTTGATTTACCGTTGGAATGAGTATTGGACGAAGCAGTTTTCATGAGATTTGCCAGTTTCCAGGATTCGTTTTGGAAGAGTAGTAAAGTTTTAAAGATTTTCGGAAATATTCTTTTTTCAAAATCGTCAATGTTTGAGCTGATGTGAGGGCCTTTGGATTGTACTTTTTAAGAATCCAAGTACACTATTCTTATAGTAAATTTAATGCTGATTCCGAAAATGTGGTCAAAAGTTAAAATTGAATGAAGTAAAGTGGAGAAATTTGAGTTTGAAAGGAAAAAAACACGGTTTTCCTGGAAAATCCTTTAAAAAATCAAATCTCGAGAACGGATTGAAATAAAAATATGCAGTTGGCGGTATTTTACTCCATTTTTGATGTAGTTTCACCCAATTTTTTTTCGCATCTACGAGGAAATCACCCTGTGTATATATATATATATATATATATATGGGTTGCTGGGATAGGGTAACTGTCGGGGTAATTGACTTGATTGATTGACTGATTGAACCTAGAGAGATTGAGACCTACCTCATTCTGTTGACTAGGATGTGCTGATCTTACATGACGCTCTCTGTACGATTTTTCGCAGACGGACAATTTACCCTAATTCCTCGTAATTGTAGCTCCAGGATGCAGAGAGCAACTACGCGACAACAGATTGTTTAATCACCGAGTATAATCAAAACAATTTCCTACAAAACTTTTTCCTAACCGGAAAATTTGAAAGTATCATAAATTTAGGAAATTACGAAAAATCAAGATTAAAACTGGTAATGGATCCGACATTATAGCACCTTCTTTCCTGCCAATTTTTTCACCACTTTTCCTTTGACAAACCTAACAAAATTCCACTTTTATAATTTAATAATGATTAACAGGACGTTGCCATTTGTTTTCGTCACGTCAGGGGCGTCACGTCACGGTGGGGTTTTTGAGCGTCACATCACGATTGAAATTGCACCATCGAAATTATACTAATATTCAGTATTGCAACACCTTCTAGTCCACAAATCACATATGATCTCATACGCAAATCACCTGACTCAGTCCTACATTTCATTCGGTCCATAATAGGATTTACGGGAGGTGAATCAAAAACGTATTTCAACTTTTAATGCATTAATGAGCTGCAAAGTTTCGATTGACGGAAATTTTGGCGAAACAAACGTTAATCGTTATTAAATGATCTGCCTGTAGAACCGTAGGTCAACCGTCCGTTTTATCATTTAATAATGATCAACAGGACGTTTCCATTTGTTTTCGTCACGTCACGAGCGTCACTTCACGGTGTTGATTTTCACGTACAACCAATGCGTTACTAGGGAAGTGTAACTCCCTTAGTTTTGATAGCAGGAAAATCGTTCGCCACTTTTGGTTTATTATTTCCAATAATAAGCCTATGGGATCGTATAGCAAAAAATTTTTATAACCCCCCCTCAAACTTTGTCACTTTACGTTTCAAGGTGTGTAGAATCCAAATTTGAAATGTCCGTCCGCCGTCCGGGCCATAAAAGGCCTTAGAATTGACTTAAAAAATCTGTTCTTTCGCACATGGACTACACTTGGGGTCTAGTTGGTCCTAACTTCTCGCCAGCTCGATCGCTCCACTCTCATGGGTGCTATGAGCCAAAAATAGGTGAAAAAGTGTCTTTTTTTTTAATATTTCAAGTTGTATAGAAATTGGAGATTTATGAGTTAATTTTATGAAAAAAAATTATTCTAAATGATACTCTTCTATTCAAAAAGAGATTTTGGATTTTAGGCTATTTTTTGCAATTTTATAGATTTTTTAAAACAAAATTTAATGAAGTTCAAGTTTTTAGCATAATTTCGTACATAAATTTTTGAATGTTCTATTTCATAGTTGATAAACTTTATTTGACCAATCTTATGCTAAAAAATATCAGTTTAACAATTCTTAGCCATTTTCAGTGATTTTGTCAGCACATTTTTTGAAATTTGACCAATTAGATGATATCAATATACAGTATAGGTAACACTTTTATGTGTTGGAAAGATGACTTGGTAATAAATTGTTTTGTTTATCAACTATATTAAAAAGCGTAAAATTGTGAGATTCCGCTGCTGTAATGGATTGAACCCATTTGTGAGGTCCGAAGCACCGAGTTCCGATACTAAATATACTATAAGCGGCGTTTGATAATTATGGACCAGAGATCTACGTAGAAGGGGTGTCTAATACATAAATAATAAACTTTTGTGTAATAATTTGCAGCGTTTTTGGAATGCTCTCATTTTATCACAACATCTCATGATCCCAAAGCCTCTGTAGTGTCAAGGAAAGCTGATTTATAACGCTAAGTTATAAACTAATAAACTAATATTGCTAAGTAACCATAATGAACTAGTAGTGTGTGAAGTTAATCATTATTAAATGATCCGACTGTAGAACCGTTGGTCTATCGTCTTTTAACACAGAATGTGTTTTAGCCATGGACTAACTAGCCGAAAATGGAACGCGGGATGGTAACGAAATGTGTGACGGATGATTTTCACGTACAACCGAGTCGTTGCTAGGGAAATGGTACTTCGTCGTTTTTCATCCCACAAAATTCGTTGACCATTCGTTCGAAAGCTCTCGATTTATACAACAATATTATGTTAACTACTGCGAAGTGCGTGTCCAACAAACTGAGTTATGAGCATGGTTATATAAATAATTGTTTACACACAGGTGATCATTCTCAATAATTGATATTGTGAACATGATTGCAACCGCTTGTTAATTTCTGATGATTTCATTGAGCTTGTGTTTCGATGATTTGATTCATAGCAGGTGATCTGAGTATTACGAAAACGGTTTGATTTGTGAAGCGGAGGTTAAATAATTTGAATAGGTAATTTCTATACTTTACACTCTAGGAAGCTGTAATTTCGTTTGTAGCCTCTTTAGGACATTTACTTGACGATGCTCAGGGTCCGGATCAGATGTGTGGCTCTTAAAGCTAATTTCTATGCTTTACACTCTAGGAAGCTGTAATTTCGTATGTAGCCTCTTTAGGACATTTACTTGACGATGCTCAGGGTCCGGATCAGATGTGTGGCTCTTGAAGCTAATTTCTATGCTTTACACTCTAGGAAGCTGTAATTTCGTATGTAGCCTCTTTAGGACATTTACTTGACGATGTCCAGGGTCCGGATCAGATGAGTGGCTTTTAAAGCTAATTTCTATACTTTACACTCTAGAAAGCTGTAATTTCGTATGTAGCCTCTTTAGGACATTTACTTGATAAATCGCTCTCGATTTATCACGAATTTATTTCGTATTTTTTTAGTAGTTTCATACTATAACTATATAAATTGATGTTATAAATGAATAGTAAACAATGACGCTTGTTTGGTTGTCACTTGGTTGCGCGACAACGCAAACACATTCTGTGTTTCAATAATTTCGTCCGAAGTATGTAAATAGAGGTAACCGGGGGTCCAGGGGGTTTGCCCCCTGGCGAGGCGCGGAGCGCCGTTTTTTTTTTTTTTTTTTTTTTTTTTTTTTTTTTTTTTTTTTTTTTTTTTTTTTTTTGCTGGGGGTCAAGGAATTTTTCGCGACACTTTTTTTCCGCGACCGACACTTTTTTTTTCTCCACATAAAATGCAACGCTCCGGCACTTTTGACATTTTATGTCTTTGCTATGGCACATAAACTAAAAAAACGTCACGGAAAATTGTTCACGAAAATATTTTGATGATTTCCACTTTCAACCGAGTCGTTGCTAGGAAAATGGTACTTCATCGTTTTTCATCCCACAAAATTCGTTGACCATTCGTTCGAAAGCTCTCGATTTATCCAACCATATTATGTTAACTACTGCGAAGTGCGTGGCCAACAAGCTGAGTTATGAGCAAGGTCATTTGAATAATTGTGTACACTCAGGTGATCATTCCCAATAATTGATATTGTGAACATGATTGCGACCGCTTGTTAATTTCCGATGATTTCTTCGAGCTGGTGTTTCGATGATTTCATTCATAGCAGGTGATCCAAATATTGCGAGAACGGTTTGATTTGTGAAGCGGTGGTTAAATCATTTTAATAAGTAATTTCTATGCTTTACACTCTAGGAAGCTGTAATTTCGTATGTAGCCTCTTTAGGACATTTACTTGACGATGCCCAAGGTCCGGATCAGATGAGTGGCTATTAAAGCTAATTTCTATTTTTTACACTCTAGGAAGCTGTAATTTCGTATGTAGCCTCTTTAGGACATTTACTTGACGATGCCCAGGTTCCGGATCAGCTGAGTGGCTCTTAGAGCTTGCATACGAGTCTGCAACACATACTTGTCTTCAACTCAAGACATAAAATGTCCCGAAGTGTTGCAGACTCGTATGCAAGCGTTTACTTATAATCACCGGTTATGAATTTTTCTATTGATTTTTACGTACAACCAATGCGTTACTAGCGAAAAGTAACTCCCTTAGTTTTCATAGCAGGAAAATCGTTCGCCACTTCTTGGAATGCTCTAATTTTATCATAACATCTCCTGATCCCTAAGCGATTGTTGGGTCGAGGAAAGCTGATTTTCTCCACACAAAATGCAACGCTCCGGCAATTTAGATTATTATTAACTCGAAAAGTGAAGGCTAGGTAGAATTTCTATTGATTTTTCACGTACAACCAATGAGTTACTAGGGAAGAGTAACTCCCATAGTTTTCATAGTAGGAAAATCGTTCGCCACTTTTTGGAATGCTCTCATTTTATCACAACATCTCATGACCTCTAAGCCATTGTAGTGTCAAGGAATGCTGATTTATTACTGTTATAAACTAATATTGTTTTGTAACCACAATGGAATAATCTTGTGAAAAGAAGGCACTACATGGTTGGTATAAAATTGAGTAGTAGGTACCTACTGGTAAGCAGTAGGTGCTAGACATATCCATGATCTTTTGTTTTTCCCATCAAGGGAGCAATTTTTTCAGATTGTGGTGTAAAATTCTTTTCAGTGGCTTACTTTGTAAAAATTTTATGAAGTAAATTTTGCTAAGGAGATTGAATTCTTTGATTAGTGATTTGTTCACCAGGACGACGTTGATAGGTTTTTCTCTTTTTCCTGACATAGATATCGCACCCGTCCTAGAATAAGGGTACAACTCAAAAATCGCGATTTTTGAGTTAGTTGTGGTTCTGAGAAGTAGAAACGGTCTAGTTTGTCTGTAGAAGGTGGAGATATGTGTAGGGCACTCTAATTCCGCTAGAGAGTGCGTGTGTCTTTCTTCTATGGAGGGAGTAACCAATTCACGTCCTAGGAAGAAAGACACAACTCAGATGAGTTCAAATAGTCTGTGTTTCGTTTTGAGTTGATTCCTTTTTGTGTGGACAATTTTAACTTGTGTCTTTCTTTTCTGAACATTTTGGATCCTGACTGGTGAGATTTCAGTGTTTGAGTTGGAACAACTCAAAAATTCTTTAAAAAATCAACAAAACCGTTCCCCCCACTCCCTTCCCACTGGCAAAAAAACAATTTATTCACCATGGGGCGTTAGAGTAATAATGTAGGAAACAAGTTTCGCAAAGATAAATTATGTTCATCGTGTTCCAAAGAACGGGTAGCCAATGGTGTGGAAGGAAAACTTTGAATGCGATTTGCCGAAAATGACAATTTTTGAGTTGTACCCTTATTCTAGGATGGGTGCGATATATTATGTCTTTTGGCTGGGGGTCATGACAAAATAAGCTTGATCATGGTCACAAAATTGCTCCTCCTCCTCCTCCTCCTCCTCTTGGCACCAACCTCCGCCTCACTGCACCTCTGTCTCATAGCACCTCCACCGCTTTGTGGCACCTCTTCCACTTTGCGGCAACACGTTCACCTCCTGTCACCTCCACCTCGTGGCACCTTATTTGCTCATTGCACCTCCTCCTCCTCATGGCACCTCTCCACCTCTCTGGACCTCTGTCTCATGGCACCTCCTCCACCTCGTGGCACCTCTGTCTCATTGCACCTCCTCCTCCTCTTGGCACCTCCTCCGCCTCACGGCACCTCTGTCTCATGGCACCTCTTCCGCCTAGTGGCACCCCTCCACTTCTCGGCACCTCGTTCATCTCTGGACCCCTCATTCACCTCTCTGCACCTTCCTCACTTCTCGGCACCTTCTATACCTCGTGGCACTTCGTTCACCTCTTGGCACCTCCTTCACCTCTCCTCACTCCCTTCACCTCACGGCACCTTTTTAACACAGAATGTGTTTTAGCCATGGACTAACTAGCCGAAAATGGAACGCGGGATGGTAACGAAATGTGTGACGGATGATACTTTCCCAACATCCCAACAGAGTGGAAAGTAATGTCCATTTTTACTTTCCCAACATCCCAACAGAGTGGAAAGTAATGTCCATTTTTACTTTCCCAACATCCCGGCAGAGTGGAAAGTATTGTCCATTTTTACTTTCCCAACATCTCAACAGAGTGGAAAGTAATGTCCATTTTTACTTTCCCAACATCTCAACAGAGTGGAAAGTAATGTCTATTTTTACTTTCCCAACATCCCGACAGAGTGGAAAGTAATGTCCATTTTTACTTTCCCAACATCCCGACAGAGTGGAAAGTATTGTCCATTTTTACTTTCCCAACATCTCAACAGAGTGGAAAGTATTGCCCACTTTTACTTTCCCAACATCTCAACAGAGTGGAAAGTAATGTCCATTTTTACTTTCCCAACATCCCAACAGAGTGGAAATTTATGTCCACATTTACTTTCCCAATGACGCTTGTTTGGTTGTCACTTGGTTGCGCGACAACGCAAACACATTCTGTGTTTCAATAATTTCGTCCGAAGTATGTAAATAGAGGTAACCGGGGGTCCAGGGGGCTTGCCCCCTGGCGAGGCGCGGAGCGCCGAGTTTTCATTTTCTTCCAGAGCAGGAACTTTTGTGTTTTGCTGCCAAGATTTAATCGGTTCACTAAACAGACAAGACACAGACAGATCAAGAAAGTTGATTTTTTCGTTGAAAGAATTTAGTTGTCTCTCTGTTCCTGTCCACAGACATATAATATCATCCACGTATTTATACCAATAGAGAAGGTTATTTGAGTTAAAAAGTTGAAGTTAATGTAAGTTAATAGTTTGAATTTTTTTTTCTTTCTTTTATCAAGGTTTAAGCTGCATCTCAATCAGAAGGGTCATTAGCGGCATTGAACAAGGTGTCCAAAGGGACACTTGAAGTGGCACAATTCTAAGGGGAGCCTTGCTGCCATCCTTGACTAAAAAGTAGCGCCATCATGGACTCCTCCGGAAACTCGGAGGTGGAAAAAAATTTGGGGTACAGTGATGAACACTGTTTAGCCCCTCAAGTGTATAAAAACAACCCAAAATTAAAATAATACAACAAAGACCAGATGTAAAATAGGCTAATAACTATATACATGCTACTAAGAGTACATACAATCAGTAAAAAAGTGAAATAAAACTATGAGTATATAAATATATCGCAGATAAGATATCATAGTTTAATGTTAAGTTTAAGTTAAAATTATCAAAAGTGACAGATCTGGTAAAGGTTTAAATGAAAGTATCCCTCAGTATATTTCACCATTGATTGATCTCTTTCTGTAGAACTTGGAATTATCCCCTTATTATTGAGCATTCCTTTCCCTTCACTTTTTCCTATTCGCTATAATACCCTTCACTTTGCATGCAATTCATTGGTTGTACCTCATGCTCTTTCCTTTCTCCCGACCAACGGGATAAGTCTCCCCTCAACTGTGATTATATAAGGTGTGTCCTTTCTAACATATATATATTCGGTTATTGTTCGTTATTACTGATGATGGCCTAACCGTCGAAATCGATTTAACATCGTAACTCTCTATTTTTGTTGAATTACACAACGTTCTTCTTCGACTTCCGTTTGTTATTGAAATGGGTTTCCACAACTTCGTCTTAATTCTTAATTGTATTTGGCGTTTGTTCGTATTCAACCAAAAGCCAAGAGTTTTCAGAAGTTCTTCAAGGTTATTGCACCTTGAAACACCGATTATATTAACAACCGAGTTAATATATTTAAGAAAAAATCATCCAGACTAATGTTCTTAGTTCGACCAAGCCATTATTTTAATTTAGCCGGGAGCTCGGGATCTATTCTAATCTGAATGATGAGGACATAAATATAGCCAACGGTTCTTTTGTTCAAGGCGTGAGGGTGTTGGCCCACGAAGGAACTCTACTAACTAATTCTGTCCCCTAAAATTTAAATAATTTATTGTAGGGTGAACGCCTGAAATAAATTTAGCGTTTTAGAGGCCTTTGTCGGTACCCTCCAGTTTTTTCTATTTTTTTCTAAGATGATAAAAATACTGTGTTCCTCGGTGTTTAATTCCATCTTTTAAGCTTACTCCTTCATCGGTAACTCAGCTTTTCCTAGCGACGCAGTGTTTCGATCCCGGGGATTTTGGTGCAAAAAATTCCGAAACCACGAGAACCGATAGTAAAGAATATTGCAGTTTTATAACTCTAACTAGTTGAGGAAACTAATAGAAATAAGATAAATAGAGATGAAAAACTCGCTGTGGGGTGGGGGGGGGGGTGGGGCAGACCCCTTGGTACATGGAACATGTCTGGCAGAAGTGACCAAGTAACAAAAACCAAAATTTTCAGGAGCTTCATACGACGAAAATAGATTCGAAATTAGAAGGAATTACCTAGGTAGGTAATTTTCTGTTATGGTGCGCGACTACAATTACTATAACCACGATTAACTTCTCAACCAAATGACAACAAAACAAGCGGCATTGTTTACTATATAGATTTATCTATATCTATAAAAGAGGATGTATGTATGTATGTATATATGTACATTGCCTATAGACTCCGAAACCGCTCGACAGATTTTATTGAAACTTACAGGTATTATTAGGCATGATTCAAGGATTGCTCCTGTAAAGTTTGGTGCAAATCCGTTCTAGGGGCTCTGACCCAGAGGGCATAAAAGGGTGCAGTGTCAGGTATTAGAAATTTTAGTGGTTGTAGAAATAGTTGAACAGAAAGTACTGGTACCTTCTTGACGGCCTACTACATTTTTTTTGACATTTTATGTCTTTACTATGGCACATAAATGAGAAAGCGTCACGCGGGGAGCGTCACACGGGGAGCGTCACGCGGAGAGCGTTACGCGGAGATTCCCTAATGATCCCACGATTCTGAGATTTGGTATGTAGCCCCTTGAGGGACTTCTGAACACAACTGACCGATCCCAGATCAGCTGAGTGGCTCTAGAATCCAGTTTTTTCCCTAATGATCCCACGATTCTGAGATTTGGTATGTAGCCCCTTGAGGGACTTCTGAACACAACTGACCGATCCCAGATCAGCTGAGTGGCTCTAGAATCCAGTTTTTTCCATAATGATCCCACGATTCTGAGATTTGGTATGTAGCCCCTTGAGGGACTTCTGAACACAACTGACCGATCCCAGATCAGCTGAGTGGCTCTAGAAACCAGTTTTTTCCCTAATGATCCCACGATTCTGAGATTTGGTATGTAGCCCCTTGAGAGACTTCTGAACACAACTGACCGATCCCAGATCAGCTGAGTGGCTCTAGAATCCAGTTTTTTCCCTAATGATCCCACGATTCTGAGATTTGGTATGTGGGCCCTTGAGGGACTTCTGAACACAACTGACCGATCCCAGATCAGCTGAGTGGCTCTAGAAACCAGTTTTTTCCCTAATGATCCCACGATTCTGAGATTTGGTATGTAGCCCCTTGAGGGACTTCTGAACACAACTGACCGATCCCAGATCAGCTGAGTGGCTCTAGAATCCAGTTTTTTCCCTAATGATCCCACGATTCTGAGATTTGGTATGTGGGCCCTTGAGGGACTTCTGAACACAACTGACCGATCCCAGATCAGCTGAGTGGATCTAGAATCCAGTTTTTTCCCTAATGATCCCACGATTCTGAGATTTGGTATGTGGGCCCTTGAGCGACTTCTGAACACAACTGACCGATCCCAGATCAGCTGAGTGGATCTAGAATCCAATTTTTTCCCTAATGATCCCACGATTGACTTAATAACAGTTTAAAATTACGATCAATAAACAAATTTAATTTGGGCGCAGCAACGCGCGCGGGGGGAACGCTAGTTACATAAATAAATATAAAACTACGACATAAATAGAAGAACAAGTATGTACGAAAGAATTGCGTGATAAATCGAGAGCTTTCCAACGAATGGAGAACGATTTTGTCCCATAAACACTGAAGACGTTTTATTTCCCCAGCAACGGCTTGGTTGTACGTAAAAATCAAAAGAAATTGATTTTCTCATGATGAAAATGGCCCTTGACCCCACCATGGTTGCTTTCCGCTTTGAGCCTTCGACTAAAATTCTAGAACATGGAACATGCTTTCTTCCCGCTAATTCGTAAATGTAAATAAATTTAAAACTACCACATAAATGTTTTACTAATCGAAATTAGAACAGAGTAGCTAGATAGGTAATTTTCTGTCATGGTGCGCGTCTACAATTACCCAAGATTAACTTCTCTACCAAGTGACAAGAAAACAAGCGGTATTGTTTACTATATCCATTTATAACATAAATAAATATAAAACTACGACATGAGTAGAAGAACAAGTACGAAAGAATTGCGTGATAAATCGAGAGCTTTCCAACGAGTGGAGAACGATTTTTGTCCGGTGAAAACTAAAGAAGTTTCATTTCCCCAGCAACGGGTTGGTTGTATGTGAAAATCAAAAGAAAAATTTAGTGACACATCCGCGTAACGTTTTTTGCGAGTTAGTCCAAGGCTAAAGTATGTTCCATGTTAAAATAATTTTCATTTCATTGATGAAGTTAGCTAAAATAATAAGGTGATATTAATCTAATGGATGGTGATTTTGCATTACGTTTATTGAGGAATAAACCTTATCCCACGGAATATTCAATTTCATGTTATATTTAGAATAAAGGAAGGTATGAATTACCGTATTTCAATCGGGTTTTACATTTCACGGCCACTTTCATAATACAACTCACTGTTTCAAATAATGCAAAATGCTACCAGAAATTGAAGAAAATCAATATTTGCAGGGGTTAGCGGAATGAACGGGTTGATAATTCAAATTCAGCATTGAATTCTGTAAAGAATGCTTTTAGTTTCGAGGCTTGACAAACGGTACTCATATTTTTTATTAACCACTTTATACCACTGGTTTTCAATATCCATTTTCTGATAAGAAGAAATATAAACTAAAACTTGATATTTAAAAGTTGATATTATTTTTTAAAACCTTCGGGAGAATCATGTCAGTCCAAACCAAGATGATCAGATGAAGGGGAAAAATTAAATACCTACCCGTTAGATTTCAAAGGAATAATGTCCTTAAGGATTCTGCACAGCAGTTTTCTGTTTGGTGCGTTCAACTGTGGGCACAGAGTTACCGAGTGAGGGTTATTCCAAGTATAATCGCTTTGAGACCCTTACCTACCACCCTGATTGCTGGAGACGGGGTTTTTCTTTTTTTTCGAAAACTCTTATTTTGACTTTTTCCCACCTGAAACATAGTCGAAACACTGTGCGACGTCGCCCAGATAAATAATTTTGTAATTAAGGAAAAACCGGACATGCGTCGAATTTTGCACGTCAGTTGTGGATGGGGTGGCTTCAAGCTTAAAGGACTATTAATAACGAATTCGACGATACCAAAACGATTTTGGTGGGGTGAGCCGAGTAGGTTTTATTCGTGAAGATAGATCTTCAATAATTGATATTTAAGGGGCATTATTAACTGCAGCAATGTTGGTCGGGAAGAGTATTATCGTAACTTTTTGGGACTGCTGGGTAAAAATGACAAGGCGAAGTCTGTGGGTTTTTATTTCATCTTCTTATTTTCATTATTATTATTATTTTTTTTTTTTTTTTTTTTTTAATGGCAAGAAAAGCCTAGAATTAATTTGTGTGAACTTTATACCCTGAATTGTTGGAGAATGTGGCTCCGAAAAGGAAAAGCTCGAGGTAAAGCACATAACGTAAACTTATTAGGTGCCTATAACAGCAATCGTGACGGACACAAGTTGGTTTTTGTTTCCGAGTTTACCCAAAACTAGCGAAAGCATTGCTTTCACTTTCGGGAGAAGAAAAATTTTCGGTCTCCAAAATCAGAATTCCCACTCGCATTTTACGTTTTAGACCATTCTGAACAACTCTGGTTCCGTGTCTGTGTGTCTCTGTGTGTGTGTCCACAAATCCTTGTAACAAGCTTATTTTCCACAATTTCATCCGGTTTGGATGAAATTTTCAGGGAATGTGCGGGCTATAGTGTGTAGACGGTCTCCTTCAGTTTCATCGTTCTTGACACGATACCTCACTCAACACGCAAACGTAAATTCTGCCAAGCATAATTTTCTGACGCCCAAGTCGTTCGATCTCGCTCAAATTCGGATGATAGTTGGGGGATGACAATTTGATAATCTTATATCAATTTCAACATGATTGTAATAACTACTGCGCATGCGCCTATGTGAAATCCTTGTAACAACCTTAATTTCCATCCGATTTCGATGAAACTGTTAGAGAATGCGCGGGTTAGGTTTTAGATCGTCTCTTATCAGTTTCATTGTTACCTAATTATTACTTCATTCTGCGCATGCGCTAACGGAAGTTCCATCTTGTTTTATCTTTTCCTTCTTTAGTTGTTCGAGTTTGAAGTTGTTCGACTTTTGAACAATTTAATGTCCCCGAAAAGTGTTGGCCTACCAACTCATCCTTTCTTTTGGGAACCTTGGATTTTTTTGCGCAAGAACGGAATTTTCATCTAAATCCTATATATGTATATGAAAATGCACTCTAGGATTCGTTTCAGAATGTCAAAAAAACGGATTTAAATGAAGAAGTTTTTCGAAAATTTTTATTTTATAATTTTTGGAGCCATTGCAGTAGCTGTATGTTCTACGAAAATCAGCTAAAAGAGGTGACGCAAGGAATCAACAAGAGGAAACTCATGTCAACCACCATGTTCCTTTGGACCTTCACTCCCTAGCGCTTCTAGCGGCGGACGTTGTTAGTTTGGAGCCCCATCGAATTTACATTATAACTTACGCCACCTTGTTTTAGCATATTCTCTGTTTCTCAGATGTAAGTTTAACCCCATTCAAAAGAGAGTTTGGGACCGTTTGATTGGGAAATGGGCTCAATTGATTGGAAACCGTTTATTTAGGCAGCAAACGGGGATAATTCGACTGCGAAATTCCGCACGCGATCCAACTTCAAACTCCCACTTGGCAAGACTATTTCGAGGGGGAACAGCCCCTCTTTCCATTCAGTAATTTCATCCCGGGTTGCATAGCCACACTGAGACCATTCTAAAGGATGGTAATCCGGTTTGCGTATGGAAAATCGGGCAGGGCGATATTAAACCGCTAAAGGGGTGGGGGGTGAGAGTGAGAAAGAGAGCGGTGGTGTGTGAAAGAGTGAGGAAGAAAGAGAGAGAGTTACCTGGGAAACAGTGGCGGCTATAAGACCAACTGACGACTTCAAAAACGAACCGTGAAAGGCTGGCTGAGGGGTTGAATGGGGAAAAAGCGAGGAGTTGATTGAATCAGGATGCAAATTCCGTCCAATTTCCCTGCCGAGTTTCCGCAGATAGCCTCTCGTTTCGCTCGCTACAGCGCGCTGATGCACTGGGGATGTACCGGAATCCAAACCGCACTTGTCTCGCTGCCAGCACGTCCTACTGCGAACGGAAATGAATTTCGTTCGTCTTTCAAATTAACTCTGATCGTAGTTTTTTTTTTTTTTTTTCCCAGAAAAGCAGGTATTGCAGCTGTCGGCGCGGTGGTATATGGGAGTGGGGATACGTTTTCAGAGAGTGTAGAATACGTTCACAATGATAATTCATTTTCGAATTTCTTAATATATATACCTATAAACACAAAATTTTGTGCTCGCTACTCCTCTGAAACCACTGGACCGATTTGGACCAAATTTTGATATAATGTTTTACCATGTCGGAAATTTTGCCTCGCCGACTATGGACAGGATCAGCTGCGAGCCGTAATATCAATCATATTTATGGCAAAATCATGCTCAAACCTCTCCTATTCACCGTAGGTCGTCGAAATTTGATAGGAAGCTTCTCTGAGACACCAAGAGATGAGTGAATTGGGGGGCTCCATCCTGATCAGCTGAGTGAGCTAAAATCCCTCCTGTTCACCTTAATACGTTGAAAATTGATAGGGAGCCTCTCTGGGATAACAAGACACAAATGACAAGGCCTCTCTGAGAGACAGGGCGAATGATCTTACAGGCTCCATCTCGATCAGCTGAGTGTGCTAAAAGTTAATTCGTCTGTTTGATTACAACGAAATTTGATAGGGAGCTTCTCTAGGGCATCAAGGGACGAATGAAATGTCAGGATCCACCCTGCGCTCCAGCTGACCGATTCGAAAAGTTGATTCTGCTTGCTCAAACTGCGTATTTTTTTCTACCCTTTGAATGATCTACACATTGTCAAAACGCCAAATTGGTGGACAATAGGACAAGTGGACTACTAGATCCCTTACAATATTGTGACTTGGACCTATTATACGGTGACATACTCCCTATGGTGGAAACTCCACATAAAGTATGACCGTATGTCACGGGAAACGTCTGCTAACTCGGGCGGGCCAGGGATGTCCTCGCCTTTACTAGGGTTGCCAGCAAATAGTGGTCTGAATCCACATTGGCTCCTCTATACACTCGCACATCAAACAGATCCTAGATATGCCTAGAGCTCATAGTAATATGGTAAATTTGGCACACAGTACGCCCATCATTGGACTGCCAGGTTTGGAGATGAATCCTTTTTCGAGGGAAGAGAGTGGTACCCACCACTAGATCCCTGGAGGCTTCAAAATTCACAAGCGTTTGTCGGTTATCATTTGTAACATCATGCAGGCTATGTATTCCAATCATTGGGCGGAAACTGGACTGTTCCCTAACTTGGCTTTCCAATGTCGCAGTACGGTCTTAATATCTGCCCTTGGACACTGATATATAGGAAGCGTATGTAGTTTATTTGAAAATTACTCACTAGCTTAAAATTAGTCTAATATAACTTACATTTACCCTGCTTGTGATATTGAATGCACACTTAGTTTTTCACGTTAATGGCACCAAGATGACTAAGTTAATGGAGTTTAATGGTACTACGTAAATTGCCCATTGTATGAACGATATGAAGCACTCAACGAACCAGTCTTATCCGCTGACGGCATAAGTGGCTTTCAAAATAGCTTCATATTCTTCTAGAACCCGCTACAAATTGTTGGTGCCTAGACTGAAAACACCCTCATTTACCGTATATTCCTATCTGTTCCCCCAATCATCGGCAGGAGATGAAAGGAAAATCAATTTCTTAGCTGATGGTGTTTCACGGTTTGAAATGGGCTGAGGAAAAGTTGTTCTTGCCACGCGAAGGCAGCGTTCTTCTCGGAAGAAGCGAAAATAACAATGCACTTTCGTGATTGAGGTTCGGAGCTCCGGCGCAGAGACAAATTGGATAAACTTGTGAGACGAATATCATGATCGTGGTAAAGTAAATACGTCCGACGTTTTGAGGGAACTAAACAGTTTGAGACGATTGATTGCATGTTAAAGCGGTGTTGTACTATTACGAATCGGCCTTGCTGTGCAAATTGTGAGACAGACTACCAAGTCGTATTTATCTATCTATCTAATACTCTAAAACAAGCACTGCTGTTTACACGAACAAAAATTTTTTCTTCCACACTACCGAAAGTAGGGGAGCTTTGCGTTCGTGATTGAATTCAACTTGTACTTGGTTCTTCAGCCAATTCTATACGTCCAATCTGTGAGGACGCTATACTGCCCACCCCGACGTGGCTAATGATTTTCTTTAGTATTGGATCAGATATTGTTTCGAGTTGATCTTGCTAAGTAATTCCAGGGGTCTATTTCATAAAACAAGTTACAAGTGTACAAGTTAACAAGTACACGTACTTGTAATGCACGGTAAACTAGAACAAGTGTTTTACCAAAACAAAGAGTCCAAGCGTAGAAAAGTTACACTTGTAGAAGCTAAGTTTACTAGTGTACCAGAAAAGGAAAATGTCGTGTGGGGACAAACGAAATTAACAACGTCAAGCGGGATGCCGAAATTGAAGTTCAGCGAATCATAATATAAAAACGGTGTTAAGTACACGATAGGATGTTCATCGTACATGACAAGGTGTAATGATTGGAAGACAGAAAAAATATAAACTGAAAAGTGGAAAAAGTGTGTATTTGATTTCAACTTATTCTGATGGCTGGCATAATCGGATTTTTCTCCTTCATTCAGCAAGAATGATTAATCAATTCATCAAGTTTTAATGATGCTGGGTTAGGAATGTCATCTGTAACTTCGAGATGATCTTCACACTTCACTTTGTTCTTCAATGATGGGGAGATACTCTATAGCCGATCAGGAAAAATTGCACAGGGTCACGCACCATTTGAATCTTTCAAGGGTCTCGGAAGACATCCAAAATCTCTCGTTAAACTCAAAAATGCCCACAAAATGAGCGTTCATTCGTGGCCGAAAAAATTTTTGGTATCTTCTACCCTTAATGCTTCTTTGTTTTTTTTTTTTTTTTTTTTGTTTTTTTTTTCCAGCAGATGATTTCCACATATCAAACACCGAAAAATTGTCAACTCTATAAGGAATTTAGGTGCCCCCCCTCCCCCCCCCCCCCCAGAGGTGCAATGGGGGCCTAAATCCTCATAAAAAGGTAGAGGAGGTAAAGAGGCATCCCGTCAGAGAGATACCACCCCTAGTCATAGCTTTTAATGAGCCATGTTCGGGGAAGGTTGATATTCCTGTCACCAGAAAACCATCCGATGCCAAACCAGCTGTCTAAAACGATCGAGAACAGCGCGTCTTTCCCATTGATTCCTAAACGGGACGCCGACAACGCTATCTCTGGAGCTCTGACGGGAGCTTGATGGACCTCTCAGGAGGTAACTCTGTTACACTCCTCCCCTTAAAGACATACTTGATTGAAGATCAAGTAGGTATGGTAGTTGGGTGGAATAGTGAATAGCTGAGAACTAATGCTCATTCAATCATAAATAGCTGCATTGGCGTTTTGGATGGGGGAATAGAAATTAAAACTGGATTGTCAATGAAGCTTCATAAGAAGTATCTTCATTGAACAATCGGGACAAAACGGATGCTCAACTATGGAGACTTATACCTTAGGAAATCAAAATATATATAGAAATTAATTTGCCCAACATTGGGGACTTTTTAAATTAAATTGCCCAACTATGGGGACTTGAATGGCGCACTAACCTGGTAATTGACATATAGCAATACTCAGGTGGCGAAAAAATTGAAAGAAAATAGTATAAAATGAATTTGCCCAACTTAGGGGACTTAAATTGTGCACTCAGGTGGCATAAAATTTAAAGAAAATATGGTATATAAAATATAAAAAGGGAATAAGAGAGAAATTATAATTCAAAGACCAATGAAATTATTTATATACCAAAGGGTGATAATGGGAATTCCTTCTGGAACCCCGGGCCATGTTTCTTCTGAAACATTAACGCCCCAAAAATAGTGGATTGGACTACTAGGCGTCAGCCGTGTATAATCCAAACCACGCTCTGCTACCATATAAGGAATTTAGGTGCCCCCCCCCCCCCCCCAGAGGTGCAATGGGGGCCTAAATCCTCATAAAAAGGTAGAGGAGGTAAAGAGGCATCCCGTCAGAGAGATACCACCCCTAGTCATAGCTTTTAATGAGCCATGTTCGGGGAAGGTTGATAGGTCACCAGAAAACCATCCGACGCCAAACCAGCTGTCTAAAACGATCGAGAACAGCGCGTCTTTCCCATTGATTCCTCAACGGGACGCCGACAACGCTATCTCTGGAGCTCTGACGGGAGCTTGATGGACCTCTCAGGAGGTAACTCTGTTACAACTCACAATGCTGGAAAATACAAAAGTTTGCAGGAGAATGGACGTAGGTTAAAAATCGGTCATTTTTTACAACTGTAAAACAGTGACTTGTTCAAAATGATGGGGAAACACTTGTAACTTGTCCAATTCGCCTGTGCACTTGTTAATTTTCACAGTGCATTACAAGCCTACACTTGTACCTTTATGAAACACTTGCACGCTCATTTTTTACAACTTGTACATTAAATCGGCTTGTAACTTGTCACTTGTTGCTTTATGAAATAGGCCCCTGGCGGCATTCCAATTTCTGGAATGCATAAACTTTGAGCAGTTGAACTCTCATATTTCTCTTGAGAAATTGATTCTATTCCGTTCGATTTCCGAATCCGATATCCATCTGTATGGCAGCTTTCTACCCCCGATATACTGACTTGACGGCTAGTGCAGGGGGATAAATAATCGCGCTAAAACTGTTGGTCTACGCTCGTATGTTCGCCACGTACGTGGATTCCAATATACGGCACATTATCGCGTTGGTAGAAATACGGGCTGTGATTTAGGTCGTATTTTCTCCCCAAAATCCCCACCTAAATGCCAATGAACGAAACGCGAATTGTCGCCCGAGTATTAAAGCTCTAATTACACACTGTCGCTGCAAAAGGCCGTTTTAATAAATGAAAATGCGTGAATGGCTAATGCTCTAAATGGATTTCAGAGGAGGGTTTTATGCAGGGAAGGATAAGTGATTGTGAGATTTACGGCCCCCCAACTTGAGCCACCGGGTTGAGCTCTTCGGACTCGGCTGGGCCAACCCCTACCTCCTGAGCCTTACTGTTTCGGAATATCGATTTTCAGGACTTAAGCGTTTATTCTTGCTATGGCGTCGCGAGGATTAAACGTGTGTAAACAGGATTTAGCTGAATATTAAATACCTTCTACAGAGGCTCCTCCTGCGGACACTTTTATTTTTATCAAGCTGGAAAGCTCCGAAGAAAGTTTTGAAGAGGCGAATTCTTCAGCGTTAAGCATTCCGTTAGGAAACAATTTTGTTGGAAAGTCCGCCGTAAATAAAATACTTGTCTTAATATGATGATGCCCATCAAAATGGCTAGGCGTTGAACTTTCTTCATTTTCACCACTCGTGAAAATTTCACCAGTTTCATCATACATCCCAGTTTTATTTATTGATGATTTAATAATTAATTTAATAGTTTAATTTAGACCTCTGATGTAACTAGTCGAAACTAGTGTAAGCTCGTCTACAACCTCACTTAGAGAGTTTTAATACAGATCAGTTTTTTGCATAGACCACTGGTCCGGATGCTTGCTACGCTCACATTACAAAATTATATAACATCAAATAGTCAAGCCTTCAGTAAAAATTCGGATTAGTTGGACACGGCGGCGGCGGCCGGAAGGGCCTCCAAGTTTGTACACATAACCGACCGAATTGGAGTAGTTTGCGCATGTGCGAAGCCCTGTAGTTCTTTGTACAATTATTAAGAACTATATATTGAAATTATAAACCTATTAGAAATATTGAATTTAAGATGAAACTTAAGATGTGGGTCTATAATTAATGTATTGTTGAAGGTTCAAAGATCGAACAACTATATGGGAAATTAGGATTGAATCATTCTATTAGGTGCCATCATGAAAGTTCCAGCAGTATTGTAGTAGTTTACGCATGCGCGAATCTCAAATATTTGATAAACTGCCTATAGTGCTGATAGTGCATAATTTTTATATGACCAATTCGTCCAGTCTGGCTCAAGTCGGGATGTTATATGGGAAATTAGGATTTGATCATCCTATATAGGTTTCGACACGATGTACCATCAATATTTGTAGTAGTTGACGCATGCGCGAATCTTAAATATTTGATGAAGTTTATGGCGTAGTCTTCTACAACTGCTCTATCGCTTGGCGTGGATTTTATAACTGCCTTATTTTATGGAAATAATTTACACCTCTAGGGTCCAGTAAGTAGAAAACTGTTCGGGGTCATGAAATAGAAGTTACTGGTTGGAAGAAATGCCCCAAGCCCAAACATAAAATCCTTCAAGTATAATATATCATGGCCGATTCGTCCAATTTCGCTCAAGTAGGGAGGGTATACGAGAAATTAGGATTCTATCATCCATATATAGGTTTCATTACGATAGTACCAACAGTACAGTGGTAGTTAGCGCAAGCGCGAATCTGAATTATTTGATAAATTGCCTATGGCAGCGGTTCCCAACTGCTGGGCCGCGGCCCACTTGTGGGCCGCAGGCAGCTCGCTACTGGGCCGCGGATGCTGGCCGGAACTCAAGAACTAATATTAAAATATAGCAAAATAAGTACGTAATTAATAAATCCTCGCGATAAAATATTAATTTAGGCATTCTCTTGGATAGTGTAAGTTTACTGATTCAATTATTTTACAATTTATTTTTTAAATTTATTTACAAGTCGCTGGACAATTTTATAGCAGAAAATTAATTGGTTAAAGTGTGTAGGTTTGAAAACTGACGCCCCATCATAGCTCGTGCCCCATGAGCTATGTCTGGTATTCATAGGGGGTTAATCGCCACAGTTAGGTCAGTAGCTCCCTTTGTCAAATGGGCACATTGCAACATACATAAAGAAGCTCTTGCATTTAAAGGCTAAGTATTTGGCAGATATTTTTGGTGCCCTCAACACTCTTAATCTAACTCTTCAGAGCAAGTAGTTCATAAGTAGTCATAAGTTTCTTGTACAAGACAAAATAGAGGCAATGATAATAAAACTTCAACGATGAGCTAAAAAAATCGAAAAAAAAAAAAAAATTCTTTCGACGTACTTCCTGTCCTGAGTGATTTCCTTGAAACCAACGAAGTAAAAAATTGATGAAACCACAGGTGCAACCATAAAAGATCACCTCTCATCTTTGGCTTCCGACCTCAGGCAGTTTAATTTAAATAAATATTTATCAAAATTTTTTTCAATTACTTGTCCCATCACTTTTATTTTGCTTTGTGTTTTAACTTTTTATTTTTGGACTGAGAAATCACAGTAAGAAACTACGTCTTTTCATATTTCTTTTAGGAACTAGTTCCCTCAAATTGAAGGCGAAATCCAATGGATCAGAAATCCTTTCCATGAAGAAAACTTTAAAAAAGTTACACATCTTCAAGTAAAGAGGTATCCAACCAAGTAAGAGGTTGTGATCAGGATCTGAAATCAAGTTTTAAAATGACCCCATTGATTCCTTTTTGGATAAATGTGCGAAAAGACTATCTCGCTATTGGCAAAATTGCACTGACGCAATTGATGGGATTTTCAGCTACTTATCTGTGTGAAGAGCGATTTCTACTTTAGTTTATTTGAAAAATAAGTATAGAAATAAGTTAAACGTGGAGTGTGATTTAAGTCTGAAATTGTCAAGTTTCAATCCCGATATTGATGCACTAGTAGGAGACAAACAATGTCAGAAATCCCATTCAGTTTGAACAGCCATGTTAATATATATATAAATGAATAAAGGTTCTTCAGTAAAAAGTTTTTTTTTTCCTTTCTGCTCAGTATGCTTTAATTTGATTTAGTATTTGCTTAAATACCTATGGGAACATTATATATATATATATATATATATATATATATATATATATATATATATAATCGGGATGGGCCTCGAATTTTTTCAAAAAATATTATTGGGCCCACAAGCTAAAAAGGTTGGGAACCGCTGGCCTATGGTATTATCTTCTACAACTCGTGTCTTGTTTGGCAAGCGTTTTTCAAGTGCCTTATTTCGTTGAAATAACTACTCCTCTCGGCTCGGGTATGCAGAAAACTGTTTGGGGTCATGAAATAGTTACTAGTTGGCAGCCCGCGAGAAATCTCTCCTGCTATAATCTTCTGAAAGGCGAGAAGTCACGATTATGCCGCCCAGGGCAATATATCCTAGCCCGTGTCTCCGTATACGGACGTCTCCTTTTACAGCTCCCGCTAATAGAGCGCTGACATTTTGACTTCTTCGTTGGGATAGGGTCACGCACTTTTCCCCTGCCGGAGCTCTTGTGGTTTTTCTCGTTGTACCTTTTCGCTAGCGGGTAATGGCGGGATCGCGTCGTTGGTCACCACTCAGGAGTCACGCGACGGTTGTTAGCCACCGTCTGGAGACATTACGCGGACTCGACGTCTTTACAGGTACAGGCCTTAGTGTCTCCCGCTCACTGAGTTTTCTAGTGAGCAGCCAAATACGGATATTCCGTCTCTTAGTTGTGGAATTAGTCGGCGGCGTGTTCAGCATATTATTTATTTAGTCAGGACTCAGCCAAGGGTAGAAACAAGATCTCAATTCATTCCTACAATATTAGCAAATTTTCAAAAAAATAATGAGATATTCAGATGGCTTCAAAATTTAAAAAGTGGGACGATGGAGGCGGGACTCCTTAGAAATCCGTTTCCTACATCAGTCAACACAATCCTAGATTTTAACGTCGTATATATATATCAACCAGAACCCAGGAAAGGAAAGGACCGTTCCTGGTCACCACATTCTTTCCTGGTGTACAGCGTATCAACAAAATACTGAAAGAATTACACCCAATATTGTATAACAGTCCTCTAACACGAGAGGTATTCCCTGATACGCTGTGCCTGGCTTATATGAACCCAAGAAATTTGGGCAACATGCTCTCACATAAATCTGATCGCCCACCAATCGAACCGTCACTTGGGTTACTGAGATGTCAACATCCTCGCTGCCAGCTGTGTGATCTTATATCACCGGGAGTTGAAATTTCCTCCTCCAATACGCCACTAACCTACAAAGTTGAAGGCACAGTTGAAGGAAACCAAGAAATTTGGGCAACATGCTCTCACATAAATCTGATCGCCCACCAGTTGAACCGTCACTTGGGTTACTGAGATGTCAACATCCTCGCTGCCAGCTGTATGATCTTATATCACCGGGAGTCGAAATTTCCTCCCCCAATACGCCACTAACCTACAAAGTTGAAGGCACAGCTTACAGTCAGAGTAGAATGTGCATATACCAACTGCTCTGCACACAATGCAATGGTTTTTATGTAGGCAAAGCCACAATTAAATGAGCGGATGAATAACCATCGCTCCACAACCAACAGAGGGGGGGATCAGCCTGTTGATCGACATGCAGCCCTACATGGACTCAATTTCAATGAGTGCTACAGAGTCCGTGTATTAAAACGTCTGCAAGAGGAAAATCCACTTCTCCTCCATTATGCTGAACACGCACGCATATGGGTCCTGGGGAGCCTCACTCCGCCTGGACTGAACGTACGGGGCTGATTCCCCCCAAAATCCAACTCTTTTAAATCCATTTCAGGCCTCTTATTCAATTTCAATCTCTAACTCAAAAGCTTCTATCAAAAATCCAAACCATCTCACCATTATTATTTATATTAATTTTGTCTTATTCAAAAAATGTTCCCCAATTTTTTGCTCATATCGTACCTCCGGGAAAGTAGTGATGCTTACCAGCGTGACCATCATGGAGACGGCATCATGAACACTCCACTGCATTAAGCAACATCGACACAAATTGCTAAGAAGATGAGTTTCACCCAGATCCCAGCAGTCTTGATAACGCAAAATGCGAAACGTTGATTTAAAAAAAATTTTTTGAAATTTATTTATGAATTCCTTTGTGAATAGTTTGTGTCCGATTTAAGTATATATGTATATTGTATATATGTATATATATATATATATATATATATATATATATATATGTATATATATATATATATATATATATATATAGTTGGTTCGGTCATGGAAAGCTTTATGTCCCGACGTCTTAAAGGTTTTTCCCTTAATTTTCAAGGGTGAGTTGGCCAGCTTGTTCACAAATGTGTAAAGCAGGGAAATAGATTGGGCACCACTGAATGTTCAAAACTGCGTTTTTGATAGACTGTGAACTGGTCTGTGGTTATGTCGTTAAGCTTCAGCTTAGACTGTATCTTAGTATTGTAGTATCAAGTAGAATGAGACAACATACCTGAACTATATACGAATGTTCAATAATCAGAACGATTTGGATCTATTACATAATTATATATATATATATATATATATATATATATATATATATATATATATATATATATATATATAATATATATATATATATAGTGTATTTCTAGACGACAACTCTCTTAAAATACGGTTTAAATAATTCTTCCTGACGCAGAAAAATCTATCTTGGCAAAAGACAGGTCGAGTTCGTTGGCCAGCCCGATCGCTCCAGAATATCAGTTTCAAATGCAACATATTGTACTTATGAGACATAGATTCAATACGGCTTTTGTGCCCCTGGTAGTATGAGACCAGAATTTTTTTAAGACGGGATTAAATCCCAATTACACAAAATACATTATTACAAAAAATTATGGTCTCACCATAAATCATTAGAATTTTACTCGCATTCTCCAGAATGGACCATAGCGACCATTGACCATATACCATAGCGTTGAAGAGTGTCGCCAAAGCTTGAAAACTGTTGAAATCCCGAATGTTTCACTTCAGCCACCTCAACGATCTCATGACCCTGCCGCGTATGGAATCAATGTGATCATTGAAAGTCATGCGGCTGTTAATTCGGCGACGGTCATTTCGCTACTAAGAGCAATCTGCCCGATTAAGGGCCCGTTTATCAATTACAGGGATAACTTCCAAGAAAACCTCAGGTAGATACCTGGAGTTTACCTCAACATATCGAACGAATTTGATAGGGCGTTTATCAATCAACTTTGTACCCGCAGTTAGCTACAGGTAGCTAACTGCTCACATAACCTCGTCTGTGGGAAATAGGGGTACCACAACAACAACAATGATTTTTCCACAAAACAGCCTTAACAATGGTATTTTTCACTCTTCTTCGTACGTCTATGGGCAAAAAGTAGATACTTTAACACAACAAACGGAGAACGAAGTGAGTTGGTCGTTGGTATGAGTAATTATAGAAATGCAACCGTACAACTGCTCAACGGAATTTGCCTGCGTACGGCAGTTGTAGAGCATAAAAGTCCCCTAGAACTATTATTTATCTTCCAAACTACGGGAGTTTTACGAAAATTTAGAAATTGAGCTAATCTTGCCTTCGATCTCTTTGTCCTTGATCTTTTCTATTCAGTTACTAGGCTAGGATACAGACTGAAAAGAATTTATGACTGAGGAACGACTTAAAAACGAAAGAATTCTTTGTTGCATAACAAAAACATGGAAAATTAAATTATAGTTCCCTCTGAAGCCCCGATGAATTTTATTAGGCTGATCGAAGTTTCGATTTGGCTTTATTACCTTGGTACATAAAAACTCAGGAGCACCGAAGTGTTTGTTTGATATTATTACTTACGATACTTATTTGAAATGTCGTTGGTAGGTATGATAGTATGCTATTATTCAATTTTCGTGGAAAATAAAGCTATTGCGATGGATCCAAATTTTTAAAATACATATTTTCATTATTTTCTACAATTTTCTTCATGAAACATCAACTTCGTAAGTACCTGGTGCATTTTCCACACGTTACACACAACTCACTTCCGGGATAAATCTCTAACTGAGGGTGATGAGTCTCAGGTAAGGATACCTAGCAGATAGCTGTATCTTGCAGGTAAATGTGAATTGATAAACAGCCAACGAGAAGTTATTCGAGGCCGCTAGTTACCTAGAGTTCGTCTGGGCCTTATCTGTGATTGATAAACGGCCCCTTAATAATCCAATCTAACAATCTGGGGTGGTATGTCAATGCTCTGTGTTCTGCTATAAACGAGTTCAATAAACCATTTCTAGATTTCTTCAACTCAAAGGCATTGTGTCAGATTTATAGTGTATCAAATGGGTACAAGGAAACTCATCAAAAATCTGAATTAGGGACTTTTGATGAATTTCCCGCCCGGGTAAAAACTCATTGAAAAATAAAACACAAAGAATTGACATTTATGAAAATATTTTACCTGTATTTTATTCAAAGCCATTCGAAATAGAAAACGCTTGCATACGAGTCTGCAACACATTGGGACATTTTATGCCTTTAGTTCCCACCACCATCCCCTCCCCTTCCATTTCAACAAATAATTTTGACGAATAATGTTAAAAACAATTATTTTCATCAAGTTTCAATGATTTCAATAAACTCTTGTAATAAAGCAATTATCTATACCCACGGCTTCATTTTGGCGTTTTCCCGAAGTGATTTCTAACGTGTAAACTAATAACAACAAAACAAGCGGCATTGTTTACTACATCCATTAATAACATTAATAAATATAAATTGGCGACATAAATACCAAGAACAATTACAAAAGAAATGTGTGATAAATCGAGAGCTTTCCAACGAATGGTGAACGATTTCTGTCCGTTGAAAACTTAAGAAGTAACAATTTTATAACGCAACGCTTTTCGAGTCCATGTGCCAAAGTAAAGACACAAAATGTCAAAACTGCGTTAAATCATTTTATTCGCATAAAATTACTAATAAGTTTGCTTTTATTTTTCTTTCGACTGCTGTACAGCACCGTTGCATACAATTACTAACGAGTTCGCTTTTATTTTTCTTTCGACTGCTGTACAGCACCGTCGGGACACTCCTCGAAAACTGGTTTAGGACATCCTTCAAAAGTAAGAGCAGTCCGGATACTCATCGAAATATGGTTGGTGGGAAACTCGCCACCTTCCTGTGGATCCTGAACTACCTATTATCATTACAACTCAAGGCCACCATGAATACGAAGCCAAACCTCTTAACCTCCTTCAGAACAGATGTATGTACCATCTTTCGGATGGCGTACTGGTTTTTTTGGTTCAACTACTCACTAGCGCCTAGTCTCACCGATTCCATTTGATATTACTGAACAGAACAACCCATGATATGCTTTGATGAGTACACATTTAGAAACATTTGGAACGAGACGTCTTAGAAAAGGGTTCGTTGAAAGCTTTGAGTGAACACTATCCAAATGTGCATTCCAACGCAAATGCGAGTCTTGAGATTATCTCATATTTTTCGCTGGTCGATATCTCAATCTGGCTCGGAGGAAATGGAATATCAGTGCGGAAGATCGTGCCACTTCATTGCATTTCTTATGGGATGGTCGGCGAAATCTGAGCCTACTAGCAGGGGTCATTTTCGAAGTGAAGCCTTACTAGGACAGGTCCCAGTACAATTCAGGTCCTTTGATGGTATGGTTTAACGACTTTCACGTTTCCAGTTTCGATCAGTTTCACAGGTATCAGGTAACTCATCGAAAATAGTTTTATCCATCCATTTATATCTTAATTATTGAGTCCATAGTTTCGACGACTTTCCCATCCATTCAGTTTTGACAAGTGTCCCGCTCCATTAGGACACTCATCAAAAAGTCTCGAGTTCGGATTTTTGGTAAGTTTCCTTTTGTTGGGTTTCTAGGGATCCGTATTAAATAGGTAACTCAATTGTGCCTATCCCAGTTCTTTAAAAAAGTAGATTCCCCATTGTCAAGTTCTAAATTTAACAACTCTTAATCGATCCATCCCATTTGGTGAGCCTGACACGCTATCTTTGCTGTTAAAATCAAATCCCCACCCAGGTACATTAATCCTGCAGGCAGATGTGCTCTGATTGAGTCAGCTGCGGTCTCTTTTCCTAAGGACCCGCTGAAGTGCTCTCCAGGGCGTTGGAAGGGCGGGTTGGATCCGTAGGCTGCTGTCGAGTTTTCCCTCGTTGTGCCGCCTCATTAGCGAACGGTGGATCCTTTTATCTCTAACCCTCTTTGGGGGTTAACCCTCCACCCGCACACGACTACTACAGGGGCAAATGAGCGGTTACTTCTTCCACTCTTCCCTCAAACTGCCAGTCCGCTGATCCTATCTTTATCCGCTGTTGACACCACTAATTCAAATAAAAGCCTCCTCTAATTGTACGTCTGCCTTCGTATTATAGTGAGTGGTTGGTCAATTCAGCTGAAGTATGTCGTTCGGCGTAATCTCGTGGGGGTGCTTCAAGTCACTTCTCGGGGTTTCTTCTGGATAAGATTGTGTGGATAAGCTAGCTTTTACTCGCCCTCATCCTGAGGCTCTTTTATTTTCAGAGGGGATTCCGCCGGATATCCCGAGTTTGAGTCATCACAAATCAATATTTTGCTCAGATCAGCCAATTTTTCATTTCTCTCTCTTAATATATCTCGAAGAGAAGCGCGTTCATATGTGATGACCGAATGTTTCCATTCTAGAGCTCCAATAACAGTCGCATTTACAAAGGGAGTCCTCGGCGTAATTATATTCATGATCACTGGATCTCATTGGTGAAATATTGCAGGAATCGTTCGGCGCAGCCACGTATTACTGGTGTCACTCAGTGCGGCTAACGTCTGTACCAGCTGCAAGTTTTTCAGGAAAACTGTATTATCGTATATTGTTATACTTTTATATAGTTATATATTGTTATATATTGTATATTATTAATCTTTTTTCCCGTTTGAAAAAAACAGTTTATGTCATTTGTTCCATTTCTGGCGCAAGTGGCTCGCGAGAAAGTATTTTTCCTGAGATCTAGGTAAAAGATAAAGAATGGCGTTGGTCCCGATTTTTTACGCTTTATTCAGGGGAAATGGAGGGGAGTGTAACCTTTCCTTGGGACACCCTGATGTGTATAGTGAAAAAGTTCAAATTTAGAATCGTTTCATAATGCTCTGCTCTAAAACGGATTTCAATAGAGAGTTTTTGTTCTTCCCTTAATTTTCTATCCTTGTGCGCAAAAAGACTGAAATACCAACTACGCATGCCCGAATTTACTCGTCAACGCGTAGAACTACGCGTGTACGGGAAAGAGGCCTCTCATCTACACGTAAGCGGGAAAAATGCTTTCGTTGGAATCCCGTCCTACGCGTAGTCACCATAACCTGACGCAAAGGTGACCACAGTTTTAACAGTATTGGTTAGGTACCTATTTGTTCTCCCTCTGACTGTCGTCTAATAACATTTCCCTCCCACAATTACCTACCTAGTCGAAAAAAAGTAAAAACCTGTGATAAATATAATAATTGAATTATTAAATGAAAGTCCGTTGATTATGTGAACAAAGTACCTACTTCGTCCGACATCCAGATATCCTAGCAGATATCCGCTATTTATTTATTTAGTATATAAGGGACGAACCCAATTACAAGAGAAAAAAAAAGTGAACAGGTATTACCTAAATTAATTATAATTATATGAAATGAGGAAACAACCAACGATGACCAGAGCACCACACTAGAGAGTCACACAGCTTCACCACAGACACAGTTAGGCAAATTGAGTTATTGAGGGGTATCCAAGCAGAGGTGACGGAAAAGTTGAGTTTTAACGGTTGAGATGGGCGAAGAAAGAATGCCGATGAAGGGAGGTGATGATGAGAGGAGGTTCGCTTGGCGAGGAAGGTGGCTCAGTTGGCGGTGATAAAAGTAATTTGTGGAAGAAAAGGGGACGCTAGTACATTTCGTACTACAAAGTTGTATCTAGCAACACAAAGATTCAGACAACAATCAGGTTTGTGTTTAAAGAATACGATTTTATATAAAAGCTGTTGTCAGTCCAATAACAAATTCAGTAGGTAGGTGTGAATGTGTGGTAGGTACCCGCTCCGATCCTCGAACTTACCATTCGGTAAAGCAGGGAAGGCACTCAAAACGAACTACTCCACGACGAGGCCTGATTACGTAAGCTTGATGTAGCTAGATGAAAAATTGAATAAGTAGACAAAAAATAAAAAAGATGCCGTAATCGCGGCTCTACCGGACGGTCACCCATCCAAGTACTAACCAAGCCCGATGTTGCTTAACTACGGTGATCAGACTAAAACCGATGTATTCAACAAAATATGCGTTGGCGTCTTTTTTTTTTTTTTTTTTTGGGTTGGTTTTTTAAATAGGTCGATGGTCTGTTAATTACTCGAACCTAGTTATTCCTGTGAAGAAGATAGCTGATAAAGCAGAGTGTAAAATGATTTCAAACTTCTTCTACTCGACCTCGAATTCAAGAGAACCGTTGACACTGAAATACTAAAGAGACTTTAGCGTGACGATAGCGTTTGGTTAGTCGTGTACATACGTGTAGAAATACGCGAAAAGCTAGCATCTGCAGTTGCAGGCTCTCTAGACGCTGCTCTACGCGTTTACGGGGGGAAATCGTACGGAAATAACAAAATCTCTCTGAAGAAGAAAATTTTCAACAACTTTGATTTTAAAATCTTCCGAGCCATTGTAATAGCTTAATTTTCTAAGAATATTCGCTAAAACCAAGAGAAACACTACAGCGAAACTCCGACAATCGATTCTTCGAACAAAACCTCCGAGACCCCGATTGTCCATGCAAACCGCCTCCTCGTCCTCACCTCAATACGACTTCGCCCCGCCTTAATCGCGAGTTGCCGCAACTGTCCTCCAGATTTAAAAGATGTTATTATGTGCATAATGAAAGGCTTGCGATGAGACACGATGGAGAGGGGGACCTCGTCGCCAAAGACACTTTGAATAGTAATGTTCCCTCCGCCGGGAGGTTGTGCAAGGCAAATTCAACTTTCTCTCGGGGTCTTGTTTAATTCAACCAGTGCGTGCGGGGCTATGAGAACTCACAGCATCTTCTCCGCTCTTCCTCCTCAAGTAGGCTCATTCATAAATTGTTGCTGGCATTTTTGACATTTCCTTGTCTTTACTATGGTCCCCCTCGGCAGGAAATTATTATAATTTGTCTCACAGAAAGCGTAACGTTACGGAAAACTAGAGAGTTTTTGCTTTTTATGGAAGCTGAGCGTACGTGACCGTAAAGGCCGTATCACACTAGCGTTTTTCATGATTTTTGGTCGCATTTTTAATTTTGTATTGCGGGTTTTTCTGCAGTAGGTATTGTGGGTTTGAAAATAGCAACTGAAGAAGGCTAGAAATGTAAAATTTGAAGAGGAATAACTGCAAAAACAGCGCATTCTGTCGGAATGCAGTTTTATTGAGTCTGTCAGGTTAGGGCTCCTTGGGGTTTTCCAGTGAATTGCTACCTTCCGAGGTTACGTTTTGGCATTTTTCTTGCGTCGAGGTACAAATTAGAACACGTCCTAATCTTCTCTAGTGATTGTAAAAACGCTTGCAAATTATTTACAATATGGTTTATTATTTCTGCGTTAGATAGTCCTTCTACGCATATCATTGATCTATAATTATTAAACCCCGTTTGTAATATATGATCAGAACATGGCGCATCGTGCCACCGAGAAGGTCTCACACTTCAACAGTTCCAAGACCGGGCAATTTCACGCCTCACTGTAAACAGTTTAAACAACGGCAATATAATGCTTGAAGCAATTTACATTAGCGCATGCGCAGAATGGAGTTATGATTTGAGAACAATTAAATTATTAGGGAACAATCTACAGCTTAACCCACGAATTCTCAGGAAATGTAATCAAAATCTGATGAAAACTAATCCTTGTTCCTGGGAGTACACTTTCGCACATGCACAGGAGCTAATAATGATGCAATCATGTTGAAATTAACATGGAATAATGGGTCCTCCAGCTGTGCACAAAATTTGAGCGAGATCGGACGACTAGGACGTAAAAAAAGATACTTGGCGGAATTCACGTTTCCGCATGCGCAAAATGGAGTAATGATTTGAGAAGTATGGAATTAGTAGTAAACCATTTACAGCCTGACCCGCACGTTCCCTGAAAATCTCATCACATTCAGATAAAAACTGTTGAAATTAGGCTCGTTTAAAAAGGAATACATATTGGTTCATGCGCAGTGGCTACTAATGGTAGGATTATATTGAAATTGCTAGGGAGTGCTCAAATTAACCTCTTTCACCTATCCTCCGAATTTGAGCGAGATCGGACAACGGGAGCGTGGGAAAATAATGCTTGATGGAATTCACGTTTGCGCATGCGCCGAGTGAAGTATTGATTTGGGAACAACGAAACTCAGAGGAGGCCATCTTCACTATAACCCTCACATAACATGCAAATTTCATAAGAACCGGTTGAACATAGTGGAAATTATGCTTGTTACAAGGATTTGCAGACATACACACACAGATACACATACAGAGATAGAGAGAGAAAGACACGGAACGAAAGTTGTTCAGAATAGTTTAAAACGAAAAATGCGAGAGGAAATTTTAACCCTGTAAAAAACAACGGCCGTTTGATTTTAGTGGAAACTACGACTTTTCAATCTCTCGAAAGTGCAAACAATGCTTCCGCTACCTTTTGGCAGACTCATAAAGGAGATGAGATTTAGCATTTAGGTACCAATACTTCACTAGTAGGTACATCCGCACGAACAATAGTTAATAAACTCGATTTCCCAACGTTAGAATAAATTCCAGTGGAACTATATCACCCGATAATTCCAATATTATATTTATCAGCTGGTACTTAGCATTTTATCAGCTGAAATTTACAAAGCAAATTTTATGTATTCCACTATCACTATCCAGCGATCTTTGATGGAATTTAGAGCTTGATCGGCTAATCAATAGATTGGGTAGCATCGCATTAGAAATCGCGCTTAAAAATTCGAAGGTGTTTTTCAATTTTCGTGCCCTTAGGGAAAACGAAACAGCGTTGCTGATGGTTTTATTCGATTCTTTGGGATCATATTCATCATTTACAAGCAAAAAAATCATTACTGTTACCTTGAAAGTTATTGAGATCTTGATTTTTGAATGTTTAGCCTTCTAATGCTACCCTTTAGGGTTGACACAAATTGTTGCCAAGCTTCTAGGACCATCTAGACCCCAAATGCGATTTTTAACGCAAGTTTCATGTAGTTTGGTCGATTAATTTTTTAGAAAAGCTGCGGACGGACGGATATATATATATATATATATATATATATATATATATATATATATATATATATATATGTCATAATTGGTCAATTCAATATAATTTAAGTTTGTGCAAGCGCAGAATGAACTGATGAGTTGAAAACAATGAAATAGGTACGGCACAACGTAAACCGCGCATTCGCTGACAATTTCATCAAAATTGGATGAAAACTGTGGAAATTAAGGTTATTAGAAGTATTTCATATTGGCGTATGCGCAGTAGCTATTAATGATACAATCGTGTTGAAATTGATATGAGGTAATCAAGTCATCTTCTTCCAACTATCATCCAATATATTCGAAATCGAGCGACTAGAGTGTGAAAAAATGGGGCATACGGGAATTTACGTGTGTATTTACACACAGACAGACACGGAACCAAAGTTGTTCAAAAGGTCTAAACCGTAAAATGTGAGTGAAAATTTTGATTTTGGAGACCGAAATCTGTCTTCTCCCGAAATTGAAAACAATGCGTCCGCTACCTTTAGGTAGATTTGGAAGCAAAATCATGGAACAGGCTATAGATCTAAACTGAAAATAATTTAAGTGGGTGATTCTGAATGAATAAATTATTTATTCTCGTAGCCCGTCAAAGTTATAGCCAATACAGGGTTGTGAACTTAGCTCATTCTGCTGATCAAAATGAAAACTACAGTTTTCAGATGAAATTGTCAGCGAATGCGCGGGTTAGATTGTAAATGGTCCCCTATCAGTTTCTTTGTTGCCAAATCAATATTTCACTTTGCGCATGCGCGAACGTAAAAACCATTATACTCCATTTTTGATTTATTATTTCCAATAATAAGCCAACGTGATCGTATAGCAAAAAAATGTTATAACCCTCCCTCAAACTTTGTCACTTTACGTTTCAAGGTGCGTGGAATCCAAATTTGAAATGTCCGTCCGCCGCCTAAGAATTGACTTAAAAACCCCGTTCTTTCGCACATAGATTCCATTTGGGGTCTATTGGTCCTAACGTTTACCATCTCGATCGCTTTACTCGCATAGATGCTATGGGCCAAAAACGGGCGAAAAAGTGACTTTTTCGAGACTTTGAGTGTTAACTTACGCGCGCACGCCTGGCAAGCTTGGCAGGGGGTCACGGTGGGCGGTGAGGGGGGTAAGCGGGGGGTGGAGTGAAAGGAGGCGCCGCCGCAGCACCTTGTGGGGTCTGGGGTGACCAGGGGCGTAGCAGAGGGGTGTATGAGAATGGATATTAATAACTTTTACGTGTTATACCCATATAATACGCCGTGCCAACGTGAGGGGGGTACGGCATTAGGGGCATAGAGGAACGGTACCTGGGGAGTAGCAGAAAGGCGTCCAGGGCGTATCGGAACGGATATAATATATATTTTATATTATATTTTATTACTTTTTCCCCATATAACATTTAACCTACCTTGAACACACTAGTATATTTAGCATATTATATCATACTATAGTATGTTACAAAAATAATTGATCCATCCCATCTAAAATGCTTCGTTCTTCTTTTTCCCAAAATCTTCTCAGATAGTTCGAAGCAAATCGTATTTAAATTAAAATTGCATTACATGGGCAGGTTGTAGTCTGAACACTCTGGATGAATAGCTGTTTATTTATATTTCTGCCAAAGGTAAGTGGGTTGTCGTCACCCAAGTAATTTCGGACGCAGAATCGACTGGGATAGGTCCCAGATGCTTTTGGAATCCAGTGTACCCACGGTTTTAGTTTGATTCCTATAGAAATTAGTTCCGTGGAATGAGACCACTCGGGTGGCTGTACGATCATCCATTTGCTCCCCATCGGGAGCGCAGCCTGTAACGCGAGAACAGAGGTGGATACCAGAAAAGAGACTGGCGAAAGCCCCAGAGCATGCTGGTTACTATAGCTGGCTATCTGATTCAGAAATAATAAACCATTATGTAATAATTTGCAGCGTTTTTGTTTCCCGATTGAGCGATTTTTCGCACAGACTCCAAATCTACCTTCCATAGAATCTTTCGAGATTATTTTAGACATTTAAGTTTCTATACATTTATGTTATGGAAACGAGGTAGCTATGTGCTTCACCCAACTTGGCTGAAGTTTTTTGCTTATTGTGGCTCACTTCATTTACCTAATTTGAGGTAGGTATTATATGTACGTACTTGAAAATCTTACTCTTACACGCATCCACGGAGTTGGAACGATCGGCCATTTTGGTTTATTATTTTCAATAATAAGCCTATGTGATCGTATAGCAAAAAATTTTTATAACCCCCCCTCAAACGTTGTCATTTTACGTTTCAAGTGGGTAGAATCCAAATTTGCAATGTCCGTCCGCCGTTCGCTGTCCGGGCCATAAAAGGCCTTAGAATTGACTTTCGCACATAGACTCCACATGGGGTCTAGTTGGTCCTGACTTCTCGCCACCTCGATCGCTCCACACCTATGGGTTCTATGATGAGCAAAAAATATGTGAAAACGTGTCTTTTTCGAGGCTTTGAGTGTTATACTGACGTAGGCGCGCACGCCTGGCACGCTTAGTGGAATGATGAAAACATTGGCAGGAGGCGGGGCGCCTTGTAGGGGCATAGCGGCACGTCATCAGGGGTGTAGCAGTATAATGCACTGTATAATTCATGCAGTTAAAACTCCAACCTGCTCAACCACAACTGCGCAAGCTAATAATTATTATTCTCATGTTAGGGGTCTAATAGGGTGGTGAACCTCCGGGTGTGAGGTAACGAGACCTAGGGAGTACCTCCAGGGTGGCGTGGAAAACTTCCTACACTTGTATTGCTTTCGAATTTCATGTTCCTTCGAGGCATGAATATATGTTTTTTTCTAGGTCATATTTGTGTGTTAATACCAATGCTTTGCCTACGCATATTTAATAACATATCCTAAGAATTTACTTAAAAAACCCGTTCTTTCGCACATAGACTCCATTTGGGGTCTAGTTGGTCCTAACGTTTAACCATCCCGATCGCTTTACTCGCATAGATGCTATGGGCCAAAAACGAGCGAAAAAGTGTCTTTTTCGAGGCTTTGAATATTAGACGTGTTAGACGCACGCCTGGCACGCTTGGCAGGGGGTACAGCGTTCCTTCGAGGCATGAATATATATTTCTTTCTAGGTCATATTTGTGTGTTAATACCAATGCTTTGCCTACGCATATTTAATAACATATCCTCTCGACTTTTCGTATGTACTTAGACAATATCATTAAGGCAATAATTATTTAAATAGATAGGAGCTCAAATCGAGAAATATAAACATGCGTATATAATTATAGAAGTATAGGTTGTGGCAACTCGAAATAGGACACGCCGAGGAGTCTGGACGGGCCTTATGACGTACGCAAGCCAACTAAAACTACGATCATACTCAATTGAAAAAATAATAAACCTTTGTGAAATAATTTGCAGCGTTTTTCACACCCTTGCCTTTCGGTTTCGTTTAAATTTGGATGATAGTTGGGAGAAGATGATTTGATTGCCTCATATCAATTTCAACATGAATTCATCATTAATAGCTACTGCGCACGCGCCAATGTGAAATAGTTTTAACGAACTTAATTTCTATAGTTTTCTTCCGATTTTGATCGAATTTTCCGGGAATGCGCGGTTTAGGTTGTAGATGGTCCCGTACCTCTTTCATTTTCCTCGACTCATTAGTTTTTTCTGCGCATGCGCAAATGTATATTTCATTGAGTATCATTTCTTCGTTTCTTAATATTGTCTTGTTCATTTCTTGTTGTTTGTTGTATGACGTTTCACGCTACTTCTTGATATACTCTTTTCCGCTATGGAACTTTTCAAGATCATTTAAAACTTTTCAATGATCTATACATTCATGGTACGTAAACCAGGAAACTATGTGCCACACCCAATTTGTTTATTGGATCATGAAGTGGAATAAAATCAATCGATGCGATTGTTTTTCATTGCACAATCTAGATTTTGAACATTTTAATTATCTAAGATAGATTATAATATTAATTAAATAGAAAACTTTATGAAAATGCCTATCTGTCTGTTATTCAGTTTTTTGTCCAACGTTTCTCCCCAGGAAATAAAGCTATTAATTTAACACGTACCTATGTTTTGTATTCGGTACAAGGATCTTTTATATTTACTTTGCCGATTCGAATATCACCTTTGGAAAACTCACTAAAACACAGCTATTATAAATTACTTTTTGTTTTGTGGCTAAAAGTTTTGGAATAATAAGCACCCATTATTCCAAATTACCTATTCCTGTTTTTTTTTTTTTTTTTTTTTTTTTTTTTTTTTTTTTTTTTTTCATAATTCTTCTTTCTTCTGAAATGAATCACTCATGGTACCAATTACAAATGACGATGTTGCTGTTGAGGGCCACTTTTGACTGGAGTATCTTAATGATTCCGGTGATTAACTGATTTATTAGTCTGTTGAATTCCTTATAATTTCAGGGAAACTTCAATTTACCGAAGTAATTACTATTTAAAACTTTATCATCAAGTTTGAGGACTCGCTGACTACATGTGACGTTAAGGCAAATGTATTACACACTATTTATAACATATTGAAGGTTTGTAGATAAGAACAGTACTCAACAACAACCTCAATCATGAGCGTTGATGATTGTTAGTGAATCAATTAATGATTTTTTCATTGTTGATTTCAGATAAAAGCTGCCTTTGGTCGGCTTCATCCCTGGAATTGCCTCACTTATTTCATGTGATCGGCAGCCATTCAAAGAGGTAAGTTTAATGTGAATCATATGTACGTAGGATGAGTTTTTTTTCAACATTGGTATGTTTTTTGGGCTGGAGGTCAGATGGAAATTTGCGTGACGGTTATTTTATTTTATTTTTTAACGTGAAAATGTTTTTTGAATGGCCGCAAAGTCAAAATTTGTGTAATGCCGATTTCGTAACGCTTATGGTTATGTAACGGTTTTTCGACATTTCCGTATCTTTACTCCCCCCCCAATGGGAAATTATGTTGTGTGAAATTATGTTGAATTGTGACAGTTTGCGTCACACAAAGCGTAACGGAAAAAGCGAAAATTATGTTGATCCCTAGGTAATATCGAAAAGAATGCATCACATAACGTTACGTTATGACGAAATACTTCGATAATTACAAGTTTAGCATTGCCCCTGGCCCTAATTCTTGATAGTTTTTTTTACCTCTTACCTCCTATACCAGCTTATACAAAAAAGGAATTAAAAAAAATAAATAAATAAACTAAGTCATGCTCTCACGAAACTGGTACTGGTCCTGTGGAAACTGGCGGGTGTCGAATCCGAAGCCCGTTTTTCACGTAAACGTCCAATTTTTGAGGTACGGCACCTGCATTTTTGAAAAAAATCCCTTAACTTCCCGGATTATTCATGTTCCATTAGAGAGTGGGGTAAATATGAAATTAATTCTCGTATACCCTAGGAATTTAAATTAGATAGGGAGACTCTCTGGGACATTAAGTGGAGAATGAAATGACGGGCTCTATCCCGATCAGCTGAGTTACCTAATTTCTCTCCTATTCATCCTAGAACTTTAAAAATTTGGTAGGAATCCTCTCTGGGACATGATGGTTTTAACAAAATGACGGGTCCCATCCTGATCGGCTGTGTGAGCTAAATTCTCTACAGTTCACCCTTGGAAATTTAAATCGAGTCGAATTAAATTTAAATGAAGTCGAATGAATTATTGCGACTCCATCCTGAACAGCCTGTACATTCCTACCCTTTTTCCTAGACCACCGAAAATGAGTGATATTCCTCAAAGATGCCAAGCCACAAAATGCATTACATCATCTAATTTGGCCCAAACCAAAGAGTTGGATTGCCATCTCCTAGTATAGTGCAGTCATTCTCTCACTCTTCTTGAATGTATGTGGGAGTTTTGGAAGCATTCGTCAGAAGTTTGATCAAGTCGACTTGCAGGTCCATGAGGACGCTGAAGCTAATTCACGGTTTTACTATTTTTTCTCATACTTGCATGTTTCCCTTCTGGATGTAGGCCACCTGGTTGTTCTGGGATTCAACTTATGTACAAGTTTAGCAACACCCCTTGCCCTAATTCCTAATAGTTCTGATACCTATTGTGCCTCTTATACCAGCGTATTTATTTTTCTACAGAAAGCACTGCAGAAGGACTTGATCACAGCATTGACCTTGTTGCGTTGATTTACCAATTATTACTGAAACTTGTGTGAGGTAAATTATGAGCAATAAAGTTGGAAAGGAATTGATATAAATTCTGTGAATTATTAATTCTAATGGATTCATCATCATCAACCAGTCGTTTTTTTTTTCTTTTTTCTCTATGTTTCCGTTTGATAATGCGCAGGAAGACCGAGGTTGTTCTGAGTGCGGCAGAACCAATTGACGAGTTTCAATGGACTATAAAAAATAAATAGTAAAAATTGGAGAAAGACGGTTTAATTTATTCGAATCAGCACGGAATATAATTTTTGTACTCAAGTTTTGAAAACAAAAGATGAAGTGAACTGCAGAAATCGTTGTGAAGAAATGATTCAGAGCATTCCCCAAGAGCAAATTTTTTTTGTAGTGATGAGGCACATTTTCACCTTTTTGGGACACTGAATAAGCAAAATTTGCGATGCTGGGCTGCAGGTAATCTCGTAAACTCCATGAAAATCTACTCCCCTCACCCAACGTCACAGTTTGGTGTGCTGTGTCTCAATTCGGAGTGATAGGCCCTCACTTTTCCGAGCTGGAAAATGTCTCCGTCACAGTAACTGCCGAGCGTTTCGTTTCGATATTGGAAATCTTCCTACAGCCTGAATTGGAAGAACCTGCTGCTGGGTGACATTTGGTTCCAGCAGGATGGGGCTGTAGCCCATACAGCTCGAATTTCATTAGCTGTTTTTGGGACAGATGTCTTCGGGGCGACTGTTCTCACCGAGGGGACGTGGGGTGGCCAACGCGCTCACCTGATTTAAGCATTTGTGATATCATTCTTGGGGGCTACCCTGAAATAAGGTCTTCAAACATCGTCCACGCACCGTGCCTCTACTGAAGCAGTGAATAATAGACGACATCGGGCCATACCGCTCGCTATATGCCAAAAAGCGGTCGAAAACTTCCGAAATCGACTACATCAGTGTACCGCTGCTGACTGCCGCCATCTTAGTGATATCGTTTTCAAAACTTTAGTACAAAAACTATATTTACCACTAAATCAAATTAAAAAAAAATGCTCTAATTTTTACTATATTTTTGTTATAGCCTTTTGAAACTCGTGAATCGGCTCTGCCTCACCCTGTATATAGCAAAATCAGCTTACAGTCATAAAATTATTCTTATATCTTATATCTTATTATTCCTTCCCGATAAAATTATTCTCGCTTGCAGTAACTCTAGCTCTGTCGTTTTGAAAGCGTTCGTCAATTGAGCAAGTTGAATCGAATTGGTCGCTGGGGCGAATTCACGGTAGTATTGATCTATTTCTCTCATACCTGCATGTCCGCCTCTGCTGGATGCGGCAGAGAGGCTTGACGTTATCTTGAGCGACGTTAGCGTCAGCAGTGTCCCTGATTATATTATTCGGATGAAACTACTCTTGCCGCCTGATCACCCTGGATTGTGTTAGGGGAGGGTGTAATTAAATTGAAATTAGGGAGAAACCGAAGGGCGGTTGGCAAGGGGGCCACCTTGTTACCCTTCGCCCCCGTCTTCCTCTTGTCTGCCCACTTAATCTTAACTCCGGAGTAAACAGGGTGACTGCCAATCGATATGTGCTCTCCGCCTAGAAACAGGCGCCTGCCCAATCTCAGGTGAAGACATGAGAGACGTCAGAAGATCCATTGAACAGACCCTCATAAGTAATATTCCCAGCAGCTACTTTATCTGGTTGCCAGGTGGTATTGGAAAACAACCGGACGTCGGGAAGCCAGATTGAAAAAATATAGATCTGTCCTCACTAAGTGCGTCACAGAATTTTCTTCTAAGTAGATTAGTGTTTCACAACAAATGACGAAATAAGAATTTCGGGGGACGTCCGCCAAGCCGCTAGAAAGGCGAAGTGGTATTATTATTACAATAATTATTATTGATGTAGTTGATCAGTTGATTTTGGTGGTTCGGCAAGTGAAAGCATATTCTACCTGTATCATAGAGGCTCCGATCCAAATTTCAGCCTTCTAGGATAAATTGCATAGAAATTAGCGTTAAGAGCTCAATCAGCTGATTTATTTATTTATTTATTTTTACAGTACGGGCAGCGCTCAATTACATTGAAGAATATTAATGATTACGAATATACGAGTACAACAGGGAAAAGAATGGTTACAATTCGATGTATAAAAAAAGTTATAAGGAAAAATTGAAAGAAAAAAGTCAGTGAAGATGAATGTGTGTGGTAAAGTGATTGGCTAAATGATGATGAGACTGGCTAAATGACTGTCGATGCGACCAGATTTCTGAGGGTGGTTGAGGTGCAGTTGAAATGTCCAGTTCCGGATTCATTTCGATGTGTAGATTCGCCATACGAGGGAGCCTATACGGGGGGCGGAACCGCAAACAAGAAACCGTCACGGCGACTATTAGGACCTGTTATATTAGGTTCCTCGAAGCCATAAATTATGACGTCAGAGCTCTACGACGGCAATCCTCGAATTCTGCCATCATCTGCTGAAAAGAAAAACCTGAACTTGGTGGTGATACTGAAGCAGTGGAAACGGCACCACTCCTTCCAAGTGGCCACATCAGTTTTGATTTCCTCTACTTGACGCTGTAGGTCGCTAATGGTGGACGATTGACAACTCTCCATAGCCATGATATGCTTATCAAGTTTATGGAACCGTTCGTTAAATTCGGAACGGATATTTTCTGTTACAATTTGACTTATACTGGATTTGAATTACGTAAACATCTCCTCAAGATCATTCCTGGAAACGAACTGGTTGCTTTCGTTGCTGGCGGGGGAAATATATACTTTGCAAGTAGCAAATTTCCAATTTCCCTTAGTGATCTGGCTTGTCTTGCAAAATTTTGTCTCCGAAGTACCAGCACACCGATTGTGAAATTTAGTATCACATGTAATGCAGCGAATTGCGTCTTTTTCGACCAAGATATCGCTATAGCTGCCGCATCCCATAATTCACAATCGAAGGAAGCGGTGAATTTCGAATCTTGAAGAGCAGCGTGGATTTCAAGACTAGAGAGAAGCTTTGAAACCAGAATACTCAGGTGCACTTGTTGATAAACGCTGATTGATTCCGTCCTTTCTCAAATCCATGCATATGAATAATGAAGGTCCACCGCAGATAAACTATCTTCAGTTCGATACGTCAAGGTGTCAAAAAGGTTGATGTTGATAGTGCGAATAAAAAAAGGTAAATCGCGATTTAGCTCAAAAATTATTATATTAGAAGAAACATAACAACGAGAGTGCGTTCTGTGATTAGTTGAAAAAAGAAAGTGAAAAATATCCGGCCGTTTTATAAACGATCACCACCGGCAATGAAGTCCCCTCCCGGGAACGTCACCTCTCTGCTGCTACCTTTTAAAACTCAAATTTCGAAGTAAGTGACCAATATTACAAAATATTCAAATACCCAAGACCTTAAAAACTGTTCCGTAAAAGCTAATCACTCACCAATTGGCAGCTAATCGTATGTAAACTGTTGTTTTTTGCCAAAATTGTGAGAGCTATAACTTGGTCTTATCACTTGATATCAATATCCAGTGTTCTGCGTAGAAGGGCTATCAAATAATTGCCTAATAATAGTAATTGTGTAATAATTTTTACAGCGTTTCCTTTCATCATTTTCATGATTTCACAGATTCTTGTGCATCAATCAAACTTCAGCGCGACCTCAATCCCTTTCACGCGAATTCTCACCATCCATTTCCCACATCTAGACACTCTATGGGATTCCTCAAATTGAACCAACTCGGACGAAAACTTCCCGTTGTTTATACCCGCAACCCAAAACTTTTTTATCTCGTCTTCGTCAAAACTCCTTCACGTTCTAACCTTATCTCTTGGATATCAGCTCCGAGTTCAGCTTCCAAAGTCATTTCCATATTCATGGTGATCCTTCCAACGTGAGTAGTTTGCGTTGAAGTTGTGATAAAAAAAGGAAGGTTAAAAAAGACTGAAGGAAGAACATAATGTAGTTTGCGAAAGAATCAATTTGAGACCTTATTTCCCTTTACAGCTTCGTACGGGGGTTCTCTTGTTTTTTATCAGAGCTTCGAAGGAATACACTATATCATGTCTTGGCTTGGTAGCAGATTCTTTCTCGTTAGTTTCTCTACTGTATATTTCAGGTAAAACTCACCTTAGTCTGTCATTTCGTTGTACAGTTTGGTTCTCCAGCGGATTGATCCAAAAGACGAATTTACAGATTGGCCCTTTGTCTCGTCTGCATGCTACACGATTTTCCCGTTCTTATATTAATTTCTATAGATAGCAAATAGAACTTGAACAAATACTCCTTTCTTAAACAAATGGATGAATATTGATTTATTGCGTAGTGAATTTTCCACGATTATTTGTCTATGTTGAGTACAACGATGGCGGAATACAGTAATCTTGCTCGAAGCTTTGCCAAGTAATAGAAATCACAGCTCTCGCAGTCGCAGTTCTCATTAAAATCACCGTTCTTCCCCTTTAAAGCTTTTCTCTTTATTAATTGGTGACCTCCCATAGGGAGGGCAGCTGAATGGTGGATGTCGGTACAAGGGAAGGTCGGAGCAGTTGTGCTCCAATATTCGTTTTTCGCTCAGGGGGTTGGGGGAGGTCATAGATGTCGGGAGGAGGGTAGTAGAGCCCCCGGCCGATCTAATTATTATAGGTTATAAGGTTATAGGTTATTATTATAGGTTTTAAAAAACATTCCCTTTTCAATCTGATATATGTAAAATTGTTGGAGGAAGTAGGGTAAACGATTACATCCTGGACCCTGTACAAAGCTGATATTATGAATTGAATTCAGGTCAAATTGAAACGGCTTTTACTGAAGAACAATTTTAATGAGGAACAATTCTGTGAAGTCGCTTCCGATTTCGGTTTATTATTATTTTCAATAATAAACTTCTGTAATCGACTAAAAAAAATTATTTATCTATTTATTTATTTTTATTTTAAGTATTTTATTTATTTATTTTATTTTTTTCAATCACCCCCTGAAAATTTTTTGGTTTACAATTCAAGATGCGTAGAATCCAAAATCGAATTAAAAAAATCCGTCCGTCCGCTGACTGCCATCCGCGGCTTTTCTCCGGAAATACTACACCAAATATGAAACTTGTGTTAAAAATCACATTTGGGTACTAGATGGTCCTAGAAGCTTGGCATCAATTGTTATCAGCCCTAAAGGGTTTTATTTAGGGATGCTAATCGATTTTCGATTAAATCGAAAAATCGATTTTTTACCTCCGATTTCCGATTTTTTTGCAATCGATTGATTGTACCGATTTTTATCCAGAAATCGATTTTTTTGTGAAATCGATTTTTATTGCGGTGTTTGTTTTTGTATCAATTTTCAATTTCAAAAATTTTTATTTTCTTTTTACATGGATGAATATAAAAATATTTATGCACATTTTTCTATTTACGTAAATCAAATATAATGAAAATAAATTTAATATACCTATGCTTTTTAAAGATTTTTGAAGAAAATATAATTTTTCGCCAGTTTAAGTAGCTATTTTCAGCTTCCGTTCTGACGAAATCAGTTTGGGAAAAACTTTTTTGAGATGGCTACCGTCTTTTTGAGTATAATTGAGGGGTATACATTATAATTCTAATTTTAAATAATTGAAAATAATACAATTCAAGTAAAAGTTTCATTCTTATCATAGGATGATGAATTACAATTCAATTTCAAAAATTACTTAATAATTAGTTATAAAATGACCCTATCCTTCATAATAAAGATGAAACTTCTCCACTATTCTCATCTATGTCCCATATCCAGTCGTTTATTATTTCTTTTATAATTTTTGAAGTTAATTTCTCTTTTAGCGAATTTTTGAAGAAAATTAAGCTATTGCTCTCGCCTCAAAATTTGTAAAATGTGAATTTTTGAAAAAATTTTATGCAGAAATCCGTTTCAGGCTATTCTGAATCATATTCTGAAGTTTAACGCATTTTTTTATGTACCTATGTATGTATGTATGTATATATTAATTATATGTATGTATGTATGTGTCATTCCAGACGATAACTGTCCGTAGAATTGTGCTAGAAACTTCAAACAAATTTTAATGTGTTAAGGACACAAAACAAAAGTTCAAGTTCGTTGGCCAGCATGATCGGATTACATCTTCGAGTTGAAATTTTCAAAATGTAGTCAAAAATTTCAAAATAGCCTGTTTTTTGCGATTTGTTGTGCGAAATAATTTTTTCAGCATACTAACATGTGGTATATTCGGAATCAGCGTAACATTTCCTATAAGAATATGTATCAAGTTTTCGAAAATTTCAAAGTTGAAAAATCAGTCAAAAATCGAAATAATGCCGTTCGCTAGTTGTAAAAATCGGTAATATTTGCATGAAATATTGTCCAAATTCAGATTGAACTACTCTTATGGAAGTATCCCTGCATAACCAATCCTAGAACCATGCTGTTTAAAGCGTAGGTAGTAAGTGGTTGTTAAAAAAAAAAAGAAAAAAAAAAAAAAAAAAGTAATCACAACTGATGAGTTTACTCTGTGAAATATTCCGTCCTCCGATTCTCTCGGTCGCTCTCTTTAATGTTTTACGCTCAACTGTTTTAGGACTTGATGTAGCTTTAATACTGACTGTGGCTTAGAAAATATCAGCCATGAAATTATGAAGAAGTTCTATTTATGTACGTACTAGCACGCAGACCCAAAGTCGAAGATTTCTCCAAAAATTCGCTCATGGGGTCATGCTGCATGACTGGACTTTTGTATTGCACGGTAGTAAATTGTACAGGCGTGGGGTGTTAAAAATCGATTTTTATTAAAAATCGATTTTTTTTGTCCAATTAATTGGTACAATCGATCGTGAGCTCCCGATTAAAAATCGATTGCCAAAATCGATTGTTGGCTACCGATTTTGCATCCCTAGTTTTATTAAAGTACTAAACATTCAAAAAATCGAGATCTCGAAAACTTTCCAAGTACAAGTGGTATCAATAATAAGTTTTCGCTTGTCAATGATAAATTCAATCCCACAGAATCGATTAAAACCACCCGCTACGCTGTACGTTGAATAGTTCGCTTTCCTTAAGAGCTTGAACTTCGAAAAAAACTTAGAATTTCTACGCGCGAGAAGGTAGAGAAATCACGCGCTGCTAGCAGATCTATTGAGTAGAAGATCAAGCTTTAAATTCCATCAAAGATCGCTAGATAGTGATACGGGAATACATGAAAATTGCCTTGTAAATATCAGCTGATGATGCCTATATTGGAATTATCAGGTGATGTAGTTCCAATGGATTTAATATAACGTTGCGAAATCGAGTTTATTAACTATTGTCCGTGCTATGTAAAGAGTGTTGTGTGTTTATACTTCACTCGGCGCATGCGCAAATGTAAATTCCATAAACCATCATTTTCTCACGCCCCCGTTGTCCGATCTCGCTCACATTTGAAGGATTGGTAGGAGAGGTTAATTTTAGGATTCCCTAGCAATTTCAACATAATCCTATCATTAGTAGCTATTGCGCATGCGCGAATATGTATTCCTTTTCAAACAAGCCTAATTTTAACAGTTTGCATCTGATTTTGATGAAGTGTTATGAGAATGTGCGGGTTAGGTTGTAAATCGTCCACTACTAATTCCATACTTCTCAAATCATTACTCCATTTTGCGCAGGCGGAAACGTAAATTCCTTCAAGCATCATTTTTTTATGTCCTAGTCGTCTAATCCCGCTCAAATTTGGTGCATAGTTGGAGGACCCATTATTCCGTGTTAATTTCAACAGATTGCATCATTATTAGCTCCTGCGCATGCGCAAAAGTGTACTCCGAGAACAAGGTCTAGTTTTCATCAGATTTTGATTACATTTTCTGGGAATTGGGTTAGGCTGTAGATTGTACCCTACTACTTTCATTTTTTCAAATATTACTACTTTCTGCGCCTGCGCTAACGTGAATTACTTCAGGCATCATTTCCCCGTTTTTTTAAAATATATTTACTGTGAAGCGTAAAATTGCGAGGTCTCACAACTGTAAAAGTGTGAACCCTTCTCAGAGGCACGATCTATGTTCTGATCATACATTACATACGGGGTTTAATAACTATAGACCAATGATATGCGTATAAGGGCTATCTACCAGAAGTAATAGACTATTGTGTAATAATTTGCAACGTTTTTGTATAAAATGCGTAAAATCTAGCTTTTATCTAAAGCTGCTGAAGAATTGAAAACACAAGTGATTGTGTAGTGCATTTTCCACGATTTTAAGTGCATTCGATTTGTCAAAATTAAGAACAACGGAGGCGGAATAAAATATAGTAATCTTGCTCGAAGTTTTGCCAAGTAATGGAAATCACAGCTCCTCATTGTCGCAGTTATCATTAATATTACCGTTCACCCCCTTTAAAGCTTTTCTCATTATTAATTGGAGACCACCTCCTCACCTCCCCCCTAGGGAGGGCGGCTGAATGGTGGATGTCGGTACAAGGGAAGGTCGGAGCAGTTGTGCTTCAATATTCGTTTTTCGCTCAGGGGGTTGGGGGAGGTCATAGATGTCGGGAGGAGGGTAGTAGAGTCCCCGGCCGATCTAATTATTATAGGTTATAGGTTATTATTATAGGTTTTACAACAATATTCCCTTTTCAATCTGATATCTGTAAACTTGCTGGAGGAAGTAGGGTAAAATATTACATCCCGGTCTCCTTACACAAAGCTGATATTATGAGTTGAACTCAAGTCAAATGATACAGTTTTTAATGTGGAACAATCCTGTAAAATCGCTTCTAATTTTTTGTGCTAAATGCGTAAAATCTAGCTTCCATCTAAAGCTGCTGAAAAATTGCAAACACGCGTGATTGTGTAATGGTTTTTCTTCGATTTTAAGTACCTTCGATTTGTGGAAGTTGAGTACAACGGAGGCGGAATAAAATACAGTAATCTTGCTCGAAGCTTTGCCAAGTACCTAATGGAAATCACAGCTCCTCATTGTCGCAGTTCTCATTAAAATCACCGTTCACCCCCCTTTAAAGCTTTTCTCATTATTAATTGGAGACCACCTCCTCTCCTCCCCCAGGGAGGGCAGCTGAATGGTGGATGTCGGTACAAGGGAAGGCCGGAGCAGTTGTGCTCCAATATTCGTTTTTCGCTCAGGGGGTTGGGGGAGGTCATAGATGTCGGGAGGAGGGTAGTAGAGTCCCCGGCCGATCTAAAGTAGAATGGGTAGTAGCGGGCGGTAGGAGGTGTAGGCGCCCCCAGTCAGCTTTGAGTGAGTGCCCAAGCCGCTTGGTGCCGCCCGCTCCTGGTTTTGTCGCTTGCAGTTTTTTTGGAACAGTTAAAAAAAAATTTTTTTTTGTTGGCTCTCACTTCTGTGAAAAAACAAAAATACCTCTTAACCTAAAAACCCTATTTTATCCACATTAATCCGGAATACTCCGTAATTTTTCGTATTTTTTATTTTAATTTTTTATAAATTGATCGTAGTTTTTTAATTTTAATTTTTTGTGTCATATTAAATTTTTCCGTGCCTAAACGTGGTTGCCGCATGACACTTTGCCGCGTGTGGGGTTTAGTCATGGGATCTTTGAGCCCGCCCTTGTAGGTGAAGTGGTTTTTCCGACGGATTTAGGGCTGTAGCTTCCCAGTGAGTGAACGGCAAAGGATTTGACATCATTGTTGTAGCCATCATCACTTGAAGGTGAGAATTTCCAATCAATAAGTATTTTCTGTAGCACCCTTATACTTCAATTACGATTGAAGCCTCCAATAAATTATAATATTTAGGTTTTTTCCTGTCTCGTCTCTATGATATCAAAAATTCGTGGGGGTTTTGCTGGAAATGTTAAATTTAAAAAAAAATTCACTTACTTCGTCGTTAAGCCAATTTCCGTTCATTCAAAAATGGTATCTTACCTTGTTAAATGTTGCTATTTAACAGTTTACTTAGTAAAAGGTTACTTTGTAAAATGGTTGCTTATTCTGTAAAACATCCATCTTTAATGAAATCATAGAGGGCCCCTGTTGCAATACCCATGCTCTTCCATTTTTTCAACCAACCAACGTGCTTCAAATTATAAAAAGTCAAAAGTTTTCTTATTTAACAAAAAAAAAGTGCAGATAGAGATAGCGTTAACTCTGACATTTTAGGATTCATATTGGTTCGATTAATCCCACTGTAATTAATTGACTCTGCCTTATTTTTATCGAGCCCGAAAAATTATTTAGCACCTTCATTTTATATAAGTACGTTCTGTACTTCATTTTTGAAGGCGCAAATGTTCACTGTTAGAATCGCAAAAGTGATTCTGATATTACCGTTCTCATCTCCCACTTTTATCAATCTGTATTGAGTCACGGTTGATTTATTATACTTCAATGACGATGATTCCCGATTGAACAACAATTTTGAAGGAGCGATTAATATCCTGTAATTACCATTTAATTGTACGGTTGATTCCACGATAATTTCAGCAGGTTGTGCTTAAAATGAATGAGGTTCTAATGTGGTTAATGTAGGGATTTGGTTTTACATTCAATTCGAAGGAACCGAGTGTGAATACAAAAATAAAAAAGGGCATAATCAGCTTAAATTTCAATTATAGTCCTTACCGTAATTGAAATAAACAATATTAATAATTCAGAGCTATTATGTGTGACCTAAAAATTAACTTTCTCGAGGAATTCTTATCAGCAACCATAAGTATTATACCTATAATAAGATTATATGACTATGTTAGATTACCATGAATTATATTATACTCGGTACATTATAATGTTCGAATTGCTGTCGTTTAAGCGTTCATATTACGCTTTATAGTTCCTAGTTAAGTATAGTGAATCTTTCAAGTTACTCTATCAGTAGTGGTCAAGCCTGCTAGTTGCATAGCAATGCTCAGGGAACTGTTCGACCGCGTTCACTAATTACGTCGTTACTTCTTTATCACTAGGAACGACTTTTCTATCCACTCCGTCGTATTTTTTCTACATAATATTATTCGAACTGGACTTTCTCGGCCTGCGGACTTGTTAAAAACATATTAAACTGGGTCAGCTTGCCATAGGCCGCGCCTAAAGGATACGATATGACCTAGAGACCGGCTCGAAGGGGGCCCCTGATTGCCGCAGCTTTTGCCCGCAAGTCCCGGCCACCTCCTGGGAAACCACTCCTACCTAGTTCGTCCTCAAGTATTTTCGATCTTTCGATATCACCTTCGCCTATTTCAATTTCTTGGGCCTTGTCGCTGTGTTGCAATTAATCCACATCAATGCAAATCTATTCATGCGCCGTTGTGACGCTCGAATATCTCTCCAGAAAAGTCAGCCGTGCAGCGCGACCTGAGGAACGAATCTTTGCTTCTTCATGTTTATTTAATCAATTTTCTGAAATTTACAGACTTTTTTGACATTTTGTGTCTTTACTTTGACACATAGAATCGAAAAGTGTTACCGTTATCGGCAAGTGTTGCCGCTACCGTAAAGTGTTACTTTTTTCTGATGATTATCGTTGCTACGTAACTATATCTTATCATCGTACCAAAATTGTTCGCCAGTCGTTGGAAAGCTCTCGATTTACCTAACCGTAATATATTAACCACTGCGCCAACAATCTGAGCTAAGAGCGTGGAGGTCTGATTAATTATTTACAAACAGGTGATTCTTCTCAGGTAATTAGCGAAATTTCGCAAAAAACTGAAGCTATTGCAATGGCTCCAAAAATTTTAAAATCAACATTTTTGAACATTTTCTTCATTGAAATCCGTTTTGAGGCATTCTGGAACGAATCCTAGAGTTTAACGCTTTTTCATATACTCGTATATCGGCTGTTTATGAATTTTTCAACATTATTAGGTCCATTTATTTTGAAAAATTTGGAAAATTGTTGTTTATAAGTATTTCTAGAGAATTTACCGGGGTTTTTCAAATCTGGGTCTAGGCATCTATGCTAAATGGTCAATGTATAATAAGTGACGATTCTTTATTTGGGCAGATCAAATTATAACAAGGCTTTACAAAAATGTACTTTCTTATAGTTTTCTTTTTTGATGAAAATCGAATTTAAAGTTATCAGTTAATGAAAATCAAATTTAAAATTCTTTACATTTATGTAGGTAGCAATGTTTTTCCGTATGTTTTACCTAGTTCGCTGGTGACGGTAATTATAAATTTTGAGTCCCTCAATCAAATACAAGTAAATTTTGCTCTTTATAGTTTCTTTTCGGAAGAAAGGGGTGACAGAACAAATTACAGAGGTTTTCGAACCTTGTAAACTCGTTAACATTTCGAACACTTGATATGAACAGACCACTATTTTCCAAACTAAAAGATTTCACACACAAGAAAACATTACTGTTACTTACATAAACGTAGACAATTTTAAATTTGATTTTCATGAACTGATAACTTTAAATTCGATTTTCATCACAAAAGAAAACTATAAGTAACATATTTTACAATTTTTAATTTTCGTCTCCCTAAAGAAGCCCCAGTTCCTGGGGGAAAACTTTACAGTTTAATTTAAAAAAAAACCCCAATTTAAGGATAGAAAAACATTTTAACATGTATCATGTTTTAGCCCTGGGGTCCTAGCAAATTTTGCGAGTCAATTTTTTTCCGCGCACGAAACATATAGTGTTACAGTGATTTCCGCCTACAACCGAGTCGTTGCTAGGGAAATGGTACTTCGTCGTTTTTCATCCCACAAAATTCGTTGACCATTCGTTCGAAAGCTCTCGATTTATCCAACAATATTATGTTAACTACTGCGAAGTGCGTGTCCAACAAACTGAGTTATGAGCATGGTTATATAAATAATTGTTTACACACAGGTGATCATTCTCAATAATTGATATTGTGAACATGATTGCAACCGCTTGTTAATTTCGAATCAATATCGAGGAGAAAACATGATACATGGTTGAAATTTTTGGTTCTAGAACAGAAATAAGTTTTTAGGGTTTCATCTATATTTTGTAAAGTAGTGTGAAATGAGGGTTACATTTTGTTGAGGACGTGTTCCGTTGTACATTCATGAGATGGAGAAGGCTGTTAAATTTTAGGATGTTTATGGTAAAATAGTAGCAGGTTTTTAGAGAAAATTTGGCGTACTGTGAAGGTTTTGGTGTGGTTATAAAGGTTAAATGATAGGAATCTGCGGGAAAGGTGGAAGCAAACTTGATATTCAGCTATTAAAAATATATATACACATTAAAATTAGTCCGTTTTAGGAGGTCCCCCTGAAGCTAGGCTATGTCAATAGGAGGGACCTATTGGAATTGATCTATAGGCGGGTATGGGACAACCCAAGAATGAGAAAAAAATAACTGCATACAAATCCGTTTCAGACTATTCTAAAACCTAATTTGTGAAAAAACCATAGGTGTTTGTGTGTGTGTTTGTATGAGTATGTGTTTGTGTGTGTGACACCAATTTTGTCGACGCTGCCTATGCCACAATTCTGTACTGATTTTCGAGATCCTTTCTTTGTTCGACCCCAATGTTATTCTAGTTGTGCAACAAGCCTCGAAAATTTTGGATTTCAAGATGGAAGAGGGGGAATGGAGAGGGTAAAGCCAAAAAAACGTGGTTTATTCCGACAATTTTTGTCGACGCTACCCAGGCCAGGCTACAATTCTCAACCGATTTTCGTGATTCTCATTTTATTCGATTCCAATTTCAGTCTAGTTTTGCAAAAAATCTCGGAAATTTCGAATTTGCTGACGTGGTGGTGGGTGGAGGTGATAATTACCGATTTTTTCAAGCGCTGCCCTAGCTGAAAATCCCTACCGATTTTCGTGATTCTTATTTAGTTCCTTATGAAATCGATATAGTTTCGGTAAGTATGTCACGGTTTTCAAATTTCATCAAAAGAGAGGGTGAATAAAGGGGGTAATACTGATAGATCATGATGTTTTAACGGTTCTCGTCCAATTTTCGTGGTTATTTTTTTGTTCAACTTTGAATTTGGTGTACTTTAGATAACATAACAGGAGTTTCAAATTTCATTATGGAAAGGGGTGATGAAGTGGGAAATAACGATAAATCGTGATATTTGTATTATATTCATCAGACTTTTAGAGACTGTTTTTATCGTTTATTCAATCCAGATTTTAGTCCAGTTATGCAACATCAGAAGTTTCAAATTTACCGTCGGTGAAGGAGTTTGTAGGTTTAGGAGGGGGGGGGGGGGATATTTCGATAAATCATTATACTTTCGTTTTTTCTTTTATTTTCATTCTCACCAAAATTATATACAACCGATTCATCGGGACGTCCCTGTAATGATTATTTACCTCTCCCCAAGCAATAATAATTTATTTACTTTTGGTTTGTTATGTTTCAATCTAAGATCAACCCCCCCCCCCCCCCCCCCCCCCATTCCACCCTTCTCCTCCTCCAAATTCGTGGTATAAGATTCAAGATACGCAGTTTCAAATGATGGATACCAAAGTTTATGAAATCCGGCTCCATACTCAGACATCAGCCGGGAATGTGACTGTACCTTGGCAATACTTATCATCAAACCCAAGAGGTGAAATTTAAAAGTTGAAATATTAAACAATCGAGATCTTGATTTGAAAAGGGTAGTTTTTCGTTCGATTCAGACAGAACTCAGTTCGATGAATCGAATGAGACCATCATCATTGTACTACCATTGCCAACGGGTTCAAGTGTTGGAAGTCGCCAACACAAAAAATAGCTTATCAAGTTGATGCACTTCTTAAAAACGAGCCGTTTGATAGTCCAGCAGCTGGCCCGCGAGAAGTTTTCGAACCTCCCCACTTCTTGCTCAAATTCAGCTATCAGGGAACCTTTTTGCTAAATTCAGTATACCCAGGTTTACTGTAAAGTTCGATAAACCCTTGCAGATTGCCCTTTATGTAACCTTTCTGAGTCTGATACTATCTTTCATTTTCTTTGTGTATGTCCAGTCCTTCGTAGTATGTTTTTTTTTTTTAAGACAAATGAATTGTCCTACTATAATATCTCTTCTTAGTTGTTTCTTCAAGATGTGGCCACATGTAAAAAAGTGTTTTGCTTTGTTAACAATTGTATACAAATAAGAGTTTTCTTTTTGAACGAAGGTTTCTTACACTAGCTGATTTATTTAATTATATTTGTTCCTCTTTCTTTTACCATTTATTGTCCGCTTAGTCTAGATATTACTATTTCATGGGCATTATTACTTTAATTTTTTGATTATTATTTTTTTAAACATTGTTCACAATTTCATTTCATTTATTTCATTTCATTCCATCTCTCCTCCCTTCGCGGTTGCTAGTCCCATTGTATATATAGGTACGTAACGCCCATTATTGTGGAATAAAAAAGTTCCAGGCATGCAGCATGATCTTATGAGCGAATTTTCGAAAATTAACGTATTATATAATGTTAAATTGTTTTCAAATTGGAGCTTTTAGAGTACAAGAAAATTTTTAACTATTATATTTTAATAGTATAAAAACTTATTCTAAATAATATCCTGCTATTCGAAAAGTGGTTTTGAATTTTTAGCTTTTTTGTTGGTTTCATCGATATTTTAGCAAATTTTATTGAAATTTATGTACATTTTTCCGCATAATTTTGTACATTAGTTTTAGAATGTTCTATTTTATTGTCAGTAAACTTTTTTGAACAATATTCCACTTAAAAATATAAATTCAACGTTTTTGGCCGTTTTTTGCTATTTTTAGATTTTTTTAGCACTATTTTTGAATTTTGACAAATTTAATGTGTTCAAAAAATGCTGGCCAACGAACTCGTCCTTTCGTTTGGAAAGGTTGATTTTTTGGCGCAAGAACAGTATTTTTATCTAAATCGTAAGGAGAGTTATCGTCTGGAAGGACATATATATATATATATATATATATATATATATATAAACGAAATCCGTAGGAATAAAGAAAATAAATTACATAAACTCACAGGGTGGTTTTGTCGACGTTTCGCGTGATGGCGTTATCAAAGACTGATGGTTGGAATAGTGTGTCCACGGGTATATATATATATATGAAGCAGTTTTAAACTCTAGGATTCGATTCGTTTCAGAATGCCTCAAAAAGGATTTCAATGAAGAACATTTTTCAAAATTTATGGTTTAAAATTTTCCGAGCCATTGCAATAGCTTCATTTTTTACAAAATTTCGCTAATGAGACAGCCCGTACATTCCAAATTTTTCCTCCAAGACCACCAAAAATACGTACAATCAGCTCCAAAATACGCTCCGCGTACAAAAGATGCCAAGCCAGAAAATGCATATCATCCAATTTGGGCCAAGTCAATAGTTGGATTATCTCGTTGGATTCTCTCTTCATTTGAGAGTGGCTTTTTCAGCGGCTTGGCCAATTTTTGCCGTGTACACAATAAACACTGTTGCTTTTCTCCAAATGTGATGGGGGAATATCTCCTCCAAACGGATTTCCCTGATTTTCATTTCATTTGTATTCAACGACCAGAACCTCGACCTCCGCATTGCTTAATATTACAGAGCTATGAGACAACTTCTTACTCGAGACCACTACGAAGAATGTACTATGTAACACTGTTTCTTACATTCCTAATCCCATTTCGTGAAACTGCTTCCATTCCATTGTGAATATCGTTCTCTTCATATTATACCATATGTAATGACATTTGCGTTACGTATACTTCTTTTAAATGCCGAGCTATACAGAGTGACAGTAAAGGGTTCAAATCTCCATATAAGTAAGATATATTATTATTCAATATTTTGAATATAAAATATTATTTTCAGTCTTGGTGAGATGTGTAAATTCACCATCACACTTACGAGTAAGGTTGTGCGATAGGCGAAAATCGGCAAAGCTGTTGAAGAAGTGTCTCACTCCCAAACGCAGTCAAAAGGACTGAGATAATCCGACTATTGGCTTAACCCAAATTGGACGATAGCATGCATTTTGTGGCTTGGTCGGAGAGTCTTTTTAAGTGTTTTTTCCTTTTTTTAAATATAAATCCCGTTAGATTCGTTCACGAGAACAGAAGCCAGGGGATTTAGCTAGTCTATTGTTGATAGCGAAGACAAATTCATTCAAGAGAACATTTCTGCTCAGCATATAATGCCAAGACTCAAATAAAAAAAGCGCTAAGGGTTGATTTATAGACGAATAGCATCAGAGTCTCATATCTCAGTCCCCACCGCGGGAAAGTTTAACCCCTCAGGCACAACTTCAACTGCATCCGTCAACAATACGATTGGGAGATGGCTCGTTAGTAACGCAAGTTTACACGTAGAAGACAAGAATAAAACTGTGAAGTTTATTATCTCAAATGTGGGGACCTAATGCAGTTTGGGTGCGTTGTGACAATTGGAAGAAGGATATCAAAATTCTGCAAATTACTTCACAAAGGTTTATTTCTATCATAACTAAATCCTTGAAAAAATGTGTGTGTGTGTGTGTATATATATGTATAAAATATATAAACGCGCAGTTTCCGTAAGCTGAACCAAGTTTTCGAATAGAGATAGGTAAATATTAGTGGGTGAAAAGTCAAGCTTCATACGCTAAAGTCAAATTTCACTGAACAAATTTCGGTGATTTTTTGTCGCTAGGTGAGCCAAGGTTAATAGTAATTTTGTCATCACTGGAAAATTAGTTTCCGAAATGCTTTCCGTTTCAATGATTTCAATGATTTGCCGCTGGTTCGCAGAGCATGTTGCGAAAAACGCCACGCGAATCGGTCTGCTGGAGCGCAGGGTGGAGCCCGTCATTTCATTCGTCCCTTGATCTCCTAGAGAGACTCCCTATCAAATTTCGTTGTAATCAGACAGACGGGATAAATTTTAACAGACTCAGCTGATCAGGGTGGAGTCTGTAAGATCATTCGTCTCTTGTTGTCCCATAGAGGCTCCCTAGCAATTTTCGACGTCCTATGGTGAATAGGAGAGATTTGAGAACGATTTTGCTTTCATCATGATTGATATTACGGCTCGTGGTCAGCTAATCCTCACCAAAGTCAGCGAGGCACATGTTCCGACTTGGAAATACAACATATATCAAAATTTGACCAGCTGTTTCGGAGGAGTAGTGCGCACACAATTTCTTCCATTAATATATAATATATAAAGAAATCCAGAAATTAATGACTATTGTATACGTGTTCTAAACCCTTTGAAACGCAAAGAAAATGCATCCCCACCCACAAGTGCCGCCGCACGGTGGGCGCGAAATAGGATCTAGCCCCTTTCTTCATTAGCTATGATCCCCCTTCACTTACCTTGCACTTAATTGGTTGTACCTCCAGACTCCTTTCCTTTCTCTCGACCAATGGGATTCAGTCTCTCTTCTTCTGTGACGTTGTGTCCTTTCTAATGTGTGTCCAGTTATTGTTTGCTACTGATGAGGGCCTAATCGTCGAAATCGATTTAACATTGTGACTCTTTATTATGTGGAAATAGACAACGTTTTTTCACTAACTTCCGTTTTAAAATGGGTCTCCACAACTTAGTCGCGAGTGATTTAGTTCGTAGGATCTAGCAGTTCAAATGTCGAAAAATTAAGGTTTTCCTTATCTGGTGAAAAGCGATTCATAACTTCGTAGACATACTTGTGAGCCGTAAACAAAATTTTAAAAGGCAGAAAATGAAATTAGACCTCCCCGAGAAGATAACAAACACGAAACTGCAGGACCCCACCCCTACAGGCGTCGCGCCCACTCAGTCCGTAAAACTCACCGAAAAGATAGTTTGTACGTATTGTAGTGTGGTTTTTTTAAAGTTCAAATTCATGGATACCACTGAGGGATATTTTTTATCTCGGTGTGTGGAATATTTTCCCAGGTTTTAATTATTTTTATCCTTAACGGTAATTTTTTTCTTCAAATTTTCAAAACAGCGTAAATTTGTGCCTTATTCGTAGATACTAACTTCTATACAGTATCCTTCCCAATGAATGTGATGGAATTTGAAAACAACACTTGGGTCCTTATCTGTAGACATCCTTGAAAAGAATGCAACAAATTTCAGCTGCATCTTTTTGCATCTACGCGTAATACAATTTTGAACTTTCCTCAGTTGGGCGGGAAAATGATCGATGTATCGATGCGTGATGCTAAGCGGAAGAACTGTAGGGTCGTATTGCTTGTAGAAGACATACAGGTCAGTACTCACGCAGTGGAGTCACATGTTAAGCGCATTTCTTCTAAGTAGATCGGTGTTCCATAAGGAATGACAAAATAAGAATTTTGGGGGGACGTTCAACGATTGAGGGAGAAATTTGCGTTACTAGCTCATTCAGCTGATTGGGGTGGTTCAACAGGTGAAAATCCATGAAGAAGAAAATCTATACGGTATGTACATAGGAACGCTCTGGAGGCGTTAGAAGTTGTGTCTCGGGAAACACCAAAAAAATACAGAATGAAAAGGATTTTAATGAATTTAGTTCAGATTGTATTTTCTCAAGTGAAAAGACGATGTTGTCAATTTTGTATTCCTCATTCTGATATATATATATAGATATGATTTCATTAATTTTGTTTTAATTAGATTGTATTTCGGCCAAATAGCTCCATATATGCATGTTGTGGTGACTTAGGATTAGGAAGCTAACTTCCCACTCAGCTTGGCTGATGTTAGCGAATTTTCGTGAAAAATGAAGCAATTGCAATGGCTCGGAAAATTTTAAAATCAAAATTTTTCAAAAATTTCTTCGTTGAAAGCTGGGTAGAGGCATTCTGAAATGATTCCTGAAGTTTGCGCTTCTTCATATGTATATATAGCATTTCCAAGTCGAATTGAGAATTTTCCAAACCAATTTGAGATTTTTCCAAACCAATTTGAGGTTTTTCCAAACCAATTTGAGATTTTTCCAAACCAATTTGAGAATTTTCCTAACTAAGAATGTTCCAAAAAAGAAAGGAGGACGGGATCATCCAAACCAAAGTGACACTTTTTCAAAGGAAATCAAAAATTTTAAATAGTAATAAAATTGCACGATACGAAGAAATTCGGATTTTTTCATTTAATATTTATATAAGTTTTATTCCAGACGATAACTCTCCGTAGGATTGAGACAAAAAATCCGTTCTTGCGCCAGAAAATCAAGCTTTCCAAACAAAATGATGAGTTCGTTGGCCAGCACTTTTTGAGCACATTAAATTGGTAAAATTTCAAAAAATATGCCCAAAAAAATCACTTAAAATAGCTAAAAACGGCTAAAAATCGTTAAATTTATAGGTTTTTGCAGAATATTGCTCGAATAAAGTTTATAGAATATAAAATAGAACATTGAAAAATTTTTTCACAAAATTATGCTGAAAATCGTACTTTAATTTCATTTGAATTTGTTATACAATCGTTAAAAACTGCAACAACAACAAAAAAAAAAAAAAAAAATCCAAAATCTTTTTCTATTATAGAATCCGCAGATTACTATTTAGAATACGTTTTTTTTCATAAAAATAATTGTTAACATTTTCTGTACACTCAAAAAGCTCAAAATCAACACAATTGTTCTTAATAAGATAACTTACGAAAATTCGCTTCTTCGATCATGCTGCATGACTGGAACTTTTTTTGGCTTCTTATAGATGTATGTCCAATTATTCGCGGATAAAGGCCTCGTGAGGTTCAGTGTATCTTCTGTAATCATTCCTATCTAAGCATACACCAACCACCACCGGTAGCGCTAGAATCGATAAGCGTGAAGCCTATAAGTATCCGTTACTCGTGTAAATTTGCCGGATTTATTTATTTTTCCTATAAAGGGTTCGTGTGTTCGACGTCAATCTTTGTAGTATCCGTACAACATCCTTCAAGAGGAATGAAAGTTTCTGATCTCGCTGATCCTCAATACTACTTTGAACTGACCGGTCTCCATTGTTGTTTCTATCTTGGCTAGTCCCTCTCCCATTGTTCATCCCCCTTTTTCCTTCCTTCTATTCATTTCAACAAAACCGAAGCATACTCGACAACAATAACACAACAAAACAAAAAACTCGCAACTTTAACGGTGCTTTGGTTGCATTTGACGGAACGGCTAAATATTGATCCTCTTGAACCGCGCCCACCAATAACCTCTGGCGAGTTCTCTACAATGCCTCTACATCACTCCTCGGCCTCTTCAACTATATTGCAGGTCCTATCGGCGATCCAGAACAATGCAGTTTGTCGTTCAAGTATTTCGGATAATTTCCCCTCCAGTTATGCCCATCATCAAGCGGTGATTGTATCACACTAAACATTCTATACCTCGAATACGATGCGAACGGCTAGCTATTATATACACAAAGCGATTAATCGTACGGACTACGCACGGTGGTAAAATTGGCCAATCTAGGTGGATATTTGGGGAAAATTTCATATCAACAGACCAACGAATGGACTTTATCTTGTCATCAGGGATAGTTGACAATATAGAAACTACAGTGAGAAGTAAATCACTCGCAACGAAGTTGTGGGAACCCATTTCAAAACGGAAGTTGGTGAAAAACGTTGTCTATTCCCACGAAAAATAAAGGGTTACAATTTTAAATCGATTTCGACGGTTAGGCCATCATCAATAATAATAAGTGAACACACATTACAAAGGACACAGCTTACATAGTCACTGGTGAAGGGAGATTGAATCCCATTGGTCGAGAGAGAGAGGAAAGGGGGCTGGATGTACATCAAATTAAGCTCAAACAAAGTGAAGGGGGATTATAACTAATCAGATGAAGTGAAAGGAGGATCTATTCCAATGAGTGAACGAAATTTATCAAAAGAAAAATCCATTATCAAAAGCATAGCGGCTAGTAGTGGATGCGGAGATCTCGTTGATACCATAGGGGATAAGGTTCTTAGGAATAAGAGTAGAGTTAAAGTTCCCAATCTGGTTAGGGAAGATGTAACTTAAGAAAAACAATGGATAATTATACCTATGGATTATTATACCTTACTATGGGAAAATTTCTAATAAAATCGGCAAAATTCTATCACAGAGGGTTTACAAAGTGGGTTTTAAAACTAGAAATAGTCTTAGAGCATTATTAGGTTCCATTAAAGGCAAAATCAATGTTCAGGATAAAAGTGGACGGATAAAATGTTCTTGCGGCTACGAATATTGCGGTGAAACTGGTAGGAAACTCAGTTAAAAAATAGAAGAGCATCAGGAGGATTTCAGGAAAATTAGGGTGGGTTTACATTTGCAAAACATCTTAAGGAATCCAGTCATACTTACAATTTTGATTTGACGGATAGACAGTTTGTGGAAATTCTTCATTTTTTTCCCAAAGGGAGGTATATTGAATGTACTTGAAAAATTCGAAATTATCAAAAGTGACAGATCTGGTGAATGTATAAATGAGGATATCCCTCAATATATTTCACCTCTGATTAGTCCATTTCTATAAAGCTTGGAATTATCCCTTCAAACTGTTGAAACCAGTAATTCTTCCCCTCCTTTCACTTCATCTGATTAGCTATAATCCTCCTTCACTTTGCTTGCACTTAATTGGTTGTACCTCTAGCCCCCTTTCCTTTCTCTCGACCAATGTGATTCATTGTCCCTTCACCTGTGAATATGTAAGCTGGTCCTTTCTATTGTGTGATCAGTTATTGTCTGTTACTGATGATGGCCTAGCCGTCGAAATCGACTTAACATTGTAATTCTTTATTTATTTATTATACCGTCTCTCCCTAGGATTTTATCATGTCTTCTCGGTACTACCCCTCATCATGTGACTACCTTGAAGAACACCGTGTATTCTTATCTAGCAATTCAGTGAGGTGTATCTGTTCTTAAGAAAGCACGGTAGCATCCGTACACGTAATCTACATCATTTGCGTAAATACTTTATTACCGCGAGTAATCGGGCATTCCAGTGCAGTTTGTACACTCAACATTTTGTTATAAGGCACCATGGGAGAAAAACCAATGACCGGAGCCTGGTGTTGAATAGTTGCCACCAAAATCGCGTAACGAAATAAATATAATTAATTGGTAGGGAGGTAATTTTCCTATCAAACGCTTAGTATTGATAATTTGTTAATTATCTTGATTGTTGATTAATTTGTTAATTTAACGCTAGATTTTCGAGATCTACATAAATCCTTGGTCATAACTAAGAACGTAGTGCCGGTAGATTGAGGATGATTTTTTTGTTCAGCGTAATCTGAATTAACTATTAAGGTTGTGAATGGAACCCAACGTAATGTGGCCAAACAGGGTTTTATTCAAAGCCAGGAAAGAACCACCTCAGGCAGAGCTATAATGAGCAGTCATATTAGAGAAGTAATTATAGAGGGCATTGCTGCCGACTCTGAGATGATTTGAGAGCTTTGAAGTTCTTCGTTGCATCACATCCTCAGATCCATGACCGTGGTCTACTTCGCTTTGAAATATGTCTAAAGAAGCTGTAATCAGCGCTTATCACGTCATTTTCCACAGCCGTATTGCAAACTTTCTTCTGAGCGAGGCATTCACCGTCTGCTTCCGAAAATTTTGCCTATCAACGAAGGGCCATTCGTGCTGTCTCGAACCGTGCGGCCTGTCGTAAAACTACGACCGAACTACCGTACTAAAAACCGAAAAAAAAAAAAAAAACGCTGAAAATTATTTCACAAAGGTTTATTATTTTTTCAATTGAGTTTGATCGTAGTTTGAGTTGGCTTGCGTGCGTCCAGACTCCTCGGCGTGTCCTATTTCGAGTTGCCACAACCTATACTTCTATAATTATATACGCATGTTTATATTTCTCGATTTGAGCTCCTATCTATTTAAATAGTTATTGCCTTAATAATATCATTATCTAAGTACGTACGAAAAGTCGAGAGGATATGTTATTAAATATGCGTAGGAAAAGCATTGGTATTAACACACAAATATGACCTAGAAAAAAACATATATTCATGCCTCGAAGGAACGCTGTACCCCCTGCCAAGCGTGCCAGGCGTGACACGTCTAATACTCAAAGTCTCGAAAAAGACACTTTTTCGCTCGTTTTTGGCCCATAGCATCTATGCGAGTAAAGCGATCGGGATGGTTAAACGTTAGGACCAACTAGACCCCAAATGGAGTCTATGCGAAAGAACGGGTTTTTTAAGTAAATTCTTAGGCCTTTTATGGCCCGGACGGCGAACGGCGGACGGACATTTCAAATTTGGATTCTACGCACCTTGAAACGTAAAGTGACAAAGTTTGGGGGGGGGGGGGGGGGGTTATAAAATTTTTTTGCTACACGATCACATAGGCTCATTATTGGAAATAATAAACCAAAAACCGAACTACGTGTTTTTACATTACCCGGCCAATACATTTTCGATTGCCTTCCATATGTGGCAGGGCACCCTATTGACTTCCCTCGACCATCTCGTAGCTGTCATACAGAATTCCTTCGTGCAAACTGAATGTAGCTAGGAATTGTATTGCATGGTGGAGTCAGAAATTCTTTAATTTACTCCCTGGTGGGACAAAAATGTCATTATGTACAAATGTTAATTCTTTAAAGAAAACATGCAAAAACCTTCAGGTCTCGATGGCGCCCTATGACTTCGCTGATTATTTTGATCAGATCTCAAACTGATTATATAATTTCAGGAATTAATTTTTAATAATTTACTGTCTACTTATATTTCTATGTACTTATAAATTTTAAATAAATCGACACATGTTTGCGCAGTTTGCGTAAGTAGAACCAACTTTTTGGATTGAGATACTTAGATAACGATACGCCAAAGTCAAGAATCACAAGAATATCACTTTCCGAAGAATAGGTACATGGGATTCTTCACGATTGGCATACGCGAAAGTCATTTTTCACTGAACAAATTTTGGTGATAATTTGTCGCTTGGGGAACCTTGGTTAATAGTAATTTTATCTTAATTTTCGGAAAATCAGTTTACGAAACGCTTTTCTATTTACGTGCCGCTGGTTCGCGGAACATGTTGTGAAAAACGCCACGCGAATCGGTCTGCTGGAGCGCAGGGTGGAGCCCGTCATTTCATTCGTCCCTTGATGTCTTAAAGAGGCTTCCTATCAAATTTTGACGTCCTTTGACGAATAGGAGAAATTTGAGCACGAGTTTTCTAATAATTATGATTGATATTACGGCTCAGCAGATCATCACCAAAGTTTGCGAGGCACAAGTTCTGACATGGCAATACAACATGTCAAAATTTGGTCCAAAACTTGTGAGCACAAAATTTATATATACATATATATATGTATATATATATATATATATATATATATATATATAAAGAAATCTGAAAATGAATTACTATTGTAAACGTGTTCTACACCCTTTGAAACGCAAGGAAATGCATCCCCACCCCCAAGTGCCGCTGCGGCTGTGATACCCTCTTTTTTACGAAAAATTGGGTAAAAACTGTTCTCCATAACTAATACTCGCTGAATTCATCCATCGTCTAGGAACTCCAATGGGAGAGAGCTTTCAGGTCCCCTCTTCGATTACCGTTATCATCGCTCAATCGCTTGGTCAAGTGAAAACGCTTCCATTGGAGGACCAGCCATAAGGTTTGCACCAAGCTATGCATGCCGAACTTGTCTCCGGTCGGAATCGATTGGCTGGAGAAACAAGGACGATTTCAACTCGTGTTTGCTTCGAAGGATTTTCCTATTTAGATTTGGGAAAGGCGAGCAGAGCTTGCCCCCCGTATTGATTAAGCTCGTCCCCGGCCCTCTGTGCCCTTCAAGCTTCGGCCTGGCCGTGACGTCATCCTCCTTTCTAGGCCACTTCCCTTTCATTGAGGAAAATCCACACGGTGGCTCGAGCCATCCGCCGGATATTTTAACCTTCCCTTTGTAGCCGTTGATCCGGGAGGCTTTTCCACCCTCCCGCCTCCCTTTCGGCGAGTTTCCACCTGGTGACCTCACGTGAATATGAAGAGGAAGCCCCCATCTACTCTTTCATCGTTGAAACTGAGACACTTACATATTGACATCATTGCGCGCATAGCACGTCGTGCAGATGCAGCACTTTAAATAGCTTTCCGTCTCCAACGAGACCGATGGATTGATTGAAATATCCAGAATAAAAATCATCCAGGAACTTCTTCTTCAAACCTTTCCAAAATCTGAATCTCTTTTGATATGTTTCATGTCTTTAGGATGGCTAGTGATATGAATTTTTGCTGAACCGCAGGACGTGCAAACGCAGTTGAACCACGTATTCAGATTGAACCGCTTGTCCAGGTCGAACAACTTATCCAGATCGAACCACTTATACAGATCAAACCACTCATCAAGGTCAAATCACTTACCCAGGTTCGAACAATTATCCAGGTTGAGCCACTTATCCAGGTCGAACCACTTATCCAGGTTGCATCACTCATCCAGGTTTTACAGGACCGCGAGACGAGCTCACGTAGTGACATGTATTAATTTTTTGGAGGTTCTCAAATACCTAAGCATCTAACAGCATTTCTTCAATAAAGCTCCACCAGTATATAACCAATCCTGTTTAACAAATCATACGAATAGACAATGGTGGTAATTAGTTTCAATATTTCTGTATCGTACAGCATCATATAACTCTCTGTAGATAATTATATAAAGGTACCTGTTGCACTTTATCCAAACATATATACTTGTTGGTCCGCTGAACAGGACTGGTCATACAAATGTTTTTAGTTTTTGAAGTCAATAAAAAACGGAAGTTAAAGAAAACGTTGTCCAATTCCCCGAAAATAAAGAGATACAATGTGGACTAGGTTTGCAATAATTTTGGGAAAATCAAAACCCGAACGAAATAAAAGAAAAACGTTCAGCTATTATTCAGACTTATGTTACGAGGTCACAATACAACGATTACGAACGTATACTGTATTCTCTTATAATGACTATTATAAACGTTTGACTACGGACATATTCAAACCATTATACTTCTTAGAACTTGATGTACCTTTTATACAAAAAAGAATCTCTGTATTTAAGCAAAGAACTCTCTATAAAAGTCGAACAAAATGTTCACTGTATTTTACGCAATACAGAAGCGCAGGAGACTGTACGTCATGTGGTATGTGAGTGTCCTCCATTAGCGGTGTACAGAGTAAAATATCTAGGAAATGGAAGGCTATCAGAAGAGCATTTGCTTAATGTAGTTTTAAAAGGAGGAAATAAAGGAGAACTCCTCATGTTTTTCCAGTATATCAGAGCATAATATTAGAATTAGAAAGTTTATTCACCAATTACTGACAGGTGTTAATGTTGTGACAACTGTAAGTTTACTTTGTATGGGTCAAGGACCTGAAACAATAAAGATTGATTTGATTTGATTTTGTCTTTGGAACGTGTAAAGTGGCGCCCGAATTCGTGGGAATCCACGGTTTCACCAGTGAGTATAGAAATAACTATATAGAATAACTATAGTTATTTCTATACTCACTGGGTTTCACCCACCAACGTCTAGGGGCGCTAGGTTGGGGTCAATTCATAGAAGTTTCACTCACAAGTTAGTGGGATAGCATGTCAACTGTCGTCCGAAAAACCATATTCCTATCCTTTGAAAGTAACACGGAATGAATGAAAAAATGTCGAATTAAGTAGATCAGTAGTAGATTAAGTGCTCACGAAGTGAGTCACATGATAGCGCATTTTCTTGTAAGGAGATCCGCGTGAAACAGACGCTTCCTTCGTTGAATAGGAGACAAAATGGCTTAGGAGCTCAGTCGGCTGATCGGTGGCCTCTCAAGCGTCTTCAGTATTCTCCCTTGAGCCTCCCTCTCATGCTTCACCTTCCTGCGTTGAATAGGGGACAAAAAAGTTCCAGTCATGCAGCATGATAGTATGAGCGAATTTTCGTAAACTATCGTACTATAATATGATACATTATTTTGAAAATTAAGGACTTTGGAAGGAATTTTTAACTTTATTGAAGTTTTTATCGATTTTTTAAAACATTTAAATGAAATTTAAGTACATTTCTCAGCATGATTTCGCACATAAATTTACAAAATTTAATGTTCTGTTTTATAGTTAACAAACTTTATTTGAGCAATATTCAGCTAAAAAATATAAATTTTTAGTGATTTTTCTCATCACTTTCTTCAGCATCCTCCCTTGAGCCGCCTTTTCTGATTATGCGTTGGCGGCCCCTGATACATCTTTATCCTTGTCATGTTACAGGTTACATCCGTACCAAGTTTCATCAAAATCGAACATAGTGAAGTGGCATTTAAAACTAGCGTAAGAGGACATTACATAAATGCGGACATACACACATATCACACATATCAACGGATAAAGGAAATAAAATAGTTCATTTTTCCTGTTTTAAAGAAAATCCGCTAAATGCATGTTTCATGCTTCTCATGAAACTGAACTGTGAAAGCGGACAGTTGGATGAAACAGTGTGAACACGGATCCACTCTGGAGGTTCACCCAGAAGTGAAACAGCCTACCCTGGATTCTTAGGCTTTATCCATCATCACTGGACAGTGGACATCACTCATCCTAAACCCTCGATTTGAACTAATAAATTGCCTAGGATATTAATAATTTAGGGGTTTTGTTTCGTATCGAAACGGGAAGCCCCCCTCCTCCTACATATTGTTTTTACTGCGTTGTGTTCGGGGATAAACGGTCTCCTCTATCAAGATTCATTTTACATCGCCTCGACATTTTCCGCGATCCAATCCATTTACCTTGTCAACCTTTAGAGTTTTTCCACTGAAACACTTGTTACTTGCGCTTGCATTATGGAACGACACGATCGGAAATATTACTACCAGCTCCCACAGCTGGATGGCGTGCCGCCATTTAATCTATTCTGCCTTCCACTCTTAGTTTGTCGGAATTTACGGCAAAACGATTGCAATCTTTCTCGCAAAGGTCGTGAATCCGGAATAATTGGTACCGCTATTTCGGTTATCATTTCTGTAAACGAGGTGACCTAGTAGCTAATGATGAAAAATTCATCCTGACATGAGGGTCGCGAAATAGTCTTCAACAGTTTTTTCTTTGAAACTTTTTCTGCTGTTCTTGAATCAGAAGATCAATAGTAACGCTACGCTAAATACTTTCAGCGAATTTTCTCAGAAAATGAAGCCATTGCAATGGTTTATATAAAAACGGTCTTCTGTCCTTGAATTGTTTTATTTGTTATTAATTAATTAAACTCTAACGTTCCTACCCAGGAACTGGAGCTTCTTCAGGGAGATTAATATTCAAAATTTTAAAAGATCTACTTACTTATAGTTTTCTGTTTTTGTTAATAATCGAATTTAAAGTAATTTGATTTTCAGAAAAACTAAAAACTTTAAATTCGATTATTAACAAAAATTTAAAGGAATTTTTTTTTCCCCCCTATACGATTACAGAGGCTTATTGAAAATAATAAACCAAAAGAAAACTAAGTAAGTAGATATTTTAAACTTAAGCCCCGTTTCTGGGAAGAAACGTTGGAGTTTAATTAATTTAAAAATATAAAGCTTGTTATAATCTGTACTGCCCGAATAAAGAAACGTTCTATTGCAACTGCTCGGAAAAATTTAAAAAGAAAATTTTTGAAAAAATTTCTTCATTGAAATTTGAATTGATGCATGCATTTTGAATCGAATCCTAGGGTTCAACACTTCTTCATATGTATGTATATGTACCTACATATATATATATATATATATATATATATATATATATATATATATATATATTATTTATTTATTTATTTATATATTAATGTGTCATTCCAGACGATATTTCTCAATTAATGATGAAAATTGTTTCGAAAATTTTAATTTTAAATTTTTTAATTGTCTACAAAAATTTGCTAATAATAGGTACGATAATTAACGAAAATTTGCTCGTACGATCATGTTGAATGACTGGACCATATATTTTGAACTCCATATATGAACACGTTACGATGACCGATGCCATATTTCACATCGTACGCTTGAGCCTTTAACATCTTGGTAGTTGGTTACAAAAGTGATCAGTTTGATTGCTATTCCGCCCGGCTGTATGTGGGCTGTTTATTATTAGAAATGATAACCAGAAAGAAGAAAGATGCCACAAAGATGGTACAAACCCTATATGATGAGAAACTATTAACGGATCGGGCCCACCGCCAAAAAGGGTTTTTTAGGAGCATGTTTTGCGTCTACACCTGAATCGGTCCTGTTTCTCTACTATCTGTTCGAATACCTATAGTACGTACAATTGTTAGATGCAAGTTTGCCTTAGTTGTAACGCTATAATGATTTATCGGTTTTGGTACTCACGGAGTTTCATGTTCCAATCAAGCCTAAAGTATATCATTTCTATTGAATTCGAAGCTGATTATCAACGACGATTTTTGCAACCATTTTATTTTGAATGACTAGTTGATTATTTTGCGACCCATATAGTCAAAGCGCTTTTACGAGGATCAACATACATACATAGACGGAACGAGTGGATACAATAGTAAAACAAAAATAGTAATACAGTATTATAATAACGGGAGTTCCCACGAAAATCAAGAGTTTTCAAGGAAAATGACCATGAACTGAAGACTTATAGATTTATATCTATGTAGTTACTCTCTCTGAATCGAATAGTAACATCCCCAGACTATTAATCGAGTTTCACTCCTAAAAAACTCAAAAATGGAGCATACATATTAAACCGTTTAATATGTAACACTGTTTTAAAACTGTATTTGTACATTCCGTGTATGTAACAATATCCTTACCCGTGACTAGTGTATTCAATGCCTTCATCAATTTCAGGACTGAGAAAACAGTAGTTTTTGAAATTCAGTACCTCCTCAGAAAATAGATTTCATTGGGATTGAAATCTGCCGTACTCACTCTAATCCAACGAGGACGGTGAATAGTAAAGTATTTATCATCCTAGTCAAACTCGTCCTCAAAACTTATGCTCTAATCGATCCTCTGTGGCTAATTTTCGTGCATGTTGGAAAACGTAGGAAATAGATAGGCAAATGTAGCAAAACAGATGAGAAAACGTAGCAAAAAAGGATTTCTGTTATGTAAACAAAGGTGACGAAAAGAACTACCTACCTATAATAATCGTTGATTTAGCGCATTTCATTGTTGATTTATCTTAACCAGAGTTGGTGAAACCGAATATCGTTGTTTAACGCAGCTTGTACCACGGATACCTCAGGAAGCGCCGATGAACCCTTACTAATGGCGCTCTTTGAACATTACAGTAAGGAGACCACACAACCGAGCCATACTCGAGAATGGATAAAACAAAGGCTTTGTATAATAGAGCTGTAGCTTTGGGGTTAGAAAAATCACGGGTATTGCGCTTTAGAAACCCCAACGCACGGAGAGCCCTAGATATGGTTGAATCAACATGTTCCGAAAAGTCAATTACGAATCATGAATGACGCCTAGATCTCGACTAACGGAGCAACACTGAAGGTGAAGGCCACCAATTGTATAGTCAAACGCGATGAAAACCTAGAAAAACATTAGACGAAACTTAGAAAACGTCTTACCAGTAACCATGATCTGGGCAATTGAACGCTTCACTACCATAGGTAAATTCGCGGTCAGGTAAAAAGCACTTGCCCCCTACGGCAGTGCATAGGGTTGAACCCAGCGTTTAGCGGTTTGGAAATGCTATTATACATGACATCAAGTGCAACGCACGGGTAACCCACTTAGTTAATTCTGCTTCTCATACGTGTGGAGATTTGGTTATGTGAGCCCATTCGTTGTCGATAACGATGTTTGTACGAAACAAGGGAGTTGAACCACTCAACCGTGCCTGACTCCAATTTTTCAAGTGTGTGATTACTCGCTGGATCAATCAAAGTCAAAAACAGACCAGAGCGACCTCGGAGGTGGAAAAATTAACCCGCTGCGCCTGAGAGGGGATATCGCAGACACCGGGTCAAGGCTAATGCGAGGCCAACTCCATTTGATCCAGAATTCGGTTCACACTTTTACAATCTCTAATTTGCCTAAACAAGCGGGGAAAGTCACAAATCAAGTCTGAGACAAAGCGCCGTTCTCTTCCATCACGCTGGAGTTATAATGTCAAGTTTATTGAGGACTTTTCAAACGTTGATTCACGCAACCTAACATTTGATAATCGTAGAGGAATAAATTAGGGACATGAAACGTCATAATTGGTCAATTAAGAAACGAAAAAATGATACCTAATTCAATTTGCGTTTGCGCATGCGCAGAATAAACTGATTAGTGGAGAACAATGAAATAGGTTTGGGTCCATATTCAACCTAACCCGCGCATTCCCTGATAATTTCATCATAATCGGGTGAAAACTGTGAAAATCAAGGCCGCTACAAGGATTTTACGTTGGCGCATGCGCAGTAGCTATTAATTATACTACCCTGTTGAAATTGAAATGGGATAATCAAATTGTCATCCCCCAAATATCGTCCTAATTTGAGCAAGATCGGACGACTAGGGAGTGATGTTTGGTAGAATTTACGTTTACGCATGCAATTCAGGGCATTGTTCCGCATCCATGCAAGGCATTGTTCCGCATGAGTCAGGAACAATACAACTGATTGGGGACCGTCTACATCCTAGCCTGCGCATTTTATCCAAATCAGACTATGGAAAGTAGAGGGTTAGTTCAACTTTGCACTGTCTGAGGCTAATGGGAGTAGAACTAGATTTAAAGGGGATCTAACAAGAATGCTTGATTATAGTTCTAACTAACTGGTTCACCCGTGCGCTGCACAGGTTGACTCGAATATACGCAAGCCCCCCCTCACCCATCACACTTGGGGACACGACTATGGATCTGATTCTAAAAGTCCTTGCTTAAAAGTACTTACTTCAATCCCTACACCCTCTCCACAAACATCCCCCATATTTCAGATTAAAAATATTCTTGATAGGTGACCCAAAAGAACGTTTAGACTAATCTAATTTCATTCGTCCGACCATCAGATCACCAGTTCGTTCGGTGACGACCAAATTATTTCATTTAACCACCCTTACCCCCCTTCTTTTTTTCCTTACCGCAAGCAAATCCCTATGGTTGAGGCTAGAAAAAATTTTAATAGCCTGTGATTGAGGTAGACGTAATCTAAACGTATTCGATCAATCAGATCCTTAGTTTGTTCAGTGATGTCAAAGATACCCCTTTCCAAACCCAATTCCCCAAAAACACCCCTATGGGTCGGAATTGAAAATTTCTAAGTAGGCTGTGGTTTTTTAGTGTTATCCGAACATATTTCATCAATCAGGTCCTCAGTTTATTCAGTGATGTTCAAGATACCCCAATTCCACCCCCACTCCTCCATCAAAATACCCGTTATTGTTCAGATTTGAAAATTTTCAAGTAGCCTCTGATTTGAGTTAGTGTAGTTCATACATATTTTAGCAATCAGGTCCCCATTTTATTCAATGATGTCCATAATAACCCCCCCCCCCCCCCCCCCACACACACACACACACACAGAACCTCCCTATAGATTAGATTGGAAAACTTGAAGTAGTCTGCGATTCAAGTTAGAGTATCAGCTAGTAAGAGTATCAGCTCCAGTTTGTTTAGTGACATCTCGAAGGTTCGACTCTTATATATACTGTTATCTGTTTCGGAAAGGGTTTGACTTAAACCACTTGAAGCTCGACACAGCTAAAACGTCAGTAATCCGTTTTTCCATATAGAGTTCATCTACTTCCCAATCATTTCTGTGCGGTTCATTGTTGATAAACTTCATTTTACAACAATTCTGCGAAAAAATAGAAATTTAATAAGTTTTAGCAGTTTCTAGCCATTTTTAATGATTTTTGAGCACATTTTTTGAAATTTGACAAATTTAATGTGTCCGAAAAGTGCACATTCTTTTCCACATTCCGTTCCTTTCGTTTGGAAAGCTTGGTTTTTTGGCGCAAGAACGGAATTTTTATCTCAATCCTAAGGAGAGTTATCGTTGCAATAGCTTCATTTCTACAAAAATTCGCTAAAACGGTTTGTAAAGGACCGCTTGGACTCATAAAATGATAGTGGATCCCCAGCGAGCAATAATATTATTCGGAACAACCTAATAATTATTTAATGTCTCTGATAAATTTGTATTCTCGAAAATCGTGAACCGGACTGTGAAGATGTGAGAGGACGTAACGGCGGTTTTAATAAAGTCACTGGGCGATCCGGTTTGTTATCATCCAGGCCAGACAGTGCCCTCTTGCGTGTCAATTGTAAATGGAAAATGGTTGAAACCGGGTCCGTGACGACAGCGAGAATACAGAGATGAGAGCAGGTTTGGAGGAAATAATCAAAACGAATATTTATGAATGAGGAGAGCAGAAAATTTGAGGTGAAAACCATCTTCGTTTACCCTCTGGGACGGGGGAGAGGTAACAGCTGGCTGTTAACTTTGCTTACCTTTAGCGAATTTTCAAAGAAAACTAAGCTATTGCGATGGCTCCAAGAATTATCATTTGTTCCCGCGAGATCCAAGGGAATGCGCTCCCGTCGCTCCGTTGTGTCCCAACGGGCGTCGTGCGCTTCTTCCCGTGTTTTCGAAAGCCTGCGTTTGGCGATGGATGGGTGATCCTAGAACTGGAAAACGTAGCTATTAGTACAATACCTATATGCTATTAGTACAAGTTGTATCTCTTATGGCACTTTCACACCCCTCTCTATCTATGAGTGTGGATTTAGGCCCCCATTGCACCTCTGGGGCGGCCTAAGTCTATTACAGTCAACAGACTACGATTAGCGAGGTAATATATGAAAAGTGACTCGAAAAATTGCGTCACGAAAATCCTTTCACAAATTGTTGTTTCTTATCAGACCGAAGTTCGACATACTACCACAGACCTGAAATCTGGGGCATGTGGAATTGATTCCGAGAAGTCAGGTGAGCTGTGTGATTGATAAAGCTGATTTCTCTCCGATCCATCCAAGAGCCGTGAAATGGGGCTCCGAACATGAGAAGCTCGAGATAGAGCGCAGCACGCAAACAATGACCTTACCAATTCGCCACTCATTTGTTGCCTATAGGGGCAGTCGTGACGGACACAAGTTGTTTTTGTTGTTTTGTAAGTTTTTGTTTGTTGGTGTGACTCTTTATTATAATTATAATTTTCATTTTTGAAAGAAATGATGAGGTTGGTGGGGCGGGGAAAGAATTGTAGAGCGAAAAGGTGCGACGCAAGGTGACGACAATGCGAAAATCATGTCAATGACCATTTTTTAGGGCACTGCCTCCCTAGCGCTCCTTTCGGTGGCCCTTGTTAGTTCGGAGCCCCATTAGGTACAGCTTCTTGGGGACAGCGATTGCCAGGAAGTTCGATCTGCTGGGTGAGTGATGGAGACGAATTCTCCCCTCTACAGCCTAGAGTGCTGAAATTTGGTACACACATATATATGTGTGTGTGTGTATTTATGGACACAATTTTGTGCTCACTACTCCTACGAAACCGCAAGTCCGGTTTGAACCAAATTTCGATATGATGTATTATCATTTCGGAACTTGTGCCTCGCTTACTTTGGTGAGGATCAGCTGACCACAAGCCGAAATATCAATCATAATGATGGCAAAATCGCGCTCAAATCTCTCCTATTTACCGTAGAAGGTCGAAATGTGATAAACAGACAGTCTCGATGGGACAACAAGAAACGAGACAAGTGGGGAGCGCCATCCTGATCAGCTGAGTAAAATAAAATATCTCCTGTTGACCGGAGAACGTAGAAAATTTATAGGGAGCCTCTCTGGGATAACAAGAGACGAATGACCTTACAGGCTCCATCCTGATTAGCTGAGTTTGCTCAAAGTTATGGCTTCTGTCTGATTACAACGAATTTTGAGAGGGAATCTCTCTAGGACAGCAAGGGACGAATGAAATTACGGGCTCTGCCCAGAGCTCCATCTGACCGATTTGAAAAGTTGGTTCTGCGTACGCAAATTATGTGTTTTTATACCCATTTCAATATTATTCTCTACGAAAACTTGCCAAAATCTATTCTTTCGCCAAAAAATCAAGTATCGTAAAGCAGAGCATACCGGATGAAGATAACCCACCGCAGTTTTTCTGTAAAAGTAAATCTGAACGTGTATGGCAACTTGATATTGAAAACTGCCCAGATTTTGAGAACTGTTAAGGTCGGGTTTACCTGAACGAAATTCGGTTCGGTTCACCTGCACATTTGTGAATCTCCTTACGTAAATTGCGTAAACCTGAAAACAGCACAGTTATTGTCTCAGTTCTATATACCCACCGGCGCATTCTCGTTCTCGTTCGATGCAGAATTCCTAACTTAACAACTTTTCTTTCGTACAAAAAAAATTTAGGTCAGTTCCAAAGATCAAAAAGTGATAAAAATGGACATTTTGTATATTCGGAATCAGCACAAAATCTTTTGTAAGAATAGCTCATGAAAAAGTTTTGTCCACCTAGAATCGGTTTCTGGCCTACTCTGCGGCGTCAGACCCATACCGTCCAGTTCGGTTTCCCGCTTTTTCGGTATATTATTTCCTTTGTAATCGACCAAGAAAGAAGTTAACCCTCCTCCGAAAGAAGGTCCTCAAAGGTCGAGTGGATAGCGTTATGTACTAGAGAATCGAGGGACCCGAGTTCGATCCCAGGCTAGCATTTGTATTGGATTCAACCATATTGGATTCTAGCTAACATATTGGATTCAACCTACTTGATGTTTGAATTTTTGAGATGCGAGCTTGCGAGCATCCAGACCACCAAACTACACAAATTTTTCTGATCTATTGGTCCAACTAATCAATATTTTAGCTGCGGACATAGATTAATAAAAATTGAGGCGCCGATTCATTCAACGGAACTGAGGTTCGTTGCACCAGTTTCCGTTTGAGACTTTCCTGTATTCGCATACCTATACGTGTGAAAAATGGGGGCAATGGGGGAACGTAGTTACAATTCAGCTCGGAAGGGGCGCGTACAGCGGGACATGTTGTGTACCCAGAGTCAGGGCAACAATTCAAATCACGGGCCATCCTAAAGGCATGAAACAAGTCGAAATTCTTCCTTATGGTCATTCTGCACGACAGAAACTTTTTCGTCCAATCGTCTCGCGTGCTAGTGATCTTTCAGTGGACCAGTTCTAAACTTCTTGTCACCGAATCTGGACATCTGATGCCGCAATCATCATTATCACCCGACAAAAAAGCGAAAAAAAAAGAAAAAAAAACGAACGAGGAGAAAATTAAACCGAGTAATTCCCGAAGGCATCAACTCGCTAAAGATGTGGGATCTCCTAAATACATTTGGGTCAAGGTGAGAGGCGAGCTCGCTCCTGCACTCGCTGAAGGAACCCGCCTAATAAATGGCCCAGTATGTAAATGGAGGGGACTCGCGCTGAGGGTTGCGCAAGAAGAACCGACGGGATTCTAGTGAAGAAAGACGATCCCGTAAATCAGGTCAAAGGACAGATTTATGAGGACGTTCCCGGAGCTCGTTATCAAAAACGTTCCGCCGTTTTGCTGAAACAGTAGTCGAGCGATTGTGTTTAGGAGGTTGTTCGGTGTTAAAATAGGTGTTTCTCCGGCCTTGTGCTACCGCGTAGAAGAAATCGAGAGGGTTTTGTCACCCAACGGCATGATAACTACTTGCCACCTGTTGCGACTTCCAAGTGCGGGCGATTTAGTTGGATTGTACCCCATAATTCAGATACCGGCCCCATTGATAAAAAGTACTCAGTCATGCAGCATGACTAATAGAGCGAGTTTTCAAAGAAAAGTTGTGGGTAACATTAAATTACGCTCTTAAATTCTGATCATAAGGCCAACCATGTCCTGAATAAAACTGAGGGGATCGCAATGACAATGTTAGAATACGCAACCGAACTCGAAAATGTGATCAATTATGGGAATTTTCCACTTATTAACCGATTTTTCTCACTTATTTATGAATGTTAAGGATCTGGGAGTGGTCGCAAACGACTCAAAGCTGAAAAATACTTTGACTGTGTCACCCCACATGACGTTTTGTCAAATAACCGATTTTTTTAGCAATTTTGGGCCATTAAATTGAAAATTTTAGCCTGAAATTCTGAAGCGATCGGGCTGGCCAACGAACTAGATCTGTCTTTTGCCAAGACGGATTTTTCTGCGTTGGAACAAATTTTATACGCTGTTTTTAAAGGTAGCCATCGTCTGGAAATACACCCAACAAATACATATGTCGCAGCCATTTTGTAAAAAGCCTAGCCTTTTTATAATAAGCCGCCTTTTCGTAATAAAGACGTTAGAATGACAAACTATACACATCATTCTGACCTATTTGTCCAACTAATCTGAATTTTTACCAAGGGAATGACTACTTGAGATGCGAGCTTGCGAGCGTCCAGACCACCAAATGAAGGCGGATCACACTCAGCCTTTTTGTCAAATTTGGTTTGTCAGTTTTGGCAAAAAGGCTGATCTCTTCCAGCTTCTTTACAAAAAGGCTAAAAAATACCAGGCTTATTGTTATTTCAACGTTTTTATTACGAAAAGGCGGCGTATTGTAAAAAGGCTAGGCTTTTTACAAAAAGACTGATTTCACAATAGAGCTGCGATATATATATATATATATATATTATATATATATATATATATATATATATATATATATATATATATATATATAATAGGATACATACAAAGTGATAACGCTTGAACGCCTGCACCGATTCTCTTCAAATTTTTTTTAAACTGACCGGCATGAAGAAAACTGGTGCAGATAATTCTACCAAGTTATAAATCAGATTCCTTCATATTAAAAAACAAGAAAAAGTGCAAAAACGAGGGAAATTCTGGTGCAGATAATTCTACCAAGTTATAAATCAGATTCCTTCATATTAAAAAACAAGAAAAAGTGCAAAAACGAGGGAAAGTTGAAACAGAAAGATTTTGCTTTTTTATTTGCATAATTAAAGTTTGTACTTGCATCCCGTGGTGACACGGGCTTTTCCACTTGTATATATATTATACTATTATACTTAACTAAAGGCGAACTCCGGCTGACGGTAATATATACCATATAGCCTCTCATGTTATATGAATAAATATGTTAAATTCAATTTCCTGTTAATAAAAACATGTTATCATTCATTCATTCATTCATTCATATATATACACGACGATAAAATCTTGGATTGCGTTCTTAGATGTATCAAACGGATTCAAACCCACGGATCAAACGGAGGGGGGTTCCCGACATTCCAAACCCACTTTTTAAAATTTTAAGATCCGTGAATGTTAGCGTTGAACCATTTGAGGTAAAAGCAAAAAGCGTTCATGCTGGGCTAGCGTCTATGTCATGGTGGTGGTGAACACTGGCACACGTAGCGCTAACATAGGCCGTTTCAAATAAAAATTATATGATTTGAAATTATATTTGATTTGAAGCGATCTGTAGCTAGTTGTAAGAAGATTAACTAGTTATGCAGATTTTCCTTCAACAGTATAAGAAGTAAGTACAATATATATATTCTAAAGAGATATAGGTAGATGAGGGAGTGGAGAGAGGGCTCCCTCTTCGCCCCGACGCATGTGTGCGTATGTTATTCCAGACAATATAAATACGTCGGAAGTAAGGTAAAAAGAACGGTGGAAGGAAAGAATGGCACATGAAATAATGGTACAGTTTTGGGTAGGTAAAAATGGAACAGTGTTGGTAGTTTGATAGCGAGTTTGGTACCTGTATTTTACCGAATTTTCGTAGAAAATAGAGCTATTGCAATGATTCGGAAAATTTTAAAATGAAAATTTTTGAAAAATGTTTCATTCTTATCTTAGTACACCCTACAGCAGTATCATTGGGGGAATGATTGTGGCATTTTTGGACAACTGGATTTTCGTTTTCTAAATTTGTCGTCAAGGTCCTGTGACAGTCATTGCTGGCTCTTGCTTCACATATCCACCACACTTTCGTCTTAGTAACGTGTTTTATATAAATAAACCCTTTTTAACACAGTTTTCATCAATTTTTATTGATTTTTGTAAGTTTCATCTTTAAATAAGTTAAATACACCAAATTATAACAAAGGGGAATCACAGAATATTATCACAAAAATATTTATAATGACACAATATTATCTCAGATCGATCACGAATTATCACAGACGGACGTCAGAACGACCGAGAAAGCAGTGATGAAGTTTGGAAGTGAACAGAAATTAAACGTACAAGTTAGGAATCCGATAAACGGAGCGCAATGCATTAGGGCAAAGTTGAACCATGAGTTGGGAAGTCATGAGCTTCATAGGTTGTATAGCAAAGAAATTAGCTCTGTTATCACAAAAGTGTGCCATTCTTTCCCTGATTCAAAAGAACGTCTTCAGTCCTCGATAGCGAAAATGTTAGGCCGTTTCGTTGAATTATGGCCGGTTTATCAATTATCTACATTAACTGCAGGATGGCTATACTGAGTAGAGTTGGAGCTACATTTTCTTCATGGATCGATCATTTAAAAAGTTCCAGTCATGCAGCATGGTCGTATGAGCGAATTTTCTTAAATTACCACCTTTCGTATTAGGTGTATAATATTTATGTTGAATTGCATTGAAATCTGAGTAACCTGAGTTCAAAGAAATTGCTAAAAACCAATTCTATGGAAAAAAAACTCGCACTAAATAAAATTTAGCGATTCAAAAAAAAGATTTTGGAGTTTCAGCTTTTTTTCCAGTTTTTATGGATTTTTTTAGCAAATATTAATGAAATCTTTAGTAAGTACGTTTTTCTGCATAAATTTGAGCAAAAATTTTTTAATGTCCTATGTAATCGTTGATAATCTTGTTTTGACTAAAACTCTGCTAAAAATTATAAATTTCACAATTTTTGGCCGTTTTTAGCCATTTTTAGTGATTTTTTAAAGCCCATTTTTTGAAATTTGACCAATTTAATGTGCTCAAAAAGTGCTGAGAAACGAACTCATCCTTTCATTTGGGAAGCTTGATTTTGGCACAAGAACAAAATTGTTATCTCAATCTTAAGGAGAGTTATCGTCTGGAATGACACATAAATATATGTATATATGAATAAATAAATATATGCATATGAAATTGACTATTTTGCATCGCTAAATAAATTTTAATTATTCTGGACGTCTTAGACGCTAACGTTTACGATATTCACATTATGATTTTCGGCCTCCCATCACTTAGCAACTCTCAAGTTGAAATTTACTATCTGCAAAATAAATGTTAACTATTAATTTTATTGCTCAAATTCGTCATATTGTCTGCAAAAAATTGTCAACTATCAATTTTATTGCCGTTCTGAATAACATTCTATTATTTAAACAAAGATATTGGATTTATAGAATTTTTTACATTTTTATCGATTTTGTAGCACATTTTAATGAAATTTAATTACAATTTTGAGCATAGGTTTGAGCTTTAATTTTTAAATTACCAACTTCATAGTTGATAAACTTTATTTGAGTAATATTCTGCTAAAAAAAAAAAAAAATAAATAAATAAAAACACCGATGTTTGGCCTTTTTTTGTCATTTTTTGTGATTTTTTTTTTTAGTAAATTTTTTGAAATTTGACCAATTTAATGTGCTCAAAAAGTGTTGTCCAACGAACTCATCCTTTCTTTTGAAATGCTTGATTTTTTGGCGAAAGAACGAAGTTTTTATCTCAATTCTATCGAGAGTTATCGTCTGGAATGACACAAACATATATACAGGGTGGTCCGTAATAAACGGAAACATTTTAAAATCCTGTAACATTCACTAATTCGATCCTAGGGATTAAAAAATAAGCAGAACGTGTAGAGAAAATCAGTAAGTTTTATTCACAATCGAAAAATCGGAAAAAAATTATCAAGTTTTAAAAATTATGTCATTTAAATGACGACCCTGTTTGGTAACGCACAGTTCAAGACGGTCCTTGAAGTTCTGCATCACTCTTTGCACCATATCTTCCGGTATTTCCGCAATTTCTCGTCTTATTGACTGCTTCAATGCTTGAATGGTTCGTGGTTTGTCCACGTACACTTTAGATTTCAGGTGGCCCCATAGAAAAAAGTCACAGGGGGTGAGGTCTGGGGAACGCGGAGGCCAGGGAACATCCCCATGCCGGGAGATCACGCGTCCGGGAAAAATCGTTCGCAAAAAGCCACCTGAAATCTAAAGTGTATTATTATTTTTTAATCCCTACGATCGAATTTGTGAATGTAGCAGGATTTTAAAATGTGTCCGTTTATTACGGACCACCCTGTATATTAATTGCTATGCAATTCTTAGGCCGACCCCCAATAATTTTTTTTGTAACGTCCCAAACGAAATTAAAGATGATTTTCACGTACAACCGAGTAGTTGAGTAGTTGCTATAGATTGTGTCACAATTCAGTGTTTTTCACGTACAACCCAGCCGTTGTTAGGGGAATGAAACCCGCAGTTTTCATCGCACAAAAATCGTTCGCCACTCGTTGGAAAGCGCTTGATTTATGTGATAAATGTTCACATTTCAAGCTACCAATTTCCCTCTCCTTACGCACCTGGCTACATTCCAAAACTAAGTTGATTCAGGCTAAGAATTGCATAGCAAATTATCCTCGTTTTCTACGCAGTAAAAAAGAGAAAAGATCCGGCGAGGCGCAAAGCGCCGAGTATATATATATATATATATATATATATATATATATATATATATATATATATATATATATATATATATATATATATATATATAAATTATGTGATCCTCTAACATAGGGAGGAAAAATAATAAAACTAATGCCTTCAGCAGTTCTCCCCTCTTAGTGGAAGCACCTCGCTTCGGACCTCCCGAAGCTCAGTGCAGTCGCTGTTGGGCAATCTCTCGTGCGGTACGTTCCCTCTCTGTACGTAGTCGTGTGTGTTTCTTTTCATATTTTAATAAATTGTATTCGGGAATTAAACGATTGTTTTTTAAAAACCGATTCCCGATTAAAGGACATTTAAGTGGCGCAGTCTCGTGGACAAATCAATTAACTTTGGGCAAATCAATCAATCAAAATCGATTGCATTCTGACCCAAAGGGAACCTGCTGTTCACCAAGAAGAAAATCCATCATCTCTACTCACTCTGTGACTTCAAGAGAACATCACACGCTCCACAAGAGGAAACTACGCGAATTCGCCAAAAACAGGACGCCCGAGCAAAGACACTTGGCTCGTTAAATAAAATAGAAGTGGATTTCCGCCCGTGAGGACGGAAGATCGCCGTGCTCTCTCTCCTTCGCTAATCTCTTCTCAGAAACGGCTGGCCGCAACCGGACCCGAGGTATCTATTCTGTCGACTGTCGACCTTCACCTAAAGAGATAAGGAAACACAGATGTTGACTCTCGTCGTTTTGTAAGTACTAACCCAGCTTCATCTCTTAATTCTTTATAATTGTTAAACCTCCCCATTTCATACCACCCGTTACCTGGTGGGAAGGAACAATTCAATTTTATTCTAATAATCGTTAAACCTCCCCATTTCATACCACCCGTTACCTGGTGGGAAGGAACGATCAAGTTTTATTGCAACCGCGTTTCAAGCCACCCGTCATCTGGCGCGGTATTGCAGAAAAAGAAAAACTAACCAATTTTTATTGTCTTTTTCAAAGACACTTTATTTTATTTGTATTTAATTATTGAAATTGCGTTTCAAGCCACCCGTCATCTGACGTTAATTTCATAATTAACCAATTTTTATTGTCTTAATTTAAAGACACTTTATTTTATTTGTATTTAATTATTGAAATTGCGTTTCAAGCCACCCGTCATCTGACGTTAATTTCATAATTAATCAATTTTATTGTCTTAATTTAAGATACTTGATTTCATTTTTATAATTGAATATTATAAACTTGTGTTTTGTCGTACATTTACACACTGACACAAACGAACACTTGGAGTAGACACTGAACAGTACATACTTTACTGTCAAAATTCCAAAAAACTACAGAAAATATTTCCTAAGGAAGGTTCGCTCGCCTTTCGAAAGACTACGTGTAATAGAGGAAGATTGTGATATGTCTGAGGGACAGGGACAGTCACAACCTGGTGCGGCAAACCCGATCCCGAGTAATCCTTTTAATGATCCTAACTTTGTAGATTATTTTATTTCTCAAAGAATCCAGGAGTCCCTCAGAAACTTAAATGTCAATCAAAATACTAGGGACCAAGTCCCCGAATTTAAAAAGAAACATGCGGACATGATCCCGACCTTTGAGGGAAACCCAGGAAAGCTCCGGAAATTTTTGGACACGTGTGAATCTATAGTTAATAGGTTCATAGATGATGAAGATCCCACAAATTATCAAAACGAGGAGGTCCTTAAGACCATTATGTCCAAAATACAGGGACCAGCCTCGGATATGCTAGATAATTACGCACTTACGGACTTTCCTAGTATTAAAACTGCATTGCTAGAGACGTACTCCGACAAACGGGACATATTTACTTTATGTCACGAACTAACTGGACTGAGACATAGGGAGAGCGAAGATCCTTTTCAGTTTCATAATAAAATTAAAGCAAAACTAAATTTGGCTATTGCTTGGATTAAAAACCATGAAACTGAAACGAAACAAGAGATATTGATCGAGCACTACCAAGATATTAGTCTACGGACGTTACTCTTGCACCTACGGGAACCGCTCGGAAGTCAACTTCGGAGTAGGAAACCGAAAACGATGGGCGAAGCCCTTTCGATACTAACGAACGACTATCAAATCATGCAGTATCAAAAGGGTAGACTCGATCGGAACCCCCAACACAAACCGGCGATAAAACCGGAAAATAAAAATACGACTCCGGCAACCAAACCGTCATATTATGGCCAAGGATTTAAGCCCAAAACATTCCCAAATAAAACCCAAAATCAAGTGCCATCTAAGCCCTTTATCCCCAATAAAAATAACACTTCACAAATCACAAGGCCCCCACAGACTCAAGTTCCAAGTCAAGGAACGTCCAATTTTGCAAAGTCGACTCCAATGTCTTGGCAAACAACTCGACCGAATTTAGATTTGAACAATGTGGAAATTCCCGAGGAAGAAAGTATGGGAAGTTCTGACCCCGAATACAACGCGGAAAATCCGGCCGATGAGGACTCTTTTTTAGAGGAGGAGTCCGAATCTCTACATTCTCCCTAATACATTTGAAACCAAAAGCTGGACAAAAACTGCCATACATAGTATTTCCGAAGCATAAAATTAGAATCCTGTTGGACTCCGGAAGCACTTCAAGTTTTGTGCATCCAGAGGTCATTAAAAAATTTTTCCCCGACAAAATCATAAAAGAGAAATTTCAAGTTAGGTCAATCCACGGATTGTCATATGGGAGCAATAGTGCGAGGATCCCATGTGGCGAAATGTTCAAAATTAAAAACCTAAATCTCCTTTTTAGAATTCACAAATTCCATAGCCGATTCGGATTGCTATTAGGTACAGATAACCTTGAGTTACTTGGCGCTCATATTGATTATGAGAACAAGTTACTGATAATAAAAAATTTCAAAATCCCTTTTAAATATCACTACGTTGATCAAGAAATAAATAAAAAACCGATCTATGAACAAAAAATACCACCTAGGGCAATTTCGCAGATTAAAATTCCCGTACGTTGTGATTCAACAAAAAAGGAAGGAGTAATTCCATATCTGAAACAAAATTCACTAGAAATTCCTGAATGCCTGGTCAAAATTCAAGATAAGGAATGTTACGTAGGAATTTTAAATAATAGTGATTCTGAATGTAATTTCAAACTGTTTGAACCCATCCAAGTTGAAGAAATCCCCATTTTAGACAAAGTGAAAAGTCCAAATGTGAATTATTATGATACGCAAAATTATGTATTTGACCTCACTAATATTCGAACGGATCATATGAACGAAGAAGAAAAGAGACAAATTTTGAACTTAGTATATCAGTACAAAGATTTGTTTCATTGTGAAGGAAACACCTTAACGTGTACTAATAAAGTCCAACATGTAATCCGTACCATTGACGAGATCCCCGTGTATACCCGCAATTACCGATATCCCGAGGTATATAAAAAGGAAATTGATAACCAAATACAAGATATGCTCAAACAGGGAATTATTCAACCCAGCTCTTCACCTTGGAATAGTCCACTCTGGCTCGTACCCAAAAAATTAGATGCATCCGGCAAACAAAAGTATCGACTGGTTATTGATTACCGCGGACTTAACAACAAGACAATAGACGATAAATACCCACTTCCAGTCATAAATGATTTGCTCGACAAACTTGGTAGGTGTATGTACTTCACTTGCCTTGACCTCAAAAGCGGTTTTCATCAAATTCCAATGCATCCGGATAGTATTGCCAAAACTGCTTTCTCTTCGGAAAATGGTCATTGGGAATTTAGTAGAATGCCGATGGGTTTAAAAAACGGACCTCCTAGTTTCCAACGGTTGCTCGACAATGTATTACGCGGTTTGCAGAATGAAATTTGCACTGTTTTTATTGACGATGTTATCATCTATAGTACAAGTCTCGAAGAACATATAAATAGTCTCAGAAAAGTTTTTGACAGACTCCGTGAAGCTAATTTGAAAATACAATTGGATAAAACGGAGTTCCTCAAAAGAGAATGTGTCTATTTAGGACATCTTATCACCCCTGAAGGAGTTAAGCCAAACCCCCTCAAAACCGAAGCTATATCCAAATATCCGATTCCCACAACTCCAAAACAAATTAAGGGTTTTCTCGGACTACTGGGTTATTATAGAAAATTTATTAAAAACTTTGCCCAAATAACCAAACCATTAACCCAATGTTTGAAGAAGGGAGCGACGATCGATCCTCAAAACCCCGAGTATAAAGAGTGTTTTGAGAAATGTAAAACTCTGCTCATAAATGATCCGATTTTACAATATCCCGACTTCTCGAAGCCCTTTAACCTTACAACTGATGCTTCGAACATTGCGTTAGGCGCGGTTTTAAGCCAGTGCACTAACGGTGCTGACTTACCTATAGCGTACGCTAGCCGGACTCTGAATGACCATGAACGCAACCTCCCTACCATCGAGAAGGAATGCCTTGCATGTGTCTGGGCTACACAATACTTTAGACCATACCTTTTTGGCCGAAAATTCAAAATTTTTACTGACCATAAGCCTCTTCAGTGGTTATTTTCACTGAAGGAACCCAATTCTAAATTATTCAGATGGAGGCTTAAATTAGAGCAATATGATTATGAGATCCACTACAAAAAAGGATCCACTAATCAAAATGCCGATGCCCTTTCCCGAGTGGAAATTAACATCAACGAAAATTCACCTGATGTTGAGCAAATTGTTCAAGATGCTCTCACCGGGGATAGTCCTCCAACTCCACTCATGAATGAAGTACTGGGAGAACTAAATGATGCCGTAAATAATTCATCGGAATCAATGGTCGTCAATGTGGACGAGAACGCCAGTGATTCAGCGTCTTTAGCTCCCACTGTTCATTCTAATTACGAGGGAAACACAATACTGAATATTCCTATAACCGAAAAACCTGTTAATTATGGAACTAACCAAATCATCATTGTAGTAGCCGACAGAGAAGAAATCAGAAACCCTAGGATTGAAAATATTTTTGAAAGAATCACTAGAATAACAGTAACGCTTAGGAAAAATAATCTTGAATCAGATATAATTCACTTTGTGAAAACCTACATAGTTCCGAAGAGAAAATATTCCTTATTTTTTGTCAATGATATCTATGAAGAATTCAGCCGAATAATGATAAGAAATTTCAAACATTCTGAAATAAGTTTCGTCAAGTGTTCCGCTAGGCTAGAAGATGTCACAGATCCAGAAACAGCTAGGGAATATATCCAACAACAACATATAGGGAAAACCAATCATCGAGGCATTACTGAGACCTTAGAGAAACTCAAGAGGAAATATTTTTGGCCGAATATGAAAACCACAATCCAAAATTATATTAATAAATGCGAAATATGTCTTGCCTGCAAATATGACAGACATCCCATTAAACCAAAATTAAACGTTACCCCCACGCCTTCTAGACCATTCGAAATCCTACATATCGACAAATTGTCTTTGGAGAAATCCAAGTTTTTAACAATCATCGATTCATTTTCAAAGTATGCCCAAGCCTACATTCTAAAATCATCTAATAGTATTGACACAGTCGGAGCCCTTCTAAAATTCTTTTCCCACCATGGGATACCAAAAATGATCGTGGCCGATAATGGAGCAGAATTCGGTAGCTCATTGGTCAAAGAGTTACTAGAGACCCACAAAATTAAAGTTCATTACATTTGTTCTCAAAACCCAAATTCGAATGGATTAATAGAAAGATTTCACTCGACTCTAATTGAACACGTTAGAATACTGTCAAATAGAGACGAATTCAAAAATGAAAGCATAAAAAATAAAGTTAACTATGCACTAATAGCTTATAATAGTAGTATCCACTCTGTTACAAAACTAAAGCCATTCGAGGTAATAAATGGTCATGTAGAGAACGACCCTTTACTAGAAGCCGACTTAGAGAAAAACTTATTGACGAATTTTATAGACAAACATCGAGACAAAGTAAAACTAATTTATGACATAATCAAAGAAAGAACTCAAGCCCAAAAGGAACGTATTGCTGAAAGAAGGAATCAGGATAGAGAAGAAGTTCCAGAATTACCCACAGAAATATTTGTAAGAACTAGACAAATTCAAGATAAAACTAAACAAAAATATCATAAGGAAACCTTACAATCAACCAATCCCGAATTAAAAACCGCTCAAATAGTTCCTCGACACCATAACACACAAGGAAAAATTCATACGTCTAATATAAAAAGACCACGCAAACAAACTACGAGTGACTTACCCACTGACACTTCACCTCGTGAACCTGTTCCAGGACCCTCCTCTTTTCAATCGGAAGCTCCGAGGTGAGAAATATAACAACTAATCAAGGGATACTGCCTATTCTATTAGGACCAGCCCGACTTATAAACTCCCAACATACTCTGGTTCACCATTATAAAATTGACAGCTTAATAGATGAATTTTACGAACTGACCTCACAGTACGAAAATCTGTTGAATAAGATCAAAGTAAATCAATTCCAGGTCAGACAGACAGACGAATATTGTAAATTATTAAATTATACTATTAGTATTATTAAGGAAAAAATTACCCACATTAATGTTAATCAAGGTAGAAAAAAAAGGGGATTAGTAAATGGGTTAGGTAATATAATTAAATTTATAACTGTCAATCTAGACGCCTCTGACGGTAAACGTTATGAAAAGCTGTTTACTCAAATTAAGAATAATGAAATAACTGTTCAGGATCAATTGGATTCTCAATTCTCACTCATTGCAGATCTGATGTCCGATTTTAATTCGACCATTCAAGACATTCGTTTCAATAACGAGCAAATAAAAAACAAACTGTTAGAAATTGATAATTTCATGAAAATTAGTTCTAATCAGGCTCTCGCTGATTCCATAAAGGAAATACTCAACCTTCAACAACTAGTATTTAATGTGATACTGACAATATTCCAAGATATTGAGAATTCAATAACATTTTGCAAATTGAGAACATTACATCCAAGTATAATTGGAACGCATCAGCTGTTTGTAGAACTCCAAAAATTGTCAAATACTTACGGTTCCAAATTACCTCTAGAAATAAAGTACGAAAATATTCTAGAAATAGAATCCACTATTCAAGTTACTTGTGCAATCAAGGACGATGAAATAATGTATTTTCTCAATCTACCTATGTCCGATGGGTTACAATACCACTTGTACTTTTTACGACCAATACCCACACTTAGGCAAAATCAATATGTTTCTATATTTCCTAAGATAAATTATCTTCTCAAGTCTAAGTCAAATAATACAACAATACCCCTGTCAGATAATTGTCAAAGGGGTAGTATCATTCATTGTAGTAAAAAATTAATATCAAACCAGAATGTTAAATGTGAAGAAGAAATACTTAGTTCCAGTACTGCAGAACATTGTGAATACGTAACAGTAAACATTGAGGATAATTGGATTGAATCAATTCCAGAATCAAATCAGCATCTAGCAGTCTTCCCCTTTGGAGACAAAATAGAAATAAATAATAGGCATGGTTCGGAAATAGTGGAATTAAAAGGTATATTTTTAATTTCGGAAGGTAACAGTAGGATGTATTACAAGGGACAACCCCTTCATTCAGAAAGTGAATCATTAGGCCAACCTAAATTATTAACCGACTTAAATTTTGAAATTAAAGACTCACAAATGTCAAATACAACGCTTACTCTAAAAGAACTCAGTTTCAAAAATGTCAAACTAAACAGAGTAACACGTCTAGAGCCATTAAATATAATTGAATATTTTGTTCCAAGCTTTTGGACTATAATTTTGTATCTTCTTGTTATCATGTTTATTACTTATACCATAATTGCGTATTGTAAACAGAAGAGTAAGCTAACCGCAACGAGAACATGAAGGCCTTGCTATTTATTCAAGTCTTTTCTTGTGAAAATTTAGTTTATTTTTAATTTTCTAAATTTTCAGCTTAAGGAGGGAGGAATTATGTGATCCTCTAACATAGGGAGGAAAAATAATAAAACTAATGCCTTCAGCAGTTCTCCCCTCTTAGTGGAAGCACCTCGCTTCGGACCTCCCGAAGCTCGGTGCAGTCGCTGTTGGGCAAGCGCTCGTGCGGTACGTTCCCTCTCTGTACGTAGTCGTGTGTGTTTCTTTTCATATTTTAATAAATTGTATTCGGGAATTAAACGATTGTTTTTTAAAAACCGATTCCCGATTAAAGGACATTTAAGTTATATATATAGTTTTGATGAAAAATGAAAACACTCGCGTGTAATATTATTTTGAGGAGTTACAGAAGGTTGGAAAAAGATAGGAAACACTTAAATAAACTTACAAAATTGAGAGAATATTTCGCTGTGTCAGCGTCGTCAGCTCTAGTCTATATATATATATATATATATATATATATATATATATATATATATATATAAAAGCGATAAAATCCAGGAATCATTTCAGAATGCCTCAAAACAAATTTCGATGAAGAAAATGTTTGATTTTTTTTCCTTTAATTTTTGGAGTCATTGCAATAGCTTTATTTTCTAAGAAAATTCGCTAAAAACCAGGTCTCACGTCCACAACACAACAGTGTCCATCATGCTATGAAGCTCGGAAAATTAGAAACCACCACATTTTTGCTATTTGCTTCATTTCTAGAGTGAGAAGTACGAATTACGATATTGCAACCTGAATTATTATGAATGAATTATTGTGATCAGTAAGTTGTGGATTTAATTTCATCTTCGATCTATGTTAGAATGTAAAGAGCGGTATTTTTGTCTAACCGAAACCTCAATAAAAATACGCACTCGTCCCATAATAGTAGGTGATCTACACGGGTTCTTACTTGGTATATACGGTCGCATTTTCCATTCAACGAATCATGTTACGATAGGATCTTCGCCGTTGCTGCTATTGGAAGACAAATCCCCAAATATCCATTCCATTGGAAGGTACAAAAATAAAGACAATCAAACGAGATTCAAATAAGATTTTTGTAAATAAATAAACTTATTTGAGTTTAGAAAGCTCTAGATAAATCATTAACCTCCAGTTATAATGGTTATCCAGCCATCCAGTGACCAGATAAATTAAAACGCCAAATAGTTTAAACACCCCCTATTGTGTAATCTGGAGGATAACGCTATTCCTCTGAAAAATTTTCCTTATCCATTGGATAAATGTGATTGATAAACCGGTCCTTAGTCTGGCATTTAGGAAATCATTTGGAGAAAACTAGGCAATTCTCAGGCTTCGAGACATCTCGAGTGTGTTTATTGACCAACGACATGAAAACTACCCGCCACCTGTTGGTAATCCAAGTGCGAACCGTTCAGCGAGTTATAACTCATCACTCGGTGGCACCACTAACAATAGATATTATTATAGCTTCTGTAGTGGTTGCCATCTTTAAATGAGTATAGGTATATACTCTACCTATCATCTAGTCCTTATATTCTGTATTCGGACGACCTTGTAAATAAATTATATTATTTGTAATAATGATTGTAAAAATACTCGTAAGACCTAATTATGTACAATTATCACAAAGAATATTAACTAAAAACAAAAGAATATTAAACAAAACAAAACAACTTGCCCGTTGTGGCAACCCCTTTGCATAGAACCAGCCCGAAAAATGACATTGACCCCTACCTCAAACATTTATGGAGCATTACGTATCCATGAATTCCACACTGTTATCACAACTAATGTTCAATACATTAGTATCCAGATTCAAACTGATTTTCAACTCTGATCTTGCTCCTGTCTACTCACGTTAAGTCTGTATTTTTTACCCAAACGACGATTTCCCCACAAACCTATTTGTTTGCCCCTATTGGTTGCTGTTATGAGTCGGGGCTGCCTCCAAGCAAAACTGTCCATTGGATGGGAAAGACCTCGTTACAGCTAGCTTATACTGTATGTTAGCTCACTCAACCTTACTATCTATTTTATGAAAAAAACTGTATTACTTACAGTACCTGATGTGGGCAGGTAAAAAACACCTTCATGGGGGTAGTGCTGGGAAAAACGACCCAGCATCCAGTACCTACTGGTACATTAACTCTCTTCCACTGAACTTCCTAATAGTATGTTGTATAGTATTTGTTAATGAAATGCAACATATACCCATATTTCGACAAGATCCTTTAGTATCTTATTAACTCTGTTAATTTTATTACCTGATGAGGCCAAACAGGCTAACTAGTTGTACAACTTATTATATTTATATATTAGAAGAAGCCTAATATATCTTCCCCCCCCCCCCCCTCAAACCCTATACCGATGCTGTTATTGTTTTTTCGAGGCTCCTACAATCAAGCCTGTTATACTATGAGTGTCCGTAAATGTATTATTTATTGGCATTACGGATTTCATCTGATACTAAAAAAATGGAAAATATGAATTTTTGGTAGGTCCAAGCTACGTTGTATGAGCTATTTCAAATCTATCGTGGATTAGTAGATTGATTGGCTTTGTGTGTACTACTACCCATCGGAAGGCAAATTTTGATAAACCAATTAATTAAAAAGAGCAGTACTTTTGACCAATTCGCTGGTATGATTGGAACTTTTTAATGAACTTTCAGCAAGATACATTTGTAACTTCAGAATCCTCGCCCAACGCACTCAGTGTTCAAATGCGTCGTCGTCCGAAACTCAACCTATAAACCCGAAACAGATACGGCGATTTATGAATCATCCATCACGTGCCGCCCTTAAAAAACAGAGAAAAAAATGCAAGCCAATATCTACTCGATCTTTTCGACCGCACTCTGTCAACGTGGAAACGGAAGTGAATCCGTAATTTGCACCGACGCACGCCCTCGCCGAAAGAGCAAAAAAAAAAAAAATACCTCCCACCGTTCTGAATATTCAATTCGAATCCTTTTTCCTCGTGCTTTCGACCTGACACCCGCGCCGTTGAATAAGCTGCGTTTCACCCGATACCCCAACATTCGGATTACAGGAATTACCTCTAGAAAACGACCAGAGATCGCGTGTCATTCACAGCTTTTACCCCCTTTTGAAAGGCCCAGGAAAAACCCCCGCCGAGCCGCACTTCAATACGAGGGGACTGCTCTATTGATTACTTTCTTTTGCCCCCCTACTGCCCCCCCAGTACCCCTTGTTTCGCCCCCATTCTCCGCCCTTACTGGTTTTTCCCTTATACCATCTCTCTTAAGACAAATTGAATGCTGTCGTCGCAACATTGCAAGCTCCCCTCTGCCGCTCCATAGGGTCCCAATTTTCTTGTTTTCTTTTCTGCATTGGCTCTGACCTCCCCCATTCATCTTCGCGAGGATTATTTTTGCCACAATACAGAAACGAACGTCCTACAATTCGTTTTTATCGTACCCAACCTATGTTCAGTATCATATTTGTAGCTGGTGCAGGCCGTTTAGAGCATGGGGGATGCATATATGATTAGCGTCAGGCGCCGGACAGCTGATTTGAATCACAGCATTTCGAATTTCAGCCTCGTAACTCAAGATAGAAAGAAATTAGTCAAATGTTGACGATCTGTTTGTGTTCTCATTACCAATGGCCGAGAAGCCTTGTGCATGATAGTGCATAATAGTCCGCTTTTTATTGTAGCGCATGATAGTGCACAATTGTCCGTAAATTCCTACTTGATTTTTGCGTTTCGCAGGTGTCTAAACCATATAGATCAGGTTCAGTGCCTGTCTAGCGGTTTGTGACAATTCGCTGTCTCACTCAGTTTGCTCCCCCCCCCCTCCCCCACCCTAGTATCTCTTGTTTCGCCCCCATTCTCCGCCCTTACTGGTTTCTCCCTTATGCCATCTCTCTTAAGATGAATTTAATGCTGTCGTCGCAACATAGCAAGCTCCCCTCTGCCACTCCATAGTGTCCCAATTTTCTTGTTTTCTTTTCTGCATTGGCTCTGACCCCCCCCCCCCCCCTCTCATTCATCTTTGCGAGGATTATTTTCGCCAAAATACAGAAAAGAACGTTCTGCAATTCGTTTTTATTGTAACCAACCTATGTTTAGTATCATATTTGTGGCTGGAGCAGGCCATTTAGAGCAATGAAGATGAATTTATGATTAACGTCAGGCTCCGCATAGCTGATTTCAATCACTGCATTTCGAATTCCCGCCTTGCACCTCAAGATGGAAAGAAAATATTCTAATGTTGATCTGTTTGCGATCCCATTACTGAGGATCGAGAAGCGTTTTGCATGATAGTGCATAATAAAACACTATTGTCGATAAATTCCCACTCGGTTTTTGCGCTTCACAGTGTTAAGACTGTGTTGTTGCGATTCGCAGTGTCAGTCTACCGGTGTGTCTGAGACAATTCGTTGTCCTTTGTTTGTCTTAACGCCCCCAGCATCTCTTGTTTTACCCCCGTTCTCCGCTCCTACTGTTTTTCACATTGTTTCACACATTGAATCCTGGCGCTTTCATTGCAACTTTCCCTCTGTCCCTACCTAGGGTCCCAATTTTCTTGTTTTATTTTCTGGGATTCGTTTAAGAATGCCTCAAAACGGGTTTCAACGAATTAAATCACTCTTGACGAAGTTGTGGAAACCCATTTCAAAACGGAAGTTAGTGTAAAAACGTAGTCTATTTCCACGAAAAAGAAAAAGTTTCAATGTTAAATCTATTTCGACGGTTAGGCCATCATCAGTAACAATCAATAACCATTGTTGTTTCAAAATGGAAGAATTTTTCGAAAATTTTTATTCGCTAAAAACCTCTAGACCACACAACCTTTCGGAGTGTTGTGATAATGAGAAGTTATCGAAACACGTTTCTTCAATTAAATGGGAGCTCGACTCGAGAAATCTAATTTCGATGATATTTATCCTACGAAGCGGAAATTCGGTACGGAGCCTCTGTGAGCCAAGTAGGATAGGATTTTAACTCGCCGAACCACCCCAATAGATGACCCATCACCATCTAATTCAATTCAATTTTATTGTATAACCCGTAGGTATTACAAGGAGTTCCTTAAATACATATTAAAAGATAGAACATGATATCCTGCCTTCATTTTTGCATCAACAAACAATGTTAGACTTTTATGTATGATGTGTCAAATAATTACTTATATAGGTCTACATAATTTACGTATAATAAATGAGTACTGCATAGTTTGCATAGATGACAATCAATAACGCCTACACTCCACTGCCGAATTTCAATAATAATCCCGAGTCATTGCCAAAATTTCCAAAGCGGTGTTGGTGTTCGTTCTGTCACTAGAAGATTTTCATCTTCTTCTTGACCTGCTTTCTGGTTATGTTGGGAGGGGACGGAGGAGGAGTATTCAGATTAATCTCCTCTCCTGACCCAGTAGATGTAGAATCCTCCAACGTACTTCGTCCATAGTGAATGATAAGTTTTTTTTTCCATCAACCAGTAGTTCATATCCAATAGCTGGCCATACACGGACGTTCTTTCCTCTCGAAAATCGCGGAGTGTGGAAACGCCGAAGGAAAACGGGGAAGGAAAGAACGGGAAGGGAAAGTGTGGTGAACAAAATGCGAAAAGTTTGTTCCCTTGGTAAATCGTGGCGCGTGGATACGGCAGAGGGTTCGGGAAGGGATTCGTGGTAGGAAAGAGCGGGAAGGGAAAACTGGGCCGAACTCTTGAAAAATTTTGAGACGAAAGGATTTGGCAAATGATCGACTGGCGCGTTATCATTTGAGAGGAAAAAGCGTTAGTTAGTGGGGAAACCCCCTCATTTATCGTGGCGTTTATCCTGGAGCGTTGTCATGTTTGAAATTCGTACAGGATCGAAGGAAAATCGAGAGGATTTTCAGTCTGATGTTGGAGTTCTTTCTTGCTGGTGTTGAGAGCGTAAGCTGCGGATAAAATGAGTATTCAAGGCCGAAAAAAGAAGGAATTCATACTGGCGTGCGCCCTCTTATGTCAAAGTACGGTAGTTTTGGGAAAGAAGACCCGGAAAAAGAGAGAAGTTTGGCAGAAAAATGCTGGATGCTCCCGGTATATTGAAATGAATTCGGTCATGAATTCTTTCGTTGTATGGCGAATGTCCGTCATAACGAAGTAGTATGACACAAGAAACACAAGATGATCGAAGCAACGTGAGCAACTATCGAAGCAGTGAACTACTGGCGCGGGCTCGGGGTAAATCCCCTCTCATTTCCCCTCCAGTACGAACATCCACTAACACAGATGATTCTTGGAATGATCATTCCACGAATCGTCTGCACAACACTTCCATTTCATCATCAAATCCCCTCCCAATTCCTCTCACGAACAACAACCACTAACGCAGATGATTCTCAAAAAGATCATTCCACGAATCGTGTGCAAAATAACTCCCCGTTTTTTCATGGCGCGTCTCAGCGCCCACTCACACACGTGATTTTCAAGATGAAATGATTACGAGCCATGATTTACGAGAGGAAAGAACGTCCGTGTATGGCCAGCCAATCAAGACTGCATGCATCCCGTCTTTTCTTGTTTGAAACAACCTGGGCAAGAGATGCTTCCCAAATTCCCGTGTTCATCTGTCGTAGAACTCGGATGTATTAAATTGGGATCCCTTGAACTTGTTAATGTTCTGGCGTACTTTAGATTTAGAGAAATTATTAGCAAAATGAATGTGAACTGGTCTACTTCTAGAAGGTTGAATGGTGCCTAAACGTCTTACACCTATAAATTCACAATCCTCAAGAACGCAATTTAATTCCGTTCTAAAAATGTCCATCCTCTTTCGAATTGAGAATATTCATGTTTTCTTTCCTTCCTAGAACGTTAAGAAGAATAAGATCGTTTCTGTTGTCCGTGTGCCGGTTCTGTTTCGTATGATTTTTTCAGATACCTAATGCTAGATTTTCTTCTATACTGTGAACTATCTTATTAATTTGTTTTTTATGAGCAAGATAGTTTCTTGGCTGTTAGCAATTTCTTGCGACAGAGCGTGAACCTGTGTATTCAAAACATTTGTACGTTCCTTCAAAATGCAGTCGCAGTTTTGAAGTTTGGTTGTGATTATGTCAAGGCATTTAATTACCTTATGTAATTCGGAGGTCGACATTCTCGTAGTTGCAATTATTCGATGCGACACCGGTCCATCACAATCTAAAAAGTTTATTTAGCGCTTCAAAATCACTACCTCACTCTTGATTGTAATTAGTGGTACTAATGATTTTAATTTCCGTCCCGTTCTGTTTTAGCTTTTAGAAATTGTGGTTTCTTTACTCATACTCATTTTTTATTTTTTCGTTTCAGGTAAGCCTACCAATACTCCCATTCATCGGTTATTTTGTAAGTATTTCGTCAATTAACATAAATTCAAATCCGTAGTACACAATAATCTTCTTTCATCTTTTTTTTTACATCCAAGATTTTATTATTGGAATTTATTTATGGCGAAGGTGATGTAACTAAGGTTGTCTATAGTTTTATGTAAATGTAGCTACCCCATATAGATGACTATCCAACCGCGTTGTTATTTTATACCACATGAGCTGTCAATAGTTTATAACTGTAACATAGCGTTCTTTATACCTAGAGCGCCTTTGGTAGCATATCAGATTGCATAACATATTTCGTTTAATGATTAATAACGAGATAGTGTTCTGCTTAGATGAGCTGTCTTATAAATAATAAACCGTTGTGTAATTATTTGCTGCGTTTCTCTTACGCACTTGGAGGTTTCAGTGCCCGTCCTACTGGGAATATTATACGTTTGTTAGGATCCCAGTCTGTATTAAACCGAATGCTATTGTCACAAAGGGCTCGAGTGAGTTTAGCTGACGATGGCGGGACCTTGGGGCTCCATTATAATGGCAAGACACGTAAGGAGACTTGGAAGAATGCAACAAATCCAGTGGATTCTAACTGCCTTCGGTTGCAGCTATGCGTTCTGAGAACGCTACCGCGTTCCGATCCCTAGTCCTCTCGTAGATTCATCCAGAAGTTGTCGGAAATATTTTCTCGACTGATTTCTATTTTCCTAACAGAATTGTTTTTGACATTTCATGTCTTTGCTATGGCACACAACCAAATTTTCGTTATGTTACGTTACGTAACGAAATATGCTCAATGATTATTATGATTCGTAGAAGTGAGGTAGGTAGGTACCTATATGATTATAGCTGAAATTTGGTTTTTAATGTTTTTGACATTTTATGTCTTTACTATGGCACATAAATGAAAAAGCGTCACGTGGGGAGCGTCACACGAGGAGCGTCACGCAGGGGGCGTCACGCGGAGAGCGTTACGCAGAGATTCCCTAATGATCCCACGATTCTGAGATTTGGTATGTGGGCCCTTGAGGGACTTCTGAACACAACTGGCCGATCCCAGATCAGCTGAGTGGCTCTAGAATCCAGTTTTTTCTTTAATGATCCCACGATTCTGAGATTTGGTATGTGGGCCCTTGAGGGACTTCTGAACACAACTGACCGATCCCAGATCAGCTGAGTGGCTCTAGAATCCAGTTTTTTCTTTAATGATCCCACGATTCTGAGATTTGGTATGTGGGCCCTTGAGGGACTTCTGAACACAACTGACCGATCCCAGATCAGCTGAGTGGCTCTAGAATACAATACGGGGTTTTATAGGAAGGGGAAAGGGGGCGCAAAGACATAAAATGTCTCTCGTGGTTGCGTACTTGTACGAAAGCTGTATCCACCGTATGAGTTTCAAGAGGTTCTTTTCTGCAGAGGTCTGCTAGTTTGGAAAATCTCTAGTCTTGAACGTGCTATCAGTACGTGTTATCAGTCTTGAGAGAGATAGGATGCAGCGTCAGCATTAACTAAGCGATTATCAAATCCTACGTCAGCTTGTGACAATCAACCGATTGTCGTGATCAAAATCGTGGGCTTCTATAGTATATTCCAATCTTTTGATGTAATTTTGGGTGGAATAAGTAGAACAAGATTTCAATCACTGGGATAATTTATTACGCTTTTCTTTATGTCGCTCCAAATGACAGGAAATCAGAGTTTTCTATCTAGCCTGTCGGTTGATTATTTTCTTATATTCACCTCTTTTAAAGATGAAGAAAATACCGCAGGAAGATAGAGGTATGCGGGATAGCAATGGATTAGGTATTAGTATAAACAATGGGAGTTTATATAATATTAATTGATATTAACGCAAGTGAAAGAGAGAGGTGGACTCACTGTTCTGAAGGTTGTACATCGATTAAGAGCAAGCGGACTTGTGCACGTAAACTTACAACGGGGTACTTACAACGGGCACACTGTTCCATTGAACGAATCACCGTAACAGTTTTTGATAGTTGTTACAAGCTCGCCGATGAATCCAGGGAAATATATTCAAATTGACCGTTTATGTGTATATGTGTATCCTCGTAAAAGGGCTTTAACTCGAGAACGGCTAGACCTGTTTGGGCGGGATGGGTCATGAAATAGTCAGCTAGACATTCGAAATAAAGTGGTTGCAAAAATCGTCATTGATCAAAAGCGTGAGCTGATTTCGGGATTCCAAAAATCCGTTTTCTTCGCTATTTATCCAAAGGAGCTGAAGTTTGAAACGGGCCCTTTGTGAGAAAGTCAGGATTTTTACTTGTCGAACCACCCCAAACGGCTGAGTGAGCTCTTTACGCTAATTTCTATCTATTGGTTCTACTAAGCTGAAATGGAGCCTCTGTGAGACAGGTATAATATTATTTTCACTTATAAATATAGGTTTTTTTGGGAGGGGGAGGGAGGGGTTATACAACATATTGTATACAGCCATACAGTAATTATGATATGTAACATTATTTAATGAGTTTTCCTTTTAGCGAATTTTTGAAGAAAATTAAGCTATTGCTCTCGCCTCAAAATTTGTAGAATGTGAATTTTTGAAAAAATTTTAAGCAGAAATCCGTTTCAGGCTATTCTGAATCATATTCTGAAGTTTAACGCATTTTTTTTATGTATGTATGTATGTATGTATGTATGTGTCATTCCAGACGATAACTGTCCGTAGAATTGTGCTAGAAACTTCAAACAAATTTTAAAATGTTAAGGACACAAAACGAAAGTTCAAGTTCGTTGGCCAGCATGATCGGATTACATCTTCGGGTTAAAATTTTCAAAAATGTAGTCAAAAATTTCAAAATAGCCTGTTTTTTGCGATTTGTTGTGCGAAATAATTTTTTCAGCATACTAATATGTGGTATATTCGGAATCAGCGTAAAATTTCCTATAAGAATATGTACCTATCAAGTTTTCAAAAATTTCAAAGTTGAAAAATCAGTCAAAAATCGAAATAATGCCGTTCGCTAGTTGTAAAAATCGTTAATATTTGCATGAAACATTGTCCAAATTCAGATTGAACTACTCTTATGGAAGTATCCCTGTATAACCAATCCTAGAACCATGCTGTTTAAAACGTAGGTAGTAGTAGGTGCTTGTTAAAAAAAAATAAAAATAAAATAAAATAAAAAATGTAATCACAACTGATGAGTTTACTCTGTGAAATATTCCGTCCTCCGATTCTCTCGGTCGCTCTCTTTAATGTTTTACGCTCAACTGTTTTAGGACTTGATGTAGCTTTAATAGCGACTGAAATGTCGAAGATTTCTTCAAAAATTCGCTCATGAGGTCATGCTGCATGACTGGACTTTTTATAGTTATATTACATGTTGGTATAATCTTATATGTATATTTCACTATATATAAAAATGTTTGTAGATGATAATATCACTTCATATTCTAAAATAATGTTTGTTTTTCTTTCCAATTCACTAAAGAAGATACCTCTTTGGTTTTCAAATTCTGGGCATGCCATGATTGTGTGTTTGAGTGTTCCATTTCGATGTCCACATTTTTGGCATTGCGGATCTTCATGTACTTACTTGTGGATCTTCATGCGGTGCAGGTATGCATCGCATAAACCGTGATTTGTTCTCATTCGAAATATCGTACGTGTCATGGACTTTCCGATATCTTTATTTGTGAACCAACGTACACAGGGGGGGTTGCGGTTGAATTCTCTTGTAGCTTTGTCCTTTTGGTGATGGTTCGAATTCTTGCTTCCATTTATCATATTAATTTTTCTTTAGAATGGGAATCAACTCTTCGGCCATTACAGGAATGTCCAATACCGTCCCCGCTAATGGTCCTTCCTTCGTGAACTGATCAGCTAGTTCATTCATGGTTTGAGCTTTCACCCAGATGAATTCTACTTCTCATATAGTTTGTAGTAATAAATATAGTCTAGTAATAAAATAAATATTATATATACATATATATATATATATATATATATATATATATATATATATATATGAAAATATAATAATAAAAATATTTGAGTATTAAATATGGTTTGTAGACGTTTAAGTTATGTTCACTCGCGTCCTTTCGTCACCTAGGAAGACTTTAACTAGCCAATGAAGTACTCATTCATGCAGCATGACTACTAGAGCGAATTTTCAAAGAAAAGCTGTGGATAATATTAAATTAGGCACTTAAATTCCGATCATTGAGGCCAACCATCTCTCTAATAAAACTGAGGGGACAGCCGTGTGACGAGATCGCAAGGAAAATTTTGGAACACGCAGCCAAGCTCAGCAATTTGGTCAATTTCGGGCATTTTTCACCTAAAAATCGATTTTCCTCCCTTATTTAAAAATCTTAGAGATCTGGAAGTGGTTGCAATCGTCTCAGCGCTAAGAAATACTTCGACTGTGTCACTCCACATGCCATATATATATATATATATATATATATATATATATATATATATATATATATATATATATATATATATATATATATATATATATATATATATATAAACGCCACATTAAAATCTAGGATTGTGTTGTTTGATGTATGAAATGGATTCGTAGGGGGTGCCTGACCCTTCAAACCCACTTTTAAAATTTCGAAGTCATCTAAATAGCACATTTTGGTTTATTTATTTATTTATTTTTTTTTTTTTTTTTCAATGATAAAGCTTTGTAGTTGACCAAGAAAAAAAATTTTAACCCTCCACAAAAAATTTGTTGGTTTACGTTTCAAAATTCGTAGAATCCAAAAATACACTAAAGGGTAGAACCTTAGAGCTGAAATATTCAAAAATCGAGATATTGAAATTTTTCTATGTAACATTAATGATTTTTGAGTTTCATTTATAGGTATCCGCCCAAGGAATCGAAGGAAACCACCCCGGTCGTTATGCGTTTATTCGTTTCCCCTTTCCCTAAGGGCTACAGCATCAATAAGATAAAAATACATCCACACGGGAGTAAATTGCAACCAGTAAAACATATCAAAAATCGCCTTGAAAACTATGACGATTTTTTCAGCTGATAATGTAATCCCAATGGAATTCTGACTTTCCGAAATCGAGTTTATTATAACTTCTGTATCCTATTGGGCTCGTGAACCGTAATTAGGTAATCACCTACTTCAATTGTATGAATTTATTAAATTATTGATTAGTAAATACTTAGTAATTACTCTTAGTAAATTATTATTTCTATTCCAACAACAGAAGGATTATGGCGATTAGGGACACATATTCTGATGATCCTCTAATACAAAGCCTAATTATTTCGCTACACCTAGCCACAACATCGGGCTCAACCATTACTTTTATGTGGATGCAAAACCATGTGGACATCATGGCGAGGGCATCGAGAGTGCTGATGCCCTTGCAAGGAGAGTCATTGGTGATAACTCGATTGGTATGATGCCTATACGCATTAAGGATCAAATCTCCTACATGCAACATAAAGCCAATTCCATCTGGCATGAGCAATGGCAGGGTGAGGTCACTGGTCTGCGTGGTGTTTTGCAGGACTTGTGCCCGGTAGGCCCATTCGTTACCCAACTTCCAAGGAGGGCCCGAATACTGGTCAACCGGGTAGCCACTGGCCATACCCATCTTACTCACATACACCTGCTTAGTGCAGAAGCTCGAGATGTTGTGTGTGGGAGGTGTGGGGGTGATCTGTCCATCCGCCACTTCCTTGAGGAATGCCCAGACCTAATGGAACCTCCGAGTCCAGCATCGGCCCCCTCAGTGGGTTGACGTTTTATCTAGACGGAACAAGGTCCATTCCCTGTTGTCATACCTGAGAGCTGCTTGGCTCTTCTACGAACTGTGATATCTGATTTATGATATATTTTTGTTCTATATAGTCATAGTTTTATCCACTTTGCTTATTATATATAGTGACATATATTTAATTATTATCCTATTCTTGATCTAGTCTTAGTTGTATTATTTTTATTTTTGAGGTTTATTTAATCCGCTTTATTTTCTAACCAGTGGCCACCACTGTTCTCCTCATTTCTTCCCCCTCCGATTTGCCAGTGGAGTCCGTGATGGCACTCCGTTTGGTGAAGGAGGGCAACATGTCCCCCCTTAGAATCGTGCCACTTGCAGTGCCCCTTAAGACACCTTGTTCAGTGCCGCTAATGACACTTCGTTGTTGTGGAATTAGTCGGCTACGTGTTCATTGTGTATTGGTTATTTAATCAGGATTCAGCCAAGGGGTAGAAACACATAACGTGGGTGTAGTGATGAGGTGAAGTTGTGTTTCTACCCCTTGGCTGAATCCTGATTAAATAACCAATACATAATGACCCTTCTGGTTGAGGTGTGACTTAAACTATAATTTAAAAAAAAAAAGGAAGAAAAAAGTCAATTATTCCGAATCTACCAAGGTTTGATCAAAAAGTTCTGGTTCTGTTCAATTTACGCGTAACAGGAGGAAACTTCTCGGTGGTCTAAGCGTTACTCATTTTGAGCCACCTGGTTATTTTTTTATATAGCTGTAACATTCTCAGTTCTCGTATTATTCTGATCAGCTTCAGAACCTCTGAGGCTAATTTATTAATCGACTCGTTGCTGAAATTGAATGGTGCTCGTTCGGGACACCTCAAAAACATGTACGAAGTTCGGAGGGTCACTGAATAGCTGATGGGGCCTCTGAGGCCCCTAATCTATTTCCTTTTCAACCTGCTTTCACTAAGTTTTTTGCTTTGTTGTTTTGAAATTTTTAGAATTTTTTCAACATTCACCTACTATAAACCATAAAACTGTGGGGTCCACAGCTGTAAAGGTGTTTACCCTTTTGGCAGGCCCGATGCGCCAAGTTTTGATCAATTATGTACTAGATATATTATATGGGGCTTAATAATAATTATAGACCAATGGTCTGCGTAGAAGGGATACCTAATACAGGAATAATAAACCGTTGTGTAATAATTTGCAGCGTTTTTCTTTCAAATTTGCTAAATGGAATCATAGATTTTCCCGTCACTGGGTAAAACCAAAAATCATGGATGAGACGTGACAACTAGTTACTGTTAGAAATCTGTAGCAGCCTAGTTACCTACCCGTTAATTAATTAAATCGTCTTTGATCGAGGTAATTCATCCAAAATTTTCACGGGAAGTTCAAAATTTGTTGGTTTACGTTTTAAATATTTTTAAAAAAAGATTTAAAACGAATTACATAAGAGGTAATAATATTCCACTTTTCATATTCCAGAGAGATGAACATGGTGATTGATGATTTAAATGATTATACCGATTATACGGGTATATGAAAAGTAATCGTTTGGAGGTTTCATCGGGACGGGCAGAGAAAGAGAACTATATATATATTTTTAAATCCATTTATATAAATTACGTTTTGACAGGCAAAGAGGATAAGTGAATCGGATATGAATTCGAGGGAGGGAAATATTATTATTATTATGTTTTTTTTTTTTTTTTCTTTTGTTTCCGCCTACCGATCCGAAACTGGAATTATGTTACGTCCACTGCCAAAAGAAAACACAAATTAATGTTCAATGTTTCTCTTTATTCATAATTAAAACATTTTTAGGCTCTTTATAGATATTTCTTCTCCTTCATATTACGAAATGCATATCTACAGTTTGTTAAAATATTCTTGAGTAGGTAATGAACCTCTTTTGGCTTAAATAAAGTGTGCCAATCCTGCAACATGACCATATTTTGAGAATATCCACAATTTCGCACATCATTTCTTGTGCTTGATAGCGAATTTTCGTGAAAAACAAAGCTATTGCAATGGCTCCAAAAATTTTAAAATAAAAATTTTCAAAAAAAAAAAAATCATAGTTTAAACCCATTTTGAGACATTTTGAAACGACTCCTAGAGTTCAACGATGTTTCATATGTCATATACAGGGTGCTGGGTGGCCCCCAACTGGAAAAGTCAGGGAAAACCTGGAATTTTCAAGGAATCCTTAGCGTCGGGAAAAGGCAGGAAATTTAGCGAAAACCACCAAATATCAGGGAATTTTTTTTTTTTTTTTTATGAAAACGTTGTGTAATAATTCGCAGCGTTCTTAGGTATATTCTTACTCCTAAACAATCGAACTTCAACTGTCTACTTTATCATACTACATATTATTTCATAGGTGGGTTATCCGAATGTCAAAAATAATTTTCACGAGTGGTGGTTAAACTGTTCAAAGAGTAACACGCAGATACATTGTGACATCGATAAATCTTTGGCTCTCGGTTAATACAACACTTAGTAGTAAACCATGTGTGGGAAAAATCAACTGACTATTGAACTAGGGAGCATACCAAGCAGAGTAGTGGACTGATCCATTGAGAGTCCCAACAACTAGTTTTTAGGTATACATAAGCTAGGACTTCGTGAATCTTAGAGATCTGGGAATGGTCGTAATCGAATCAGTTTTGTAAAATACTTCAACTGTAAGTGACACCCCTCATGCCCAATTGTCAAAAAACTGATTTTTTAGGATTTTTTGAGACGCTGTTAATTGCAAATTTGAATTTGGCGATCGGGCTGGCCAAGGAACTCGACGACCTGTCTTTTGCCAAGAAGGAACGAATTTTTTAAGCCGTATTTTAAGAGAGTTTCTGGAATACACCCTATATGTATATATATACACGACGTTAAAATCTAGGATTGTATTCTTTGATGTACGAAATGGATATGTAGGTCCCTGCCCCCTTCCTCTCAATTTTTAAATTTTGAAGCCATCTAAATAGCTCAATATTTCGTTAAAAACTCGTAAAAATGCAAAAAACAGTAATTGATTTTGATATTTTTTGTCGAGGGGGCCGCCCTCAGGGTGTTCACACTTGAGATCGTTAACCTCCCAGGGATCGATTTTCTACATCTAATTTCCAACAAAAAGTTCCTCGTTGCAATTTTTTCAAGTCCTTGATTTTTGGAGTTTTCTCACTTCTAAGTTTTTTTTTCTCGTGTTCTCAATTTTTGGAAGTTGATGCTTATTCAAGATGCGTCAATTCTTGGAAAAAAATTGTAAAAATCCGTACGCATTGCAGGAAAAACTGTCCCAAAACCTTAGCTTTTCAACGGTATAATCAATTTTCATTTCACTTTGTTAATTGGGGGAGGAAAATATGTTTGTATGTTGAAATTTTTGATTCATCTTTCTTTTTTTTTCTTATGAAATCGAAGGTTTTCGTGAAAAATGAGAACCCCCTAAGATAATACTAGTTTGGGGTCGGTTTCTACGTATTTTTGAATCTCCATTACAACCGAGTTTTACACATTAACCGGCTAGTTTTTAATTCATTTGTTATGCTCAATTTTATGTGTTTTAAGGGGTAAAACTTGTTAGTTTGGTGTAAAATTAATTAATAATTGTAAAATTTGGTTATAACGGAGTTGGAGAGATCTGCGAGTGTGACCTTTCGATTCAGCGTTAAATAATACTTAGAAACCGGGCCCAAACTCGTATTTTCTTAGGGGGCCATTTTACACAAAAATTCTAGATTTCATGGAAAAAACCACGCTTTCAACATACAAACATACTTTTCTCCTCTAATTAGCAACGTAAAATAAAAATTGATTATACTGTTCAAAAGCTGAGATTTTGGGCAAGTTTTCCCTGCAACGCTTTTTTCAAGGATATACCTATTTTTAAGATGACATTGTAAGTTAGGAGAGGTATGGCCATTTTTCTAGGTTTTTTAGCACGGAACTTTAGCCTTGAGCTAACTGCCCGTAAACGTTACGTGGAAGTGTCTCGAAATTGTCTTATGATATTCACGTACAACCAAGCCGTTGCTGGGGAAATGAAAGTTCTTTAGTTTTCATCGGACAAAAATCGTTGGAAAGCCCTCGATTTATCACGCATTTTTTTCGTACTTGTTTTTTTTTTAAATCTATATCGTAGTTTTATATTTATTTACGTTATAAATAAATATAGTAAACAATAGCGCTTGATTTGTTGTCACTTGGTTGAGAAGATAGTCTATGTTATAGTAATTGTAGACGCGCACCATAACAGAAAATTACATACCTAGTAATTTCGATTAGTAAAATATTCATGTCGTAGTTTTAGCGGAAAGAAAGCATGTTCCTTGTTTTAGCATTTTAGCCGAAGGCTCAAGGCTAAAAGCAACCGAGGGGTCTAGGGGGCCGAAGGGCCGAGTTTTTTTTTCCTTTTTTTAGTGATGTAAGGTCGAAAACACTAGAAATCAATTTAAAAATGTATAACTCCAAAATCTAGAGTTTAAACAAATTGCAAACAAGAACTTTTTGTTGGAAATTAGTAGTAGAATCGACAAGTTGTAACAATCATGAGTGAGAACACCCTATATTACATTTTTTAAATTATGGTTTTCTAAATTTTTCCACTCATTATCGACACTCACATGCTCGTACGCACTTTTTGAAGTTCACGCGTTGAAGTTTAGTTCCTTCACTATTGAAGGAGGCCAAACAAGTTCCAGAGTATTCATTAAACACGTTGGTTACGCTAAGATACGCTTCGCATGCTAACTGGACGTCAGGCCACAGAGTTAGCCCTGTATTGACGATGTATACCCGTACCTATTATGTTAGATACTTTCAATACGAATTTCGAACTAAACGTTTCTCACATAAATTAGGTTAAAAACTGTAATTTTGTATAATGTGTTTCCTTCTTTGCATGTTCTAGTTCCTTAATTTTGAGTTGGTAGAAATATTATCACCTTTTGGATAACGTTGCATAATCATATTGATTTTTACAGCCGATTAATTATGAATTTAGTTCTAGCGAATTTTATTAGAAAATAAACTATTGCAATGGCTCGAAAAAGTTTAAATCAAAATTTTCGAAAAATTGCTTTGAAGAAATCCGTTTTGAGACATTCTGAAACGATTCCTGAAGCTTGCGGTTTTTCATACATTTACACACACACACACACACACACACACACACACACACACACACACACACACACACACACACACACACACACACACACACACACACCCACACACACACACGCACTCATATATATAATGGAACTAGATTACGATAACTGCGCAGTTTCAGTCCGAATCATAAATATTAGTCATTAACCTCACCCGAGGCACGCCCCCTCGTTTCCCCCAAATATTTGAACTCCAGTTCAACGAAAATTACCCTGCCTGGAGTTCACCGTTCTTCTCCAGTGTTGCTGCTTTCTTTAGGATCTCGGAGGTTCGCTATGTTAGATGTTCGCTGAGGTAAACCGGATTTTGATTGTTTTCACTGCCAATGTTAATATCAAAAGTTGTTGGTTTTTTCTTCCAGGACTGTTCAAGGAGAGAATCTCTACGACTTCTGGTAGCAAATTTAATGAGAATCGGGCGTGGTCCAGCAGAACGGGTCGGGAGGCGGAAGATTTCTTCTACATCTTGGTTTACGTTGAGATCTGTTTCAAGGAAAGTTGATACGTCCCCGATAATTACTTTTAGATCTTCTTCCTCAAATACCACGAGCAATGAGATTTTTGCGCCCCAATTCATTATCGTTTTTTTTTTTTTTTTTCGTTAGCAATCCACAAGTTATTTATTTCACTTTTGAGCTCCTTATTTTATTTCTTGAGTTCCCTATTTTCTGTTTCCAGTTGCGATATACGTTTGGCCTGTCCCGCTATATCCCTTCTCAAATTTTCATGATGCGTGAAATAGTTCAGTTTGCTCAGCGAATTTCGAATCCAATAGTTTACGTATCTCACTCAACATTTGGTTTTTATCTCCCATTAATGAATTAGGTTCTCGCGTGTTGCTTTCGTCTTCCGAGGCACTTCCACTGTCACTCACAATCGGATCAATATCTGAAATTACGGATTTTGATGCAGTTTGTGCTTTCCTTCGATGAGTTGGGCAAATCCAGACACCCTGTTTAGTTACACCCCATTGGACCCATGTTTTTTGGGACACTGTAGTGCAGTTAAAATGGTACGCACAATTTTTATCTCTTCCAACTGAACAAATCGCATATAAATCATCCGATGGTTATGGGTTACCACATCTGGAACAATTCATCCCTGTTTTCGCAGATTTACTTATAATACATTTTTATGAAATTTGCTTGAGTAGATCGTAAGCGACCAATGGATAACAACGGCTACCTAGAGGTTACCGCAACCTCTCGAACAAATTTCGTAGGGCGTTTATCAATCAACTTTATCCCCTCAGGTAGCTACCTACAGATAGCTAACTGCTCAGATAACTTCGTCTGAGGGAAAAAGGGGTACCACTACTACAACAATGATTTCCCCACAAAACAGCCTTACAACACTGGTATTTTTAGTTCTACGCGACGTCTATCGGTAAAAAGTAGATAGGTATAGTACAACACAACAACAACAACACTCCTGTCATTTCGGTTTCATCTCCCATGTGATGAATTAAGATTTCGAATTATTTTTAACAAAATTATGTTAGGAAATAAAAAGTTAATTGTGGAAGGGGTGAACGGAGCGGGTAATAGATATAAATATACCGTAATGTTTCCATATTCTGATTTGATTTCCGTGTCTGGTTTTTGTTCGATCCCGATTTCAGTCTAGTTATGCAATAAACCTTGGAAGTTTCAAATTTACTATTGATGGAGGTGTAAGGAGGGGTTAATCTCGATAAATCATGCTTTTTTCGTTTGGATGTGCTACAAATCGGAGATTTCATTTTGTGGACGGATTTTTGAGAGGAGGAATGATGGAGGGGGGAATGAACTGAAGTATTTACGCTATTTTCAACCGATTGTTTCTAAATGTATTTTATTCTTTCCCCCCCTTTGTTTTATAACATTTTGCTCGATATAATTTGGTCTCTGTAGAAATCATTCTCAGTAAACAAAAATTTCATCACGGTGGGTTTGGGAGCGGGTAATATAAATATATTTTAGACCGATTTGTAAAAACAGTTCATTAATATTTTATAACGGTTGTGAGGATGGTTTTGTGATAGGCGATATAGAGTTGTTCCTATAACTGTGGGATTCTATTTTACCTTCTATCAACCGCAGCACAAACATAGTAGTTTCTTTCAACAACTGGAAACGTGTGTGAAAATCTATATCGTCAAGTTCATTAAAATAATCCGGGCGTGGCCGGACCGTGCACGGTCTCCGTTCATATTCCAAAAATTGAATGATCTCATCCGAAAAGTCCGAATCCATCAATTCAACTTCGCTTTTATACACCATGACTATCTTATATGACTTTATTTTATTGTTATATAGATTATATTGTTATTAGTACAAGCTATATTTACCTTGAGGCAGCTAGTTAGCTAGAGTTTGCTTTGGCTTTATCTGTGATTGATAAACGGCCCCTTAGGCAATACAAAACAAAAAAGAAGGAGACAATCAGGGCCGGGGCCAACGTAGCTCCACGTTGAAAGGTTCCATGCAGTTATAGGATACGTGGATCGTCACTCCGTATTGTTTGGCGGGAATCTATATCAGTGATAGCGTGATAACAATGCTTACCAGCAAAAATAACAAAATATTTATTAATTTTGCATGAAATCCTCTCAAGATTGGGTTTGAATTATTCTAGTTCGTGTTAGTTACAACATGAAACTTATCTTGGCAGTTTTCGGGCAATCCAGAACTGAAAATTTGATGCTGTCCACTAGTAGTCCTCGGCGGCTCCTATCCGTTCTCGACTCCAACTATTTCCGACGAATTAAGCATTAAGTAATATAAATTTCACTAAAGTGATTGTTCGGGACCAGTATGAGTCGTTACTGTGAGGTTTAGACACACTTTTGATGGATCTATACGCGAAAATCCAACGTTTCTATCAAGTTTTTGGGGAGCTGATGTTACCTATCCACCGTATACACACACACATACACACACACACACACACACACACACACACACACACACACACACACACACACACACACACACACACACACACACACACACACACACACACACACACACACACACACACACATATATATATATATATATATATATATATATATATATATATATATATATATATATATATATATATATATACTCGGCCCTTCGGGCCTCGCAAGGGGCGGAGCCCCTTGACCCCGCCAGGGGGGCTTCGCCCCCCTGGACCCCCCAAATCTATACTCGGCCCTTCGCGCCTCGCCGGATCTTTTCTCTTTTCTACTGTGTAGAAAACGAGGATAATTTGCTATGCAATTCGTCTCACGAGAAAAAAAAAATTTCAGGCCTGGCCGGGATTCGAACCCACAACCTTCGTCTCACGAGAAAAAAAAAAAAAAAAAAAAATTCAGGCCTGGCCGGGATTCGAACCCACGACCTCTCGCTTCCCAAAAAAAGTGGACATTTTAAAAAAATTATTGGGGGTCGGCCTAAGAATTGCATAGCAATTAATATATATATATATATATATATATATATATATATATATATATGTTTGATATAATTGTTGACCGTGAATCATATAGTTGATTGAAATCGAAGATTTCGGGTGATTATTGAGGTGCGGTCGAGGTGCTTAGGTACCTGTTGGATTTATTTCTGTATTGGGCTGTGAAAGGCTTACCTGTCCCATTATCTGGGGATACCACTTTCAGGTACACTACAGGTACCTAAACCCCAGACAATGGGACAGATAAGCCTTCACAACCCAATACAGAAATAAATCCTACAGGCACCTAAGCATGTCCCTCTCATAGCTCAGTTTCGTGTTAGACATTGTTGGGAGTACCCACTCTAAACTGCAGTGAATTTTCATTTCATAAATGTTTAGTGAAATTGTGCGTTTCATCTTTCAACACAACTCATGTAAGTTTTTTTCTTCTCAGTGTACAACTCATGGAACAATCATGTTACAGATATCATTCCATTATCACATTAATTTTACCATTAGACAAAGTTCCCATGTTTTTTATCTCTGTTATAGAACCCTGAAGAGGTACGAATAAACGTACGAAACGTTGGTAAAATAAACCAGTGTCCTTTATCGACCGCACCTCAATAATCATCCGAAATCTCCGATTCCAATGATATATATATATATATATATATATATATATATATATATATATATATATATATATAGTAATTGTATGTACAACTCATAGGATGATGAGTTCGTTGGCCAGCATTTTTTGAGCACATTAAATTGGTCAACTTTCAAAAAATGTGCTTAGAAATCACTAAGTTCCCCAGTCATGCAGCATAATCGTATGAGCGAATTTTCGTAAATTACCGTACTAAATTTGTTATATTATTTTGAAAATTAAGGAATTTTATTGAAAAGAAATACTTAATTACCAGTTTCATGGCCGAAAAATCGTTCTAAATAATATTTTGCTAATAATAAACTTTATTCGAGTAATATTCTGCTAAAAAGTATGACTTTAACCAATTTTAGCAGTTTTTTGCTATTTTTAATGATTTTCTAGGATTTTTATTTAATTTGACCAATTTAATGTGCCCAACAACTGCTGGCTAACTAACTTGTCCTTTCGTTTGTAAGCTTGATTTTTTGGCGCAAGAACGGAATATTTTAATTTAAATTCTAAGGAGAATTATCGTCTGGGTGGATATTAGCCAAAAGAAGTTTATTAACGATAAACTAGAACATTAAAAAATGTTCCTATGCTGAAAAATGCACTAAAATTTCAATTGTTGGGCAAAAAATAGATTTAAAAAAATTGCGTAAAACTGAAATTCCAAAATGTTTTTTGAGTTGTAGAATATTGGATTCAAAAAAATTACATAAACCTGAAAATCCAAAATGTTTTCCGTTCTAGAATATTAATTAAACGAGGTTTTTGTCATAAAAGTGTTAGTTAATAATTCCTTCTTTTACTCAAAAGTTCTGAATTTTCAAGACAATAAAACAGAATTTAGTGCTATAATTTACGAAAATTCGCTCATACTATCATATCACTATCATACTTTCACTATCATACTATCATACTTTTTTCATCTGAATCACATACTATACTAGCTGGTTTATATAACTTAGTTTATCTAAATTTGACAACAGAATGTAACACGACCCTCAAAACAAAAACTGAGTGGTCAGATGTCACATTAAAAGTTCTTCCGACTGTCGTGATAATCACTGGTCTGTGACCGTGTGTTCCTTCCAAACAAGAGAGTGCATCTACCTCGAAAATCGAACGCTGCGCGGTCATGCCTTGTATCGTAGATGCAGTTAGGATATCTGAGCCTTGAATGAGAAATGAAAATGAGAGATGAAATTTAATTTGGTCACAAATAAACATTTCGGGTTTCGAGCCGGTCGTGGTTGTCAAGGAGCTGTCGCGACGCTTAGTTATCTCATTAGTGATGCTTTTAACTCGGGAGAAAACGCTGCAAATTACTACACAAAGGTTTATTAGGTATTTCTGTATTAGATAGCCCTTCTACGCAAATCATTGGTCTATGATTGTACCTCGTATATAGTATATCATCTAAACTTTCATCAAATAGATTCACGTCTCCAAAAAGGGTTCACACCTTTATAGCTCCAATACCCCACAATATTACGGTTTATATACTTAGTAAATGTTGAAAAATTAGAGAAAAAATGTGGGAAAAACCATTGTTGGTATTCGATGTTCACATATATAAGTATATATATATATATATATATATATATATATATATATATATATATATATATATATATATATATATATATATATGCCGATTATGCAGAGGTGGCTATTCAGACTAAGGATTGATTGACGCAATAAAGATTTTGACGTCCTCTGCTTTAAACCTTTGTATTTATGATTAATAGTACTGGAGACCGGTTTCGACAAATAATGTCATCATCTGTCCTATAAAAAATAAACAAAATTGTGGTCTTAATGTCTAAATAACTATAGTGGAAGTATACATTTTGTCCCACGATCTCAGTAAAAATACTTCAGCGTAAATTGGTGCAAATCATGAAAATCCAGTTAGAGCCTTTTCTAGATATTCTTAGGTTGTTCCTTTATTCAGCAGAATACATCCAGTCAGTAAATAAGTAGGTACCTATAGGCAGGTAGTCTGGTGATAAAGTACACAAACTTCAGAAGATGGTTCCTCGCGTGAAATTCTACATTTAAATTCCTTTTGACCATGGTCAAGACCGTATACACAGCCCCCCCCCCCCCCCCTCCTGCTAAAATCGGTAATAATGGGTCAAACTTTTTTTTTTTTTTTTTTTTTTTTTTTAATCTTGAAGGTTTTTTTTTACGGTTCTCAAAAATGCACAATTGCCATCACGTTATTTTCCTTTATATTCGTTATTTTAAATATGAATCCCCATTTTTTATTGCAGGCTTGAGTTCTACGTGAAATTTCACGAAGAAATTGTGACAATCTACCGACTGTCGTGATCAAAATACTTGGGTTTCTATAGTTTATTTCGCCCGCGAAAACCGTTCCGAAAAACGTAACTTTACGGGGTATATTTTAATGGGAAAAAACGTAGTTTTTCGTCGGACTTTTCGAGAAAACGGGTCCGTACTCTCGCATTTTTTTGACGCATTTCCCGATACTTTTTTCGCGATCCGATCGCGCCGTCGTCTTCCTCGTTCAAAAACCTACGAAATCGGTATTTTTCCGGAATTTTCAACGGCCGTTTAGAGGGGTAGGGGAAGCGGGGAAGTGGAAAAACCGCACATTAACCGTTACCTCGACCCCCCTCCCGCCCTACGGCCCATGGTTCGGCTGGGATTAGACAATTTTAAATTCGCTCGTTCCCCCTTTCGGAAAATCCCAAGAAGATCCCCCCACTCGTAGACTCCCCCCACTCAGCCGTTTGGCCGTGCATAGACACGACAGACAAACAGACGGAGTTTCATTCTTATAAAATAGTATAGATATATCAGTCTTTCGATGTAATTTTGGGACTCGGGTGAAATAAGTAGAACAAGATTTCAATCACAGATAATTTATTACGCTTTTCTTTGTGTCACTCCAAAAGAAAGGTAGTCAGGGGGTTTTCTATCTAGCCTGTCGGTTGATTAGTTTCTTATATTCACTTCTTTTAAAGCTGAAAGAAATACCGCTGGGGAGAGAGAGGTATGAGGGATAGCAATGGATTAGGTATTAGTATAAACAATGGGAGTTTATATAATATTAATTGCTATTAACGAAAGTGAAAGAGAGAGGTAGACTCACCGTTCAGAAAGTTGAACAACGGTTAAGAGCAAGCGTCTTGCGCGTCTTGAGTCCCTTGCGCGTTGGGGGTACCAACGGGCATGCCGTTCCATTGAACGGATCACCGTAACATTTTTCTATAGCTGTTACAAAATGACCCATCACTCGATTTTCAAGTGCGCGAAAACGGATGCAACTCCACTCTAAAAGTGCAGTAAATGTGAAATACTGATTTTTTGAAGATATTCAATTGCCACATGCAATACATGATTTTGGATAATGTTTTCGTGCTGAATCTCGTTTTGATGTTCATATATTGATATTTGCACTACCAACTTGGGAAAATAACGAAGAAGCTTTATTTCAAAACGCTTCATGCTTTGTAAAAATGTGTTTAAAAAAGTGCTATTCTGGTCAATTATTTTGTGTTTTCCCAAGTTGGTGTTGCAAATATCAATAAATTAACATTATTAGAAGGTTCAGCACGGAAAAATAGTCCAAAATCATGAATTGCATGTGGCAATTGAATATTTCCAAAAAATCAGTATTTCACGTTTATTGCACTTTGAGCGGAATCGCGCATTTTTGAAAATGGAATTGCGCACTTCTAAAGCCGAATCGCGCCTGTTTGCGCGCACTTAAAAAATCCAGTGATGGCTCAATTCTTCATAAAATTTCAAAATTCAAAACTGCAATAATAAATAGGAGTTCCCATTTAAAATAACGAAGTTGATGTCAATTGCGTACGTGTGCAGCAATGCGCAATTTTACCATTTTAGCGAATTTTCTTAGAAAATAAAGCTATTGCAATGGCTCCAAAAATTTTAAAATGAAAATTTTTAAAAATTTTCTTCATCGAAATCTGTTTTGAGGCATTCTGAAATAATTACTGGATTTTAACGCTTTTTTATATGTACATATATATATGTATGCATGTGTCATTCCAGACGATAACTCTCGATAGAATTGAGATAAAAACTTCGTTCTTTCGCCAAAAAATCAAGCATTTCAAAAGAAAGGATAAGTTCGTTGGACAACACTTTTTGAGCACATTAAATTGGTCAAATTTCAAAAAATTTACTAAAAAAAATCACAAAAATGACAAAAAAGGCTAAACATCGGTGTTTTTATTTTTTTTTTTTTAGCGGAATATTACTCAAATAAAGTTTATCAACTATGAAGTTGGTAATTTAAAAATTAAAGCTCAAACCTATGCTCAAAATTGTAATTAAATTTCATTAAAATGTGCTACAAAATCGATAAAAATGTAAAAAATTCTAGAAATCCAACATCTTTGTTTAAATAATAGAATGTTATTTAGAACAAATTTTTCAGCAATAAAATTGATAGTTTACAATTTTTTGCCGACAATATGACGAATTTGTGCAATAAAATTAATAAACATTTATTTTGCAGACAGTAAATTTCAACTTGAGCGTTGCTAAGTGATGGGAGGCCGAAAATCATAATGTGAATATCGTAAACGTTAGCGTCTAAGACGTCCAGAATATTTAATCTAGTCTCTTTTTAGATGGTAGATTATTATTTAGAACGAGTTTTTCACCATAAAATTGGTAACTAACTATTTCTTTTCACGCTAAGTCCTCAATTTTCAAAACAACGTAACAAATATACTACGATAATTTACGAAAATTCGCTCATACGATCATGCTGCATGACTGAAACTTTTGAGGTCCTTATCTTATGTACCATTTTTTTGGGTCCATCATTAACGATTTTACAAGGGGGGGGGGGGGGACCTTTTTGGGGACATCCATTATATGGCCACGACACCCCAGTTGGGAAACCCGGAAGTATATCCAAGTGTAACACTAGTGGAGTTAAGATTCTTTCTGCCTGTAATACTGGAAGTAGGTTCATAGGAAATTAGCACCTCAAGTGACTTTTTCAAGTGCCCAAACACGGCCATGTGTTGAAAGAAGAACTGTCTCCCCAGAAGGATGTCGTGCTCCCCTCATTAACAGTGTGAATTGTCTAATGTATGATCATTTTACTCTGAATTATACCAATGCGAATCACATATAGCGTTAAGACTCCTGCTTGAAAAGACATGCAAGATGTTTGTTCATAGGAAATTAACACCTAAAGTGATTTTCTGAGGTGCCCAAACCCCCGTGATAAAAGTAATAGGCACTGTCTGTATGTGTGTGGATGGTTGGATTGTAAGTTGGTAGGTAACTCGAAGGACCACCTGTGTAGATGCACACAGGAGAACTGGGTAATGATATAGTTCATAGTTCAGCGAGAGCGGTAGGAATGATGTCTTTGTTGGTTGCAGAGATGATGATGTATAATGATAAATTGTGGATCTTTCCCAGATCAGACCCCCTTTGATAATTAGATATGGATGATAAATTGGAAATAATAATCCGACCTACCTAGGAGTGGCCACTGTAAATGCTTGATTAGGTAAGTTGTCCACAGGACGGTAAAGTTGATATTTATGTTGAATGATAGTTTGTATTGGAGCACTTCTACACAGTTGACAGAGTTTTTAATTTATTCACTATTCAATCTATGAAAATTAAATTTGAAATGTCGGCCCCTTGGGTCATCTAGAAAACCAATTATAAAGTCCTCAGCCCCCAGATCAGCTAAGTAAGATCCGGAGCTAATTTCTTGTTATTCAAATGAAGAAACTGAAATTTGAAATTTAGGCTTCTTGGGACATCTAGCAACGAATCGTGAAGTCTTAAGTTCCACAGATCAGCTGACTGAGCTCCGGAGCTAATTTGTTTGCTATTCAAACTATGAAGCTGAAATTCGAAATGGATCGTGTTCCACGTTCCTCCGATGGTTAGCTAGGCTCAGATAAGAGCAAATGGGTGTCTGGGATCCCCCCATCGGGCTCAAGGGGCGGACCGCAGCGCCGAATTTTTTCCTCAGACCACCAAACTATACAGTTAATGATATGCGAATATTCAGTGATAACCAGGCTTAGTTTGTAAATATACTGTGTGTACCTACCTATTAGTGGGATGTTGACGCAGAGTTTGTCATTCGCCGCCATTCTGCACCTTCGCTGACAACCAATAAAATTGTAACGTTTACGAGAAGCTCCGAGGCGCCGTAACAATGGCCCCAGTCGTCTGCCCTTTTCCTTCAAAAAAGGTTGACTGTTAAACCGAGCGAGCCGCGACACCCGCCGTTAAAATACGGGGGGGGGGGGGGGGGGGGGTTGGCGTCCCATAAATTTTAACATTGTTTGGCAACGCGTCGCGTGGGTGAAATAATCACATGACGGGATTCCATTTATTTGCAGTTCCCTTTCATGGAAGCTTTACACTTAACGATTGTAGTAACTTTAGAGGAAGTTCGTTTATTTATGTGGAGTGTAGGGATGGCGCCGACTTGAAAAAGGGCGTAGTTAAATGCGAGCCCAGATTGCGTGAAGAGCAGTCACGAAATCTATTTGTTGCTGGTGAGTCTGTCAACTTCAGAGTTTGTGTTTTAGAACAAGCAGTTGAAGTATTCCTCTGATATATACTACCCTCCAGTGGCGTAGCTAAGACATTTCTCATGGAGGGGCAGCAGTCAAGGATTTCATTTTATTTTATATTAATTTCTCGTATTTGTTGCTGAATATACGAAGACTGTATAAACTGCTGAACGTTCATATAAGTAGGTACTCAATGGCTTTTTGTAATGATTTGAAATCGCATACTCTTTCATATTCGCTAACCTACCTATGGATTATTAAAGCACATCTAATGCTATTTCGAAAAAATATTATCCAATTACATAATAATCAGAACTTGAAAAACTAAAATAAATGCGAATAAGTACCCTACAGACTAACTGAGGTGGACTAGGCTTATTTATATACAATTATACTAAACATACTGCCTGCAAAATCATGTATGTGGACGTTTCTCCCTTAGAGGTTTATCCTCAATGGTTCCTATTGAAATTGATTTGAGACAAATAGGCTGGGTTCCAATCGTTGAATTCGCTTTAAGGACGTCCCTCTGAAGCTAGGTAATATTAGCAAGGCTTCGCATATTATAGGAGGGACGCGCTATTGAAATTATTTTATGGTTGGTCAGGAGCAGTAAAGTAAGAACACAGAGCTGCACTTTTTAATATTACTTTATTAGGAAGAACTCACAAACGCAATGATATAACTTGATTCAAAGATTCGTCATCAGGGAGGCGCAAGGGAGTAGTGGGAGCGAAGGGAAGGGGAGGTTCGAAGTCTACTTGAAATGCTGAGGAGGTCTGGCGTCGCTCATTGTTAGTTTGAGAACGTTTCATTAAAGATGGCGAACAAAGAGAAAGTAACCACGTTTTATTCTTCGTGTTATTAATATTAGGTACTCACTTTACCTGCTCACGAAACCAGCCAAATGTTTATTAATATTAATAATCACTTCACTTTCAGACTTCTGACACCATATTTTATGGTTGGTCAGGAGCAGTAAAGTAAAAACACAGAGCTGCACTTTTTAATATTACTTTATTAGGAAGAACTCACAAACGCAATGATATAACTTGATTCAAAGATTCGTCATCAGGGAGGCGCAAGGGAGTAGTGGGAGCGAAGGGAAGGGGAGGTTCGAAGGCGGGAACTGTAAATATGAGAGCTCCACGCAGGAAGCGACTAAAACTAAAGCGAAGCGCGACTAGCGGCATCAACTCACAATTCAACTTCCTACATTATACAACAGAAATTGATGACCGTGACGCATTTTTATGGGTTGTATTCGTGTAATCTCTGACAGACGAATACGAATATAATCGCAGTTGACTCAGAATCGACGAATAATTATCGCGATTGCAATCGTATTCGTATTTGACGATAAGATTATGCGTATCGGATCGTATTGAACGCTTCGGTTTGATTTTCAAAGAGAGAGAGAGAGAGAGAGAGAGAGAGAGAGAGAGAGAGAGAGAGAGAGAGAGAGAGAGAGAGAGAGAGAGAGAGAGAGAGAGAGAGAGAGAGAGAGAGAGAGAGAGAGAGAGAGAGAGAGAGAGAGAGAGAGAGAGAGAGAGAGAGAGAGAGAGAGAGAGAGAGAGAGAGAGAGAGAGAGAGAGAGAGAGAGAGAGAGAGAGAGAGAGAGAGAGAGAGAATTTATTGGCGAAAATGACATTTTTACATATAGATGTATGAAATAAATTTTAGCTTATAATAAAATAAAATAAATATCGCACTACCGCCTACCAGAGAATAAGTAAAAATCACTTGTGCTCTCCGGTAGAGTCATCATACAAAACCCATCAATAAATCATAATCATACGAGTCAATAAATAATCAATAAAACATAATCATATTAAAAAAAAAAGATCAAGTAATATACAGAAGACAATGCAAGTAACTAATAAAGAGAGAGAGAAAGAAACTTTTAAGTACCTAAAGGTTTAGGATGAATATGAAGATGAACTGCCCAAAATCTGTTGAATTAAAGTTTGTTTGAACAATTTACGGTTTGAAAAATTAAAAATATTGATTTTGTGTTTGTTCAAAAAGCTAACATCCTGGATATACGCTGCACGCTTAAAGAGTCCTGTTCTCACCATAGGTAATCTCAAATTTGAATCAGTAGCAGTTCGAGTCTGACACGTTCTGCTGAAGAATTCCTCACCAACGCCCTTCTTAAAAACATGGAGACAAGCCTCTAAATAAAAAATTTCCTTGACTCTAAGCAACTACGATTCATTATACGAGTATAATGCTCTAGTCTCCGCGGTTTATTTAACATAATTTTAATTAAACAGTTCTCAGCCGTTTTCATACATTTAAGGCTTGTTTAAGGCTCCTCCCCATGCCATCACTCCATACATCAGGATTGAATAAGCCAACCCAAAATATACAATCCTTAGTTGTTTCAAGGACAAAAATTTTCTGATAACTTTGAACATAAAATAACTTCCTGATCCTACTTACCAGCACCTGAATGTGAATTTTAAAATTAAGTCTTTGGTCAAAAATCACACCAAGGTATTACAATGTTCCCTAAAGGGCAAACTCTCACAAGAACAATGATCAGATGTGCATTTATAGCTATGGAGCCTGATGCTTTCATCGGAGGGGAAATCTCCAACAACAAACAATTGCGGTTTTATCAATATGTAAACCTAAACCATTCAAATTAAACCAGTGTCTGACTAGAAACAACTCCTTCTGAACTGTATTCACAAGTCTTGAAGTCTGATGGTCTCAAAAAACGACTGCGGTATCATCCGCGAGCCGAAAATACTACCACTAATTCTAAGGTTCATCAATTCATTGACGTATAGTTAAAACAAAATTGGCTCTAATACTGTTCCCTGTGGTACTCCCATATCCAAATTAACTTCATCACTAAGCATTGTTGGTTTGGGTTTCCTAAAATATTGCCTTTTTTACAAGATACCCTGTTGGATGCCAATTTGATAGTATCCCACAGAACCCTTGCCTCATCCTGCGCCTCCTCAATTAATGAAGAAAAAAATTTTTGTTTTTGCTCTTTGCATGACCAAGTTTAGAATATTTCTGTATCTTATAAAATGTGTCTTTAAAGCTTCATTATACGGCTGTTTAAGAACTTTTTTAATAATTTTATCACGTTTACGGATTGATATAATACTACCTTTTGTAATCCATTGTTCTAGCTTTACCAGCCTACTTTTACATTTTTTGACATAAGAATAACTATCAATATGCTTTCCTAAAATGATGAAAAATACCTCAATGGCTTCATCCACCTCCTTATAGTGTATAACTCATTCCAGCTTTCATTCTTTAACAAACATTCAAGTAACTCAAAATTGACTTTAGTAACGAAATTGCAATAACTATTCCGAAATTCACTACTAGATCCTCTATTTTCTCTGAAATTATGGATGAACTCAACTTTAGATACTACCATGAAATGATCTGAAATATGGCTATCATATACCAAACCAAAACTTTCATAACTTTTAATAGATTTGATAAAAATATGATCAATACAAGAGGCCGAACCATTTAAAATTCTTGTAACTTTATTAATAGCTGAGACAAACCCAAATATACCCAGTATATTTTGGTATTGATATGCTAACATTGTATCTTTCAAAATGTCAATATTTATATTGCCACCAAGAACGTGATTTGAAAAGTATGAAACATTTTTCAAATGGTAGGCCAAAAATCCAAGGAACGCAACAGAACCTCTATCATGTGATTTGTAAATAACAGTTAGTGCCAAATTCACATCATTACAATTAAGCGGTACGAAAATTGAATTACTACCTTCTATAGCATCAATTTCAACAGAATTTATGGTAATTTCATCTTTTATGTACACAGAAACTCCTCCTGCCTTGTTAACATACGACGAACTAATGAATTCCTTATAACCAGGTATTTTAAAGTTCAATTAATCAGTATTCCACGTCTCTGTGAGTATAATAATATCCAAAGAAAATTTAACTGATTTCAAAAAAGCCAAGAATAAATCAAAAATTTTTGTAAACTCCTAATATTTTGCGAAATTATATTTAAGCCCTGTACACTATTTAATTTCAGGTCAACATTTTCAATAAAATGTATTCAATGAATGAATTGAAATTATTACAACACAGATCAATACTTTCTATAAACGACTCCATAGTTACCACATAATCCTAACCTTCATTTATATACTCTTATTATATACATTAATTACATCTTATCAATATCTTCTGTCTAATATTCATCTTATTTGAATGTCTAATATTTATCTTATATAAAAATGCCTCACGGTCATCAATTTCAATAGGGCGTCCCTCCTATAATATGCGAAGCCTTGCTAATATTGCTTAGCTTCAGAGGGACGTTCTTGAAGCGAATTCAACGATTGGAGCCCAGCCTTTTTGTCTCAAATCTATTTCAATGCCGACCGACGAATTCGATTACACGAATACAAATATAATCGCAGTTGACTCAGAATCAACGAATAATTGTCGCGATTGCAATCGTATTCGTATTCGACGATAAGATTATGCCCAACACTGTGCTCGCTAAACTGCGACTTGATTTTGCGTTTCCACGTAGGACACAATTTTTTCCCTCCACGCGGCATGACGGGCCAACGCTCGTTTTAACGCGCGGCTTGACGCTTGCGGCGGGGCCACGTCAACATGACACTTCCTTAGGGCCACTTTCACCAACAACTTATAAATCCGAGATTGGCCAAACTCGATTAAATATAATCTCGAGGATCAAACCTTGGCGTCTTTCACCAACCCAAAACTCGTTTAAACCAAGATTGGAATAATCGAGTTTCCCTAACGGAGATTCCGGAAACTGTCCAATGAAAAATTGGACAATTTGAAACGACAGTTAGAAAACCCGCCATGAGTCCGACATATCAAGACAATAAGGGCCACTTTCACCAACAACTTATAAATCCGAGATTGGCCAAACTCGATTAAATATAATCTCGAGGATCAAACCTTGGCGTCTTTCACCAACCCAAAATTCGTTTAAACCAAGGTTGGAATAATCGAGTTTCCCTAACGGAGATTCCGGAAACTGTCCAATGAAAAATTGGACAATTTGAAACGACAGTTAGAAAACCCGCCATGTGTCCGACATATCAAGACAATAAAGCAGTGAATCACAACCACGACCCGTTTTTACCCGCGCCGTTTTTATCTAGTTACCTAGTTACTATCTACTCGCAACTTTTCGTTGACTTCCAACAATGAAAGTGTGACGCGTCATTTGACGGAAGCAGGACGGTTGATCACCTTATTTAAATGTACATAAGTTATTTTATGTGGTATAGGTAGGTACGTACATACTGTACAAGGGATAGCAATTCAACATCGTATTATAACGTGCTATCATCATCGATTATACTTTATTTTCCTACCATCTTACATCAATTTCGTATTATAATTCATCGATTTGATGGTATAAAAGCCTTTTTCCAACTTATACCTGTTCGAAGGGAACTCCAGGTGAGTGTCGATAAGCTTGAGGACTTTCAAAACTGTCGGTTTTGGGAGCCGGAATCTCCGCCGAAATTCGACGTCGTCCAACCCGTCAAAATGTGGAATGCGCCGTCGGATCGTCCTTGGGCGTCGTTGCAGGACATCGTCCTCATCCGAGGAATCAAATTAATCCGAGCGATAAATCGCGTGAATTCATCATCAAAAACTTGAATAACAATAAACTATATATAAACTATAATAATAAACTGTGAACCAAACTGTAGAGGTATGAGGTATCAGCTGTTGGTGCGCGGCCATATTGCTCGATATCATTTTTATCACTAATCTGAGATTGGGAAGTGTAACTGGCCGGGGCTTGGGAGATTAACCTCAAGCCACCTCGTTAGGAGTTTAAACGCGTAAAGTAGTTTGGTGAAAGACGATTAGCTGGAATCTCGATTATTTGTTAATCTTTTCTAACTTAAACTCGTTTATGTTGTTGGTGAAAGTGGCCCTAAAGCAGTGAATCACAACCACGACCCGTTTTTACCCGCGCCGTTTTTATCTAGTTACCTAGTTACTATCTACTCGCAACTTTTCGTTGACTTCCAACAAAGAAAGTGCGACACATGGACACATCATTTGACGGAAGCAGGACGGTTGATCACCTTATTTAAATGTACATAAGTTATTTTATGTGGTATAGGTAGGTAGGTACATACTGTACAAGGGATAGCAATTCAACATCGTATTATAACGTGCTATCATCATCGATTATACTTTATTTTCCTACCATCTTACATCAATTTCGTATTATAATTCATCGATTTGATGGTATAAAAGCCTTTTTCCAACTTATACCTGTTCGAAGGGAACTCCAGGTGAGTGTCGATAAGCTTGAGGACTTTCAAAACTGTCGGTTTTGGGAGCCGGAATCTCCGCCGAAATTTGACGTCGTCCAACCCGTCAAAATGTGGAATGCGCCGTCGGATCGTTCTTGGGCGTCGTTGCAGGACATCGTCCTCATCCGAGGAATCAAATTAGTCCGAGCGATAAATCGCGTGAATTCATCATCAAAAACTTGAATAACAATAAACTATATATAAACTATAATAATAAACTGTGAACCAAACTGTAGAGGTATGAGGTATCAGCTGTTGGTGCGCGGCCATATTGCTCGATATCATTTTTATCACTAATCTGAGTGAGATTGGGAAGTGTAACTGGCCGGGGCTTGGGAGATTAACCTCAAGCCACCTCGTTAGGAGTTTAAACTCGTAAAGTAGTTTGGTGAAAGACGATTAGCTGGAATCTCGATTATTTGTTAATCTTTTCTAACTTAAACTCGTTTATGTTGTTGGTGAAAGTGGCCCTTAGAGGCGACTCCGCGCGGAATCGGACAACTGGATTAATCCACGTCCAGAATTTCGCACTTTTTGAGCGGAATATCGCAATTTTAGTGCAGAGTTGAGCCCGTTTGTGCGTATTAAAAAAATCAAGTGATGGGTCAATTCTTCATGAAATGTCACCTAGAATTTGAATCTGCAGTAAAAAAAAAAAAAAAGGGTGTTCCCAATTTGAACAAAATTTTCAGCCTTGCAGCATAATTCGTAAATTATCTTACGAATCATCTAATCTTATCTTATCTTATCTTATCTTCGTACTTTAAATTGCTTTGAAATTTGAGCTCTTTGTTGTAATGGACTTAGGCGCCCCGTGGTGCAATGGGGGCATAAATCCACACTCATAGATAGAGAGGGGTGTGACAGTACCATAAGAGATACAACTCGTACTAATAGCAAATATGCTACGTTCGGAGAAGATTGGTTTTCCAGTTCTAGGGTCACCCATCCATCGCCAAACGCAGGCTTTCGAAAACACGGGAAGAAGCGCACGACGCCCGTTGGGACACAACGGAGCGACGGGAGCGCATTCCCTTGGATCTCGCGGGAACAAATGATAATTCTTGGAGCCATCGCAATAGCTTAGTTTTCTTTGAAAATTCGCTAAAGGTAAGCAAAGTTAACAGCCAGCTGTTACCTCTCCCCCGTCCCAAAGGGTAAACGAAGATGGTTTTCACCTCAAATTTTCTGCTCTCCTCATTCATAAATATTCGTTTTGATTATTTCCTCCAAACCTGCCCTAATCTCTGTATTCTCGCACTGGAACTGTCACATCGTGTGCATAGAAATTCTTAACTATTGTTCTCATGACAAGGAACGTATTCTAAATAGTTATCTACCATTCAAAACGAGATTTTGGATTTTTAGCTTTCTTTGCAGTTTTTATCGATTTTATACCAAATTTTAATGAAATTTGGGTAAATTTTTCAGCCTAATTTTTTATGTACATACATTTTTTAATGTTCTATTTTATGTTTGATAAACTTTATTTGAACAATATTCTGCTAAACGTTATAAATGTAACAATTTTTAGCAATTTTTAGTGATTTTTTCAGCACTTTTTTGAAATTTTACCAATTTAATGTACTCAAAAAGTGTTGGCGAACAAACTCATCCTTTCGTTTGGAAAGCTCGATTTTTTGGTGCAAGGACGGAATTTTTATCTCAATCCTAAGGCGTGTGTGCGCGCGCGCTTGTGTGTGTGTAAAAGTGCAAACTTCAGGAATTGTTTCAGAATGCCTCAAAACGGATTTATGTTAAGAAATTATCCGAAAATTTTCATTTTTAAAATTTTGAGGCATTGCAATAGCGTCGTTTTTTTACGAAAATTCGCTGAAAAAAATTTGCTGTCAATTGAGCATGTTTGGGCGCTTGCGAGGTCCTCGTAAAAATTAAATTTGAGGACCTCACTAAAAATTACCATAAATCCGCCAAAAAAAATTCTTGTTTCGTAACGAATTTTGGTGGGTGGGGGGGGGGGCTCGTGAGACACTCTTAACATTTTTCTACTGTGCATTATGTATAGCAGATAACCATTGAGAATTTCATCACGGACATCAGTATAATATGAACCTTTGGTTGGACAATTTTATTCCTGGGTTCAGCAGATCAGCATGAGCCGACTGAAGATCTCTTGCTCTGGCTACAAGGCACTCGCGTGTCTTTGCATTCGCACTCTGATATTTTTCTTAAATCTTTTTCACATTCCGAGAAAGAGGGTCGAGGCGGTTTCTTCCTTTCGCATTTGACCTTTTCATCAGGATAGTAACATTCTGGAGGATCCCTGGCTGGTGAGCAGCACGGCATACACTGTTTTTTACACGTTTTCTTGCTTGCTCTAGGATTAGTTGCGGTGACACCGCTGGGCTTCAGACATGGCATATTGGCTATCTTTTTGCAAGTGTCGTCCTTTTTGAAATCTATCGCAGACGTGGAGAAGGACCGGGCTTGCGAACTTCTGCCGCCGGATCGCCGTCCCAGGATCGTCTCCTGGCGCACTTTGGTCGCTATAAGCGGTTCTATGATGGTATCAAGTCCAGCTTCTGGACAGGGCGGCTCGGTATAGCAGCACTCTTTCCTGCTTTTCGTCCCCAATGGATACCTCCTGCACTCGGAAAAAGACGGTATCCTGTATTCCAACCTCTTGCACGTGTTTTGCCTGATCTCAATCTCATCACAGTCCGGCGGAGAGTAAGCGGGGCAGCAGCAAGGCATGCAGATCTTCTCGCAACCTTGCCATTTCGGTCTCTTCTTTTCTTTGCACACTTTGAAAATGCCGGGCTTGGAAATGACGCAGTTGTTCGGGCCGCACTTGGGCGGCAGAGGTGTCGGCAAGCACGAATCCTTGTTAACTGCGCTGGTTTGAAATTCTGATCTAAATAACAACGAAAGCTGGGAGAAGTGTTGTGGCAATATCAACTGTGTCTTCTCTTGGTGTCTGCTCAGAGTTCCGTACGACCTCAGTGCCACTGGCCGTTGCACCAACTGCCGAAACTGAAAAATATCATTAAAGTTTATCAATTACTAGCTCTAGGAGTCCCGCTCAACTCTTTTGCATCAAATTTATTAAGTGATCAATAATAATGTATTCTAATACTCTAGAATAAGCACTGTTTACTTGAACTTTTTTTTTTTTTTTTTCACCCGTTTTTTTTGCCTGTGAAGCGGAAATATGAAATGGAAGCCTCTTGGGACGTCTGGAAATGAATCATGAAGTGTAGAGTCACCCAGATCAGCTGAGTCAGATCCGGAGATAAGTTCTTAACTATCCAACCTATTAAGCTGAAATTTGAAATGCAAGATGGCCCCCAACTGCGGAAAAGTCAGGGAAAACCTGGAATTGTCAGGGAATTCTTAGCGTCGGAAATAGTCATGGAAATTTCAGGAAATTTTGCCCACCAAATGTCAGGGATTTTTTTAAATGAAAACTTTTGTGTAATATTTTACAGCGTTCTTAGGTATATTCTAACTCCTGAACACTCGAACTTCAACAGTCTACTTTATCATACTACATATTATTTCATTGGTGGGTTATCCCAATGTCAAAAATAATTATCAAGGGTGGTGGTTAAACTGTTCGGGGTTGGAAACTAAGCTTCAAGACCTCGATTTTCTTATTTTCCTAGTAATTTCATGTGGTTTTAAATGAAATGCACTTGCCCCACCGTCAAAAAAAGAGGGGCAAGAGCGCTTTATTAATTTACTGCAGCAATTTTCGTAGCCTCAAAGTTATCAAGTAGGCAGTTCACGCAGTGACAAAAAGCTGAAAGCTAAACAGTGGAATAGAAAGGAAAAGGAGGGTTTTAGAAAAGAAAACCATTGACAACCTGTACCTCTCTCAGATTCACACTCTGATATCGGACGAAGGCTTCGAGGAAAATGGTTCCAATTACGCTTATTTCAAAACGGAAGTTAGTGAAAAACGTTGTCCATTTCCACAAAAAATAAAGAGTTACAATGTTAAATCGATTTCGACGGTTAGGCCATCATCAGTAACAAACAATAACGTTGTTATTGTTGTTATCGATTTAACATTGTAACTCTTTATTTTTCGTGGACATAGACAACGTTTTTAACTAACTTCCGTTTTGGGGTTTCCACAATTTCGTCGCGAGTGATTTAGTTCGTGCGCTTATTGTTCACTGAGAGGTTAAAATTTCTATCAGGCGATCATAAACACCTGTTCTATCATTTGCTAAGAAACTTATTAAAATAAAGTGGCCTCATAGCGTAATAAAACGAAGAGACACACTTACCCCCCCTTGACCCTATGTTGAATACAAATGTTGAAGATGTCTTCATCTGATTTTCAATGCTTAATGACAAATCATTGCATAAATACCTTTCATTTTAACAATCGACCGGATAGAACGACCGTACTAACTACCATTAGCTTTCGTTAATTTTTTAAATATATAAGAAGATAATCAATAAGGAAGTCATTACTACTTACGCTGGTCTTACCCAATCCCAAAGAGATTGCTCGGTGTCCGTGATGTAACATCGTATCTGAGAACATTAACAAATTAAGAATAAACTTTTTCGGATAAATTATACAAAAAATGTAGTAAAATCCCCCTAGAAAATGTCTCTTGTCTCAATATCTTGGGAGGTTATGATTTTCTCCAGATTTTGCGATCAATCCCGACTTTACCTCAAAAAATCACTATTTCTCAACTTATGGGTAATCTCATTTCAGATTTTTCTCTCATTTTCGAATTAATCGTTGAATTATGCTTAAGAACAAATTGTTTTCATATTTGTTCTACATAATTCAGACCCATTTATAAAAATTATGTTTTGTTGTTGAAAAATAGAGTTTTTTTTTCCAATGAACTCGTGGGTTTTCTTGAAATTTACCTCTATGAACCTCACTCAACTCTCATCAACTAGTTTTACCCCTCAAACAAATGACATTAAGCATAACTAGATATTTAGGTACCTAGAATCTTGTGAGTTGAAGTGTAAAACGATTCAGCGTGAAGAAAAAATGTAAGCTGACTTCAAATCCGCATATTCATAGATGTTAATTTAGGGTTTTTCTGGAATTCTGGAAAACCCTTAATTTCTAAACTAAAAAAAAAACTAAAAAAAAAAAAATACAACTAGTTTTTCAATGTTAAGCCTAACCATCAACCTAACCCCCCCCCCCCCTCCCACCGGTCAACCCACCCCCTGAATTATTAGGAAAGAAAAGTACATTTGACTGTAAAGAGAATTCATTGAAGCAGTTTTTGTGAAAGACGCGGCCTCCAAGTTCAATTTTGAGAGAGTGGTCAATTTTTAAAAATTCCCAACCAGTGGACCCACTAGCATGCAGGGTGCCTGAAATTCAAAGGACCAGTTTTTTTTTTTTCTTTTTAAAGGTGTCAAAAAACATTAAGTGGTAACTCCCCTCTATTTTTCAAATACCATTCATCCGTGAAATTGGTTCGCTTAATCGTGCCCTTTTTGCGCACCCTACAATTCGATTAAATGGTCATTTTTCCTTGAAATTCGATGTAGGTTTCGAATTCGCAGTAAAAAAATCCTTCCTTTTTCAACTTTGAGGTAGGAGCTGTAGCGCCACTGTGGCTCGTGATAATCAAAATCCTTTTTCAGGAGTGAATGACATTTATAAAATGAAAAATAAAGAAATGCCTGATCCATTAAAGTTTAGACACCCTGCATATATATTCTATCTGTATATGTATCGTTAGTACATATTTGACATTGTGGCGAAACAGCGGAAGCTCTCAAGTTCTTATCTGAGTTGGGTTCTTGGGCGAGACAAGATTGTCGAGTGGGATTCGGCCTGTGATAAACTGAACGAGGCTCGCCGCCTTATCTAGCCCAAATAACACGTACCACTTGAAAACTCGATCAAGTAACTTGAAAAATACAATCAATCTACGTTCCTGTAAAACGTTTATTTCACATTGTATGAATAAACAGGCGAACCCAATTCTCGATAAATAATGATGTATGATTGTTGCGCGTTTTCGTGTAAGTAGGGTAAATAAGGAGGTTGTGGAAGAGGTTGTGTGTATAAATCAGTAATAGGTACCTAGAGAAGAGGGGAGAGAGAGAGAGAGAGAGAGAGAATATATTCATGAAAATCAAAAATTACAAAATAAATGAGATTTATTGATCTTCTGAATACTATCGTTCGGATATCGGATGAAAACTGTGGAAAATAAGCTTGTTACAAGGATTTTATATTGGCGCATGCGCTGTAGCTATTATTGATACAATCATGTTGAAATCGATATAAGATTATCAAATTGTCATCCCCCAACTATCATCCAAATTTGAGCGAGATCGGACGACTAGGGCGTGAGAAAATGGTGCTTGGTAGAATTTACGTTTGCGCATGCGCAGTGTGAGGTATTGGGTCAAGAACGATGAACTGATGGGACCTTCTACCCCCTAGCCCGCACATCCCCTGAAAATTGCATCCAAATCGGATGGAAACTGTGGAAAATAAGCTTGTTACAAGGATTTGCGGACACACGACAGACACACATAGACAGACAGACACGGAACCAAAGCTGTTCAGAGTGGTCTAAAACGTAAAGTGCGAATGGAAATTTTAATTTTCGAGACCAAAAATTGTTTTCCTCCCGAAAGTGGAAACAATGGTTCCGCTACATTTAGGTAGACTCGGAAGCAAAATCTACTTCTTATGGTCGATTCCAAAGGTTCAATATTGAAAATGGTAATCCAAAACATAGGCTTAAACAGCCTCCACTTAGGCCAACTTTCACCAACAACTGCTTGAAACAGTTTAATTTCGAAAACAATAGAAATTAACGAAGGTTGTAGTGCAACGTCTTTCACCAGAGCGTTGTACGAGTTTAAACCTCTACTGAGGCGGCTCGAGCTTAATCTCCCAAAATCCGGCCCTGACAACAATGATATGGAACAATATGGCCGCGTACGAACAGCTGTTTGTTCGATTCAGACTCAAATTTGATTCACAGTTTTGATTTACAATGAATTCACGCAATTTGACACTTGGATTTACCTGTATCTGATTCGTCGAATATCTCTCGAAGATGCCAGAGGAAGATCCAACGGCGGATTCTCACATCGTGGAATCGGTTGACATCGAGTTTCGATGTAAATTTCGACTCCCGAATCCAACAGTTCTGAAAATCCTCAAACTCACTGCCTCTTACCTCGGTTTCTGGAGTCGGACAGGCAAGTTTGACATTGTTTTTACAATCAAATTGATGAATTTTAATAAAAAAGTGAAATAGAATGATAGGAAAATAACGTATAATAAATGGAGAAGCACGGTATATCAATTAGGAAGATGAATTGCAATCTCTTGTAAAGTAGGTCAAGACATCAGCTGATTTATTGCCCCGGTGTTCAAATCGTCCAACTTTTTGAGAATTGTATTGGACAATTCCCCTAAACTCCGTTGGGGAATCTCTATTATTCCAAACTCGATATAAACGAGTTTTGGGTTGGTGAAAGACGCCAAGGTTAGATCCTCGACATTATTTTTATTGAAGTTTGGCCTATCTCCGTTAAATAACTTTTTGGTGAAAGTGGGCTTTATTGTTGCATCTCAATGGTCGAGGTCCCTGACTGCGTTGTTTGTATTCGTGGTAAAGGATAGGTATTGGGATTATTATAGTGTAGGAGCCAGTATTAGTATTACCACATTGTAGATCGGAGATTGCAATCTAGGAGTCGAGGAGCAAGTCGGACTCCACATTAGCGTGGATAGAGCTCCATAGCCCGCCCCGTATCGATCGAATTAATGATACCATCAACAGCTCTCGACAGCGCGGGGGAGAGCAGAGTCCCGGAATGAATTATTTAGGACCTTTGTCACCGTCCGGGCAAACAACGCAACTCGTAGGTGGACCGATACCTTTCCGTACTCGTACGACACAATGGGCGACAAGATACAATTTCCATGATGATTAACACGACTGCTTAACGAAAGTCGTGATACAATTAACATGATGATTTCTTACGTTGTTGAAAGCAACCCCCCAAAAAGACGCTCCGCGTACAAAGCGAATTCGGAGCTGTATTCGGCTTCCGTTGAGTTACGAAAAGGATTTTTCTATCCGTACAACGATTGGACCACTAACCGTTAGCATTTTGCGCTTCAAGATCCCAGTATCTTGAAGACATGATGGCTGGAATGTCCTAGCGAGACAACGCACCGACTGAGTCAAATATCGCATTTTTCAGTCAAATGAAAACTTTTTTCTGTCAAATGAAACTTCGTAACTACCAAATGAAACCATGTACCAATCAAATGAAAGCTCTTTTCTACCAAATGAAACTTTTTTTCAAACAAATAGAACGTTATTTCAATCAAATGGAACTTCTTCAAATCATTTAGAGATAAATTAAATTTTATTTCAAATTTTTGCTAAACAAGATATACAGAGGTACTACAAATTAATTTAGTGAAGCGGGTGTGCTGCGGCAGCAGTTTCCCATCGTGTTTATAGCATTTTTTAGTCATATGAAACCTTTTTTCTATCAAACGAAACTTCGTACCGACCAAATGAAACCTTGTTCCAATCAAATAAAACCTCGTACCCTCCAAATGAAACCTCGTACCTACCAAATGAAACCATACACCAATAAAATAAAACTTCCTCTTAAGTAAGTAAGTTTTATGTTTTTTACTAATGAAATCTCATTTCAATCCATTGAAACTCTTTGGTCCACCATATTTTTGATCACCGCGACACACTGCTCCAACTTCGTCATAAACATAATGATGAAACTGCTGCCACACCGCTTCATTAAATTATTGTGTAGTGACTCTGTATTAACTTGTTTAGCGAAAATCTGAAATAAAAAAATGTTTTTTTTTTTTTTTTCTGGATGATTCAAAAAGTTACATTTTATTGAAGTAAGGATTCATTGTTTAACAAAAAAAAAGTTTCATTTGGTTGAAAAGAGGTTTCATTTGATTGGTAAATGGTTTCATTTGGTAGGTACGAGGTTGCATTTGGTTGGAACAAGGTTTAATTTATTCGGTACGGAGTTTCAAATAATAGAAAAAAAGTTTAATCTGACTGGAAATTGCTATATCACGAAGTTGGAGCAGTCTGCCTCGGTGATCAGCAATATGGTGGACCGAAAAGTTGGAATGAAATGAGGTTACATTTGTTTGAAAAAAGTTTCATTTGGTTGAAAAGAGGTTTCATTTGATTGGTACTCAGTTTCATTTGGTAGTATTAAAGGTTGGTTTTCACAGACATACGAGGCATTCAACTCTTGCCTTGTTCAAAGAATTGAATATTATGAGCGTCCACCAGCTCTATACTTTTAATTTGGGGAAATACATACTAAAGAATAAATGTGATTTTAAAGAAAATATTAGGTATTTAAGAGGAAAACCATATAGAATGGAACTCCCTAAAATAAAATGTACTTTCTTTGGACGCAGCCCTAAATATCGCATGATTGTCGCTTTCAATTGTTTATTTGACGTTATTCATCCTTTGTTTATCAACGTAAATCTTTATCCTTTGTACATGTTGAACAACGCTCTAAAAGAATATGTTTTAACAATGGATAATTTGATATTGTATAGTAATGAAGTGAGATATCCCAAGTATGCGCTCAAATAATATAAAGTGGATTATTGGGTTACATTAGAAGTCCTTAAAACAAAACAAACAAGAACGTTTTTTCTCTCCTTTTCATGAGTAATATTAAATATTTAACGTGAGGTTCTACATCGGATTGCTGAATTTGGCTCATGTATGCCAGCGCAAGCTTAGCTTTTAGGCATACATGTCCTTCAAATTGTACATAGAACTGATTATTTTTTATCACACCATGTAGGTATATTAATTTTATTTATTATGTATTTTTTCAATTTAGATATAATTGAAAATTGTTATTATATTCGATATAAATTGTACGTATCAAGAGGAAGGAAAATAAATTTCATTTCATTTCATTTCAGTAACGGCGTCGAAAACAGGTGAAATACAAGCATTTATGATGAACACCGGCGTCGAAGGATATCAGCGTCTAAAATACGGAATTATATACGGTAGCGCATATCCGTGTCGAAAAACAAGAGCGCTCAACTACGTAGAAAAATTGCCCCTGTTTTGGACGTTGTTACTCTTCGATGCTGTCCTATTCCGCGTAACCGCGTCGAAAAATATTAGCGACGAAATCTCCAAGTGTGTAACGGCGTCGAAAAACAGCCTCGTCGAAATGAATACTATAAAACCTTCTTTCTTCGTCAGGCGCAAGAGTTTGGGTAGTTTTTCGTCGATTTTCGCAGTTTCCTACGCTATTTTCGTACTTTTCAGTGAACCTTGAAGGATATTTACGTGAAAGGAAAAGTACGTTGTTGGTCAAGTCAGTTGTTCGTTGAGTCTCGAGGAGATCGGAACTCTTGCACTCGCTTATCTGTAGTGATATAGCTATCTCATTTCGGTTATTATTGCTCTCGCTCGTGGTGAATCTTATCTGCCCTTAATCTGTCGCCGCCTATCTGTTGCCTTTTCGACTTCCAGGTGAGTATTTGTTTGTTTCGTGTTCCTATTTGATCCGGATCATGGATTGTGGGAAATGCTCTCGTTAACTACACTCACCATGGAAGACGGCCAAGTGCTGCTCATGAGGTGTAGCATACCATCCCGCTTGTACGCGGCTAAAATGTCTTGATAATTATAGGAAGTTGAGGAACGAGTTGAAGCAGAAATGGAGGTGCGAGAGGAAGAAAACAAAGGTGATGGCATTATTGAGGATAAAAATGCGAGCAACCTGAATATAAAGTTGGGTAAAGTGCTGCAAAGTATGAACTCTCTAAAACGGAGCACGGAAAGGTCGTTAAACTTCAACTCGGACAAACTTGATGAGGTTTTGAGCAAAATGGCTACTAGAAACTTGGCACAGATCGATGATCTATGAGGGAGGTAGTTTCCACCATGTATAATGCAAAATTAATGTATATTATTTGTGGAAATAAATCAAATTCTATTCTATTCTTTACTGGGTATCAAAATCTGATGGGGTGTAAAATATAAAGTAGGTTTCGTTTGCTTCACTGTTTATCTGTGATTGTGTTTGTTGTGACCTGAAGATGCTCAGAATCTGAGCGAAAAACTCTGTTATTATTTCAATATAAGTGGTAAACTGAAGGTTTTGTTTTATATTTTACACCCCATCAGATTTTGTAAGATGACTTACCACAGAAGGTCAATAGAAAAACTTGATGAATTGATGTACTGGGTATCAAATTTATCTACTAAAAGTAGAAGTCGAGTGAATTGTATCAAAATATATAACGATTATAGGCGAAAAGTGTAAAAATCGACTATTGTGACCTTTTTTTTCCACCTTTGAAATTAAACCCCCTCCCTTCTCAATCCCTCCTGTTAATGTCGTGTAAAGCGTAGATGTATTGCGGGTCGCCTTCCCAAAGCAACCAACTGTCTAGTTCTGTCCTTCTCCACCCTTCCATCCATCCTTCTTCACCATTTCCACGCGGTTGTTATTCGACGCCGCTAGACTTGACGTTCAGTAGCTAGCTTGTCCCCCCACCATAGGCGCCTGGTCGCAGTTGTTTCCAAACAGCTCCCATAGCTTTCAGTTCCCTGACCGGAACGGCTCCGAACTAGTTCTTCGGAAGCCGTTTGAACTCGATGTCGAGCAGCTCGAACTTCTTATCACAGTTTCCATTACGCTTTCGTATTCAGTTTAGTCAGTTCCCACAAGTTCGAGAAAAACGATGTTGTTCAACATTAAAACATGAGTAGTTTCCTCCTCTAATTAGAAAATTAACATTGAATACACCGTTGGAAATGTAAGCTCTCATTTCGGTGCAGTTTTTACCGTTCTTGTCTTGAAAAATATTGGTTCTCATAGTTCAATTTCCGATTGAAAAAACACAAGGTTTCCCAAATTAGGTACAATTTGCTTTTCAGAGGGCTTTTTCATGTCTCAAATCTTGAACCGTAAAAAAACTCAGGAATTTATCTGATAGAAAATTAATGCTCTTTCCAAGGTGTCCTTAGATTCGAATTTACACTGCAAATCAAGGGTCGTTTAATTGACAAAAGGTCGAAAATACGAAAAAAATCTCAAATATTGAATTGCTCAAAAACTAAGCGTAAAAAAATCTCTTAAAAGGAACTTTCGATCAGAAATGAGCTCTGAATCGACCCCTGAAGTACTTACTGACCACCTTATGCGGGACATCCAGTCATCGGTAGGTAGGAAGTAGGTACAGCTACCCACTCTTTACAATACTTAAGCAACATATGAGAGGTCCATTGACACAAAAATATCAAAATAGCCCTTCAAAGTAGACGCTGGTAACTACCAACCTTCTTTACTTATCTACCTAGGTACCGAAAAAAGAAATAATACAGGTAGGTGCCTACATTAAAAGAAACCTTTCAGTCGTAAGTACATAGTTGTTATTCATGAGCAATGACCGGGAATCTTTACCTACATGTTCAGAAATCATCTGCAAGGCCTTCTAACTTTGAAATGAATCATTGAATTGAATTGATTTTATCACTTGTTTGTAAAATAAGACATTAGGTAGGTTGGTGGTATACGCTTATCATCATCCCGGGTGCCTGAAACCCGAGCTGGGACCCATTCTCTAATACAAACATTGAAAAAACGAGAAAAGAACGGTTAGAGATTGTCAAGAAGCGGGTAGAGTGGGGGGACAAACTGAAATGTGGTGACGTTCTTCGGAACCGTTCCAGTCAGGGAACTGAACCGATGAAAGCTGTGCAGAAAAAACAGTGTCCAGGGGCCAATAGTGGGGGGACAATCTTGCTACTGAACGTCAAGTCGCCGCTAGCCCTCTCTTGTTTAATACGCGGTTATTCTTCGTCGCGGTTACACTACTGAATTTTCGTTTCCGCTACTTCTGAAAGTTTATACGCCGCTGTTCCTCGACGCCAGTATTTTCTATTTTATTTACGGTTATTCTTTATATATGCAGTTGTACTCTACATTGGGACATTATTTGAAAAACCTCCTTTTTATACGCGGTTACTCATTCGGCGCGAATGTGCGCTCCCACAGGTGTCCAGTTTTGTCCCGGACAGTCCGGTTTTTCACCAAGCTATCCGGACGAAAATTTAAAGTCGCTATGAACGTCAAATGTCCGGTTTTCTCAGAAATTGTGGCAAATGTCCGATTTTCAGAGTTCCTATGGTAGGTTGCTATCCTCCGAGTGACTTCTGGAGGCCCACCTACATCTTTTATTTGGCAATCTACGCAAGAAAGCTACATAAAGCTTAAAAATCATTCGAGTAATGTCCCTTTTATTGTGAGAAGGCATTCTCTATCTTTTAAGTTAGCCATCACTTGTGCATTCGCTCTTTCAGTTTTAGATTAAAGTAAATAATCTTGAAACATCGGAGATAATCTTAAGTTAATAGTTCTAGACGTATATCGTTGACAGTTCTAGTAGGTAATATCGAGATTTTGTCGCGAAATTCCCTGTTCCCAGGTATTTACTCTTCTGTTTCCTGACTACCTAGTATATTAATTACACAAATCTTATTTTATAAAAGTTATTAAAATACCTGCATTAATTAGTTTTTTGAAACCCAAAAAATGATTAGGTATTTTGGGCTTTCGATTGTTCATTAAGCACCAACGTAAATTATTAATCAAAGAACGAAATTTGAAAAACACCAGCTCAAATTTAACCTCAGGTTCATCTAGCATTACTTAGCTATAAGGGTAAAATCCCTAATTCATTAAAGGTGTGCGCCTTTCCTGGTATCCAGATAACGGATATCAGTTGTAGTCTGTAATTATTATTCAATCTTCTGGCTATATGTGATAAATCCACATATTTAAAGGATCTTTAAGAATAAATAAAGGCGGCTACTAGTGGAAATTATCGGTGCACAAAATTGTAAGTATTTAAAAAATCACATTATTATTATTTAAACAAAACATATAATAAGTGAAGAAAATATTATTTATTGGATTGTATGGAAAATTGATCGAGAAAAATTGCAAAAAAAGCTAAAAATTCAAAACCTCTATTTGAATAAGAGGTTAGGTATTATTCAGAATACGTTTTTTGTCATAAAATTAATAGTTAACAATTTCCTTCCACTCGAACAACTCAAATGACAAAACAATTTAACATTGTTCAATACGATAACTTACGAAAACTCGATCATACGATCATGCTGCTTAACTGAAATTTTTTTGCCGTTTTAGCCATTTTTTAGTGATTTTTTTTGAAATTAGACTAAGTTAACTTGCTCAAAAAGTGCTGGCCAACGAACTCAAACTTTCGTTTGGAAAGCTTGATTTTCTGGCGCACGAACGGAATTTTTATCTCAATCCTAAGGAGAGTTATCGTCTGGAAAGACGCACACACACACACACACACACACACAAATGTATGTACGTATATATATACAAATGAAAAAGCCCTAAACTCTAGGATTTGTTTCAGAATGCCTCAAAATAGATTTCAATGAAGAAATTTTTCAAAATTTTCATTTTAATAATTTCCGAGCCATTACAATAGCTTCATTTTTCTACAAACATTCGCTTAAAATTGATTAAAGCATTATAGGCTATCGTCATAGAAGGTTACATGCGCATTCGGAGCTGTATTCGGCTTCCCTTGTGCTCCGAATAGGATTTTTCTAGTCGTACTATGACTAGATCGCTAACCGTTAGCATTTTGCGTGCATGCTCAATGCTCCATTTCTATTCTTAGTGCCTTTCACTCGACTACGACTCAGCTTTGCGAAAATTCCCTAATTTCGGCTTGTGCGGAGCGCCGGTCTGGTCGCGGCTTTAGATGGCCGACCTGGTGAAACGGAATTGGAGAAAACCTCTGGAATTTTCTCTGGTGACCTCATTGCGATGTCTTTCAGGAAAAGGGAAGGAAGCGGGAAGATGCTCCATTTCCCGAATGGAAATTTCCTGAGGGAGTTCGATATTGGGTGTGGTGGGGGGAGAGGGGGAATTGTTCGTCAGCTCCCTCTTCAAAATATCTCTCTTATCAAGATACAATTAAAGAGGCATTCCTGACGTTAGGAGCGCAAGCTCTGGGCCCTGTTGCACAATCACTTAGTAACTAATATTATTCGTTAGTACCGATAACTTGTTATTTGTGTTGCAGAATAGCTTAGTAACCAATATTATTAGTTACATAGTACCGATAACTTATTTGTGTTGCACAATAGCTTAGTAATCAACATTATTAGTTAGTACCGATAACTTGTTATTTGTGTTGCACAATAGCTTAGTAACCAATATTATTAGTTAGTACCGATAACTTGTTATTTGTGTTGCACAATCGGGTTTTACACGTACTAATATAATGTTACTGCAAATCGCTAATATTTATTTCGACATGGATATGTCTTTTGGCTGGGGGTCAAGGAATTTTTCGCGACACTTTTTTTCCCGACCGGCACATTTTGTATTGATTTTCACGTACAACCAAGGCGTTACTAGGGAACTCCCATAGTTTTCATAGTAGGAAAATCGTTCGCCACTTTTTGGAATGCTCTAATTTTATCATAACACCTCATGATTCCTAAGCCATTGTTTGGTCAAGGACAGCTGATTTATTACGCTAAGTTATAAACTAATATCAATAAGTAACCATAATGAACTAACAATGCGAAAAGAAGGCACTAAATGGTAGGTACTATTGAGTAGTAGGTACTTTTGAGCAGGAGGAAAACGTAGACAATTTGACATGGATATGTCTTTTGGCTGGGGGTCAAGGAATTTTTCGCGACACTTTTTTTTCCCGACCGACCATCGTTCACACTTTTTTTTCCCGACCGTCACTTTTTTTCCTGACCGGCACATTTTGTATTGATTTTCACGTACAACCAAGGTGTTACTAGGGAAGAGTAACTCCCATAGTTTTCATAGTAGGAAAATCGTTCGCCACTTTTTGGAATGCTCTAATTTCATCATTTGACATGGATATGTCTTTTGGCTGGGGGTCAAGGAATTTTTCGCGACACTTTTTTTCCCCGACCGACACTTTTTGACATGGATATGTCTTTTGGCTGGGGGTCAAGGAATTTTTCGCGACACTATTTTTTCCCGACCGACCATCGTTCACACTTTTTGACATGGATATGTCTTTTGGCTGGGGGTCAAGGAATTTTTCGCGACACTTTTTTTTCCCGACCGACCATCGTTCACACTTTTTTTTCCCGACCGACACTTTTTTCCCGACCGGCACATTTTGTATTGATTTTCACGTACAACCAAGGCGTTACTAGATAAGAGTAACTCCCATAGTTTTCATAGTAGGAAAATCGTTCGCCACTTTTTGGAATGCTCTAATTTTATCATTTGACATGGATATGTCTTTTGGCTGGGGGTCAAGGAATTTTTCGCGACACGGTTTTTCCCGACCGACACTTTTTGACATGGATATGTCTTTTGGCTGGGGGTCAAGGAATTTTTCGTGACACTTTTTTTTCCCGACCGACCATCGTTCACACTTTTTTTTCCCGACCGACACTTTTTTTCCCGACCGGCACATTTTCTATTGATTTTCACGTACAACCAAGGCATTACTAGGGAAGAGTAACTCCCATAGTTTTCATAGTAGGAAAATCGTTCGCCACTTTTTGGAATGCTCTAATTTTATCATAACATCTCATGATTCCTAAGCCATTGTTGGGTCAAGGACAGCTGATTTATTACGCTCAGTTATAAACTAATATTGCTAAGTAACCATAATGAACTAATAATGGTAGGTACTATTGAGTAGTAGGTACTTGTAAGCAGTAGGTACTAGACATAAATGAAAAAGCGTCACGCGGGGGAGCGTCACGCGGAGAGCGTTACGCGGAGATTCCCTAATGATCCCACGATTCTGAGATTTGGTATGTAGCCCCTTGAGGGACTTCTGAACACAACTGACCGATCCCAGATCAGCTGAGTGGCTCTAGAATCCAGTTTTTTCCCTAATGATCCCACGATTCTGAGATTTGGTATGTGGGCCCTTGAGGGACTTCTGAACACATTTTTCCCGACCGACACTTTTTTTCCCGACCGGCACATTTTCTATTGATTTTCACGTACAACCAAGGCGTTACTAGGGAAGAGTAACTCCCATAGTTTTCATAGTAGGAAAATCGTTCGCCACTTTTCGGAATGCTCTCATTTTACCATGACATTTCATTACCTCTAAGCCATTGTAGTGTCAAGGAATGCTGATTTATTACTCTAAGTTAAAAACTAATATTGTTTTGTAACCATAATGGAATAATCTTGTGAAATGAAGGCACTACATGGTTGGTATACAATTGAGTAGTAGGTACCAACTGGTAAGCAGTAGGTACTAGACATATCCATGATCTTTTGTTTTTCCCATCATGGGAGAAATTTTTAATTTATTTATTTCCATTATAATTGGTTTACAAAAATTGACCTATAAATTTCACCAAAAAAATTGTACAGGAAATGTCTCCCTCTGTATGGACATAGTCCGCTCACAGGTGGAGGAGTCTTTTATACAGTTAGAGTGAAGAATAAATGGATGGGGATAAAATAATGAACTTTACACTAATTCGATGCCAAAACCTCATAAAAGAAATCAACACTTCATAGAAAAAGCAAAAATGATATTAACAAATTCCACAGTAATAATTAAATCAGGGGAAAAAAACATTTGGGGGGAAAAAAATGCGATTGAGTAGACGAAATTACCTAACATTGAAGATTGTACCTAACTTTGACAGTGTCAAAGAAGCGGGACGAAATAAGAAAAAGAATAGAAAGAGGAGAAGGAAGGGGAGAAAAAAATTAACAATTTATTTGTGACTGAATTATATACGACGATAAAATCGATTTGAAATTGTTTTGGTATTTTTTCATTTTTATCTCAGGTGGCAAAAAATTGAAATATTTGTGATTTGTGTCCTACATAAATATAACCGCTTTGTCCAAATGATGAGACACACCTTGACCAACATACCATCTCAAGCTCCTTAGAACGAGTAGATACCAAATGTGAGGCAATGCCCTACCTATGCTCTTTATTTACCTGTTTATTTATTTACCTCTTTATTTATATACAGTTGCCGTATATTACAAAGTTTTAGTGAACCGTGTGTGTTCATAAAAGGACTTACACTCCATAGTCCTGATTATAGCCTTCTGCGCTTTAATCAAAGGAGAAATAGCCGATTCGGAAGCACCACCCCACCCCAAAATACCATACTGAAACAAGGATTGGGCCAAAAAAATATGCACCGACTTTAATGTTCTTTTACTAACGTAGTTTCTTAGCCTTGCGAATACGAAAATTAGTTTTCCCATTCTGTTTGCAAGGAGTTCTAAATTAATATCCCTTTTCAAATATCTATCTAGAGGCTGACAAATGTTTTTAACTTTGCAGCGTTGCATATTATTAGTCATTTTAGGTAGATTAGTAACTGTTGAATAATGGCCTAAAAATTAGCGTTGATTCAAATATTACGCTAATAATATTTCTAAAAGCAATAAATCTTGAGTGAAATTTCATTATGGAAGGGGTGAACGGAGGGGGTAGGTAACAGTTTAAATCCTGATGTTTCAACTAATCTTGTCAGATTTTCGTGATGCTTTTTCTGTTCAACTATGAATTTGGTCGTTTTGAAAAATATGTTAGGAGTTTCAAATTTCATGGTGGAAGTTTTACTTATATGGGTGATTCTCACAGAAAAGGTCAGTTTTGAGTTTGACTTTTGAAAAAAGAAAAAGTGATCGAATCGAGCTGAAAAAAATCACAGATGCTCTCTATATCGTATGTGTCGAAATTCGAAGCAAATCCAAACAGTAGCGCTTTTATTAATTCAGAAAAAAATATTTAAAAATTTAGGCGGACAGGTCGATGACACTAGGACAGGGCGATGATGCGACCCGTTGATTCTCACCATTTGCATCACCACCCTGTCCTGGCATCATAAAAGGAAAATTTGCTATAACTACCAAGAAACGTTAACCCTCAACATTTCAAGTCAAAAGACCGAAAAACGTGACCACTGTAGGGCGAATCCAACAAACGAAGAATGACAGAAATTCTCGAATTAGTCCTAGTAGACCTTCACAACGTTCGGCTAAGTAGATATGTGTTTTGAATGGTCAATACGAGAATATTGGATTACTAAATGCGAGAATACGGGAATACTAGAAAATCCAAAAAACATAATAGATTTGCCTTTTTCCTCATCGTCCTGTCCTCGAATTTTCAGGAGAGGACAGGTTGATGATGGACAGGTCGATGATGATTCTTCAGTTTTTCTCAAATGTTTCACCTTGTGGCAAGCTTTTTCCCAAATTCGGCATATAACATGAAACTAGACCGTTCGGTGCACAATAAAAATACCATAAGAAAAAATTGAGTTCAAGTACTCACTTAGAAAAAGTGGACAGGTTTCTGACGATTGTGATTGACCAACCCACGGTCCAGCACACATCTGCTCCCGCTGACGACCACGAGTTGACTGAATTAAAACGAATGGCGGTTTTTCTGGTAACTGAGAAGGGCGCGAAAAAAAAAGCGGCAAAAAAACCCGCTAAAATACAATTGTGACCACGAAAATTCGAAAAACAATATTGGACAGGTCGATGACGGCGATGCTCCAGACACACATATTTCCATCCAAATACACTTTTCTAGCGGTTCTACATTAATTTTATCGATCAGAAACGCATCTCAGAAATCATACTGATGTAGAAAAATTGAATAAAATCCAAACTCAAAAGCGGAAAGACCTTTAATTAAAGCTTGAAGTTGGGAAGGTCGCATTGGGACAGGACAGGTCGATGACGATTTGACTATATTTAGTTAATTTTCTATTTAAAGGAATAAACATAACCTAAAAATGGAAAAAAGGGTTCTAGATAAAAACCTATACTACAATTTAAGACCTTCGCCAGCTCCCAAATCCTTATTGGGTCGCCGCAACTGGTCCGGACATCACTTCTGCCCCTTCTGTGAGAATCACCCATATGATAGGAGAAATCATAATATTTTTTTTGTCTAATTTTAATTTACAAATTATGTAATATCCATTCATAAGGTCGTCCCTGTAATTCATACACTTACTAACTACTTAATAATATTTTTGTTTATTATAAAATTAAGATTGTTTGGTAGACATTCGCGATTTAGAACGTGGTCAACATACTGTGTACATTTAGATACCTATTTACCGAACAGTCTTTAGCGAACTAATCTTACCCGCATTGCACGTATTTGGTACTCGTGCATTATAGGGCCGGAAGGTTTGATTATCGAGATAACCGAAAGATGCGATTATGTATCGATTCGTAATCATTCGATATTCCGCCGTTTTCGAGCGATTTTATACTGCACTAGTATCGAATGAGTGTAGCTACTCACCAGGAACGTTTGTATTCCGAAAAGATTAAATTGGTAGATCCTACCTACCAGAGTTGACCAAATCGTACTTGCAAGTACAAGTAATTAAAAAGTAATTATATGTACAAGTCCTCAAAATTTCTTGTATTTAAAATTGCAGTGGCAAGTACAATTACAAGTAGTTTGTAATTGAATAGTCAAGACAAGAACAAGTAAAGGTACTTGCCAATTTTTTTGGGTCAAGTACTCGTGAGTACTTGTACTTGTAATTGTACTTGTACTTTAAGCAACGCAACCACCCTTTTCCCTCTCAAATCTTGGAAATATGTCGGTAATCGCTGAATTTTTGACGATGAGCTAGTCGGTTATTAGGCACGAACTAAAACTAGAACGAACTAAAACAAACGAAATAAATCACTCGCGATGAAGTTGTGGAAACCCTTTTAAAAAACGGAAGTTGGTGAAAAAACGTTTTCTATTTCCACGAAAAACAGAGAGTTACAATGTTAAATCGATTTCGACGGTTAGGCCATCATCTGTGGGCAACAAACAATAACTTAATTATTGTTTGTTACTGATGATGTCCTAACCGTCGAAATCGATTTAGCATTGTAACCCTTTATTTTTCGTGATATATATAAGTCTAGACGATTATTCTTGTTGGGGTTGCGATAAAAATTCCGTTCAAGCGCCAAATAATCAAGCTTTCCATGAAAGAATGATTTCGTTGGCTACACTTTTTTCCCAAGCACATACTATTTAGAACGATTTTTTACGCTATAAAAGGGTAGTTAACAATTTCTTAGCGCTCAAAGTGCCCAAATTTATTAACAACTTAACATAAATACAAGATATTTTCAGAAAATAATGCCCTCACAATCATGCTGAATAACTGGAGCTTTTTCATAGCAGTCAGCAAAATCACTCTCCTGGTAATTTTTCAGGTTTAGGTGTAATCTTGTAAAATTATTTGAGTTGGGAAGAAAATTATTCTCCACTTTTTCAGAGGCTTTCGCATTTTTTTTGTAGCTTACTCCTCTGTTTTTTCTTCGGGCCCTTAAAACATTTTTTTCCTTTAAAGATTGTGAAAAAAGATAGTTACATGCCTACAGATTGATTTGATCACAAATATGTCTTGTGTTACTTTCTATAGACACATATGGGTCAGGGAATTCTTAGCGTCGGGAAAAGTCAGGGAATTTTTTAAATGAAAACTTTATGTTATAATTCGCAGCGTTCTTAGGTATATTCTAACTCCAAAATAATCGAACTTCAACAGTCTACTTCATCATGCTACATATTATTTCATAGGTGGGTAACACGCAGATACATTGTGACATCGATATGTCTTTGGCTCTCGGTTAATACAACACTTAGTAGTAAACAATGTGTGGGAAAAATCAACTGAGTATTGAACTAGGGAGCATACCAAGCAGAGTAGTGGACTGATCCATTGAGAGTCCCAACAACTAGTTTGTATACATAACCTAGGACTTTGTGAATCTTAGGGATCTGGGAGTGGTCGTAATCGAATCAGTGCTGTAAAATACTTCGACTGTGAGTGACACCCCACATGCCCTATTGTCAAAAAACTGATTTTTTAGAATTGTTTGAGACACTGTAAATTGCAAATTTGAATTTGGCGATCGGGCTGGCCAACGAACTCGACCTGTCTTTTGCCAAGAAGGAACGAATTTTTTAAGTCGTATTTTAAGAGTTTCTGGGAATACACCATATATATATATAATACGTCGTTAAAATCTAGGATTGTATTCTTTGATGTACGAAATGTGAGAGTCCCCGCCCCCTTCCTCACAATTTTTAAATTTTGAAGCCATCTAAATAGCTCAATTTTTCTTTGAAAATTTGTAAAAATAACAAAAAACAGTATTTGATTTTGATATTTTTTGTCAGGGGAATTTGAAGTTCGGTCAGGGAAATTTCAAATTTCCATTTGGGGGCTACCCTGCTATCGTTGATGTAGCCCTTTTGGTTTATTATTTCCAATAGCAACCAATTGTATAGCAAACAATTTTTATAACCCCCCCCTCAAACTTTGTCACTTTACGTTTCAAGGTGCGTAGAATCCAAATTTGAAATGTCCGTCCGCCGTTCGCCGTCCGGGCCAAAAAAGGCCGAAGAATTGACTAAAAAAACCCGTTCTTTCGCACATAGACTCCATTTGGGGTCTAGTTGGTCCTAACGTTTAACCACCCCGTTCGCGAGGGAACGGAGTGGAGGGGAGAGGGAAGGGATAAAGCATAAAATTATGGGGTCCTGGAGCTGTAATGCAGTGAACGAGTGAACCAAATATTGGAAGCGCGAAGCCCCGAGTTTCGATAGTAAATAATCTATAAGTGAGGCTAAATAGTTACGGTCAATTTTCTACGTAGAAGGTCTGTATGCTACAGAAATGATAGACCTTTGTGTAATAATTTGCAGCGTTTTTTAAAATAGGTTTTAGCATTTTTGTAGCAATTGAGTAGTTTTGTTAACCGTGCAGTACCTACGTAGAAAGATATTTGTCGTTCATACCTATCTACCGATAAAAAATTTGGTGCATAGTTCACTCCTTTGGTTTTCAAGTGTACCTAAACCTACAGAAGAAATGAAAAACCAGTAGAAACAGTATAAAATCGCTGGAAAACGGCGGAATATCGAATGTGTACTAATCGATTCGTTGTCGCATCTTTCGATTATCTCGATAATCGAACCTTCCGGCCCCGTAATGCACTATTATCCATATAAGCAACTTTTCCTCACCTTGTTGTGGGTGCTGTTTGACGTGATGATGTGGTGGAGCTTGGTGTACTCAATTCCCTGTTTTGTATCGGTGTTTTTTTCGTATGTTCGCCGAATTTTCTTGCTTGTTCTTGACGATATGAATTTATTGTTTGTAATGCCATATGGTGTAATTGCGTTTCACTGGGATTTATAAAACTAACCTGGGGCAAATGTAACGTTCTGGTGGCTTGAAGTTGATACTGGATTTTCAAGCTCCTCGTAGTTGAAGCCAAGGTACATATTGAAACATAATTCAAAATACTTGAACTGATGGCCAGTCAGCATCCCGTATCAAGAACATCTCCCGGATCGTTTATAGTGATTCTGATTGCAGGGTGGCCCCTATCTGGAAAAGTCTGGGGAAACCTGGAATTGTCAGGGAATTCTTTGCGTCGGTAAAAATCAGGGAAATGTCAGGGAATTTCGCAAAAACTGCAAAATGTTAGGGAATTTTCGTAATGAATTTTTTTTTAATAATTCGCAGCGTTCTTAGGTGCATTCTAACTCCTAAGCAATCGAACTTTATCATACTTACTTGGATACATATACTACTTATACACATACTTGGATTATACGAATGTTGAAAATGATTATCAAGTGGAGGTTAAACTGTTCAAGAGTAACACGCAGATACATAGTGACATCGATGTGTCTTTGGAGTATTGAACTAGGGAGCATACTTAGAAGAGTAGTGAATTAATCCATTGGGAATCCCAACAAATAGTTTGTATACATAACCTGGGACTTCTCAGAAGGGTTAAAGAGGTGCAATTTGGCCCATTAAATGTGTGAAGTCATGTTTCATAAATTCACAGCTTTCCAACGAACTATTGTTTAGGGATGGGAAATCAGGAAGTTATTTTCTCTCTTAGCAACGATTGGTTAAGGTAAGGTAAGGCCTAAAAATCGATTTGTATCTCTTATTTATGGATCGTTGATATCTGGGAGTGGTTACAATCGACTCAGCACTAAAAAATACTTAGATTATGACACTCCGCATGCCTTATTGTCAAAAATTTAGTCAATAATGGCCATTTATCACCTGAAAAATCTATTTTTCTCACTTATTAATGGAGCTCGGAGATCTGGGGGTGGTCGCGATTGAGTTATCGCTGAAAAATACTTAAACTGTGAGATCCCACATGCCCGATTGTCAAAAAACTGATTTTTTAGTATTTTTTGAGAAGCTGTAAATTGTAAATTCGAATTTGGCGGTCGGGCTGGCCAACGATCATGACCTGTCTTTTGCCGAGAAGGAACGAATTTTTTAAGCCGTAATATAAGGAAGTTCCTGGGAATACACATATATATATATATATATAGTAGTCTCTCTCTCGTCATTCAGGATAATCTTCTTGACTAGTAAAAATTCGATATAAACGAGATTTTTTTTGAGGTGTCGCTGTTTGAGGATGTTCTTCCTTCCATCGACTTCCATTATTTCCGCTTGGGTAAACCTGACCAAGCTAGTCTTGTGTTTCAATGTATTTTATTTTTCCATTATAGCGACGTTTCGGCCCTTGATATTCATGCTTATCTAGAGAATTGAAGAAACAAGGATACGTTAGATATGGTTGGACTTACAATCTTATTCTAGGTGACAATTGTTGATGGAGGACGGATTGTTATTACATAACTTATGTAATAATGTAATATTTTAGTAGTTACTTACATATTGCCTGGTATGTAGTTGTTAATAATACATAGTAATTAGTTGATACCAAACATCTATCAACTCGGAAAACAAACAAAACTGACTTGGGATGACATTAAAACATGGCGGATGAGTAGTGGTGGTGGTGGTGGTGGTGGTAGTTAGGTAAGCAGGAAGAGGCCCGTTCCAATTTGAAAGTTCCAGTCATGCAACTTTGTCGAATTTCCCAAAATTACCTTCCTATACTACTAGTATAATACTAGTCCTGGAGCCAGGGCCGAAATTAGGTAGTAATTTGAGGAGACGGTTTGAGACTAGATTTTTGAAATTTAGTCCGTTCTGAGTGAGAGTGTCCATTTTAAAGTTTTCCTTCAATAATTTCTAAACCGTACATCATACAGAAATGTTTGCAAAGTTGTAGAACATACAAAATAAAGCGATTCTATCCCAAAACTCTGAATTATCTCTTTAAATAAGCGAATTACTAACAATTAAAAGTCGCGCTAATTTTGGGCGAGTCCTCTCCTCCCCCGTCCAGACTTTCGCCATTCAAAATCACCTAGTTCGTCACGAATGCGTGAATCTGGATTTATTTTGATTCAACATTCTTGTTTGGCATGCGATTCAATCTAAATATATGTATGTTAAAACTCCTCCAAAAATTATTATTGTCATAATTATTTATGTCAGACTGAAATGAAGCTACGTTTCGAGTTTTCATTTTAATCCCTCTTGGGGACCCTAAATAACATGTGTTTGAGTTAGCGACGGTAGGTGGGCGGAGCTTCAGTCAGGAGAGCCAAAAACCCGCGAAAGTTTTGCACTTTTTCTAGTTTATTGCCCATAACTCGAAAAGTAAGCGTCTTACAAAATATGTTACCCCCTAGCTTTATAAAAGATCATCAGATTTGGCGTCGAACAGTTTTCAAAAAAATGAAATTGGTTCATCCATTCAACCGCAATCGCTCGTCAAAAATGGGCAATTTTTTTTTTTTGCTAAAAAGCTGATAATCTTCTACTAAGGAGGCCCTTGTCAAACTGTCAAGCACATGTACTAGTTCTAAGTGTTTATCTGTTAATGTTGACTATCAACAAACTTGAATGCAATGACCACTTAATTACTAATGAAGAACTAAATTGAAAACTATCTACATGAATAGGGTCCTGCTCCAGGACCGAAACGTCGTAGAATAAACAACTTCACACATGAGACTAGCTTCGTCATTTCTCAACCTCAAATTTCTATATATATATATATATATATATATATATATATATATATATATATATATACGTTTCAAAATACTTCAAAACGGATTTCAATGAAGAAAATTTTCATTTTAAAATTTTTGAAGCCCGTGCAATAGCTTCATTTTTTACGAAAATTCGCTATAAATGCTAGCGAATAACAAATTCTTGGTTAGAATGGAAGTTCACTTATTCTCAGCGTCCTGAATTTCGTTTATGAGTAGGTTGGTGAGAAGGGATAGCTACCTAATAATGGGACAATCTTCACACCTCGATCATGATACTTGATAGACTGAATTCTCGCCGGCAATGTCTCCTCACACCACCAGTCTGCGCTAATGTCGGCTGTCAAGGAGGTTCTCCCCCCACACGGGAAAGTACCGTCATAACGGCAGCCCGTGTGTGTTATCGTCTCGGAGAAGTGAGGTATTTACGTTATCTCCTTCATTGGGACGGCTCTTGAACCTACGGCGAAAGGAAGCCGTGACGTCATTGTCTGCCTTCGATACCGCGACAATCGGCGGCGTTTCATCGCTGGGGTCTTTTCATGCTGTCAGTTTCCCCCCACCTTCCCCGGTCACCGGGGGTCGCTGAAAATGGACCATTTTTATCGGCTATCTATTGATTCGTGCTGTTTCGAACACCCATTTCGATGAAGTTGTACAGTTGAACGTTTGTGAGTCCGCCACCTGCAAGACCTCAGTTTCCATTCAACTCGGGGTAGTTGAATAGTGGTTGGTGTTTATCGGGGAACGACGCCAACATCTAACACTTGCATCACCTAATAACTCGCATTTAAGAAAATACAAGCACTAAGGGTCCGTTTATTAATTGCAGCATTAACTTCCAGACAAACCTCTTGCAGATACATAGAGGTTACCGCAACCTATCAAACAAATTTGGTCGGGCGTTTATCAATCAACTTCGTGCCCTCATGTAGCTACCTACAGATAGCTAACTGCTCAGATAACTTCGCCTGTGGGAAGAAGGGGTACCACTACTACAACAATGATTTCCCCACTAAACAGCCTTACAACACTGGTATTTTTAGTTCTTCGTGACGTCCATGGGTAAAAAGTAGATAGGTATAGCACAACACAACAACATCAACTACAGTCCTGTCCTTTCGGTTTCATCTCTGATGCCAAGGGATCTCGATTGTCATTTTATGCTACATTATGGAACATTATAAGGTAGCAACTACTCACCCAGACCATTGAATCTGAGCGTAAGGAGAAGTTTTGTGTTCGGCGATATGGAGTTGTTTCTGTCACTGCAGGATTCTAATTTCCCTTGAATCCACTCCAGCACAAACATCGTCGTTTCTTTCGACAGTCGGAAACGGGTGTAAAATCGACATCATCAAGTAAATTAAAATAATCCGGACGTGGATGAATCATATAAGCTCTTCGTTCGTATTCTAGGAATTGAACGATTTCCTCGTCCGAAAAATCTGTATCAATCAAGTCAACTTCATTGTTCATTATGACTTTATATTATTATAATATACTATATTATTATTACTTCCACACGTTATAACCTCTCTGAAAAACGTTATCCACCAGATAAATCGCTAATTGAGGGAGACAAGTCTCATGTAAGGGTACCAAGCAGACAGCAGTATCTTGCAGGTAAATGTGAGTTGATAAACAGCCAACAAGTGTTATCCGAGGCCGCTAGTTACCTAGAGTTTTCGTGGGCTTTATCTGCGATTGATAAACGGCCCCTAAGTTTATTAAAATCTTGTAACGATTCAGAGGTTTTACACTGACTAGGCTTGCTTGGTAGCTAGCGGTACTCTCTCTCTGGAGGCAACCCAGAAGTACCATCCTAAATGGAGCTCAACTGAAAAGCCCTTCAAGCATACGCCACAGAGTTTGATTAAGAAATAATTATTAATGCCAATTATTAGATAATGCATGTGCTGACGTCGTTCCCCGATATATTCTTACCTGAAACGTGCTGAAACTACCTACCTTATATGAAATCAAACTGAGCCGACGTTGTGGTCATGCCAATGTAGGGTCTTGTCGCGATTTGATTGTTGTGCACTTGTCTTAGTACTTGAACATAGCTTCACAGGGACGTCCTAAAAACAAGGTGATGGCGAATCTGCGCGGTTATGTCCCTGCAGGTGGAGGAGGAGGGGTCGATGGAAGCTTTTCAAAAACGTGTAATATGAAGGGTATCGGATGATTCGAAGTTGAAAAAAGCGTCATACTATAAAATGCCTCACACCTACGACAGTTTCTTTGATCGAGTATTTTTTCAACCCTTTTAGAGTTTTAAGCTGAAATGTGCAGTTCCTCAAATTCCTGCTTAACGAATACAATCTGCCTCGGAGTTGTATGATTTCAAGCTGTCGAAATTGCAATGTTTATAATTTAGTGAGTCCAGTAAATGAAACCTCTCAACTATACCTAAAACTGCAATTAAGCACATAACAGTTATTCTCCGATGGATAATATGATTTTTTTTCTTCTGTTGCAGTCATGGGCTGTTTCGGGAGCAAGGACAAATTGTCCAAAGAAGATATGGACTTCCTCAAAACCCACACACGATATGACGAAGCGACGATAAAAGAATGGTATAAAGGATTTAAGGTGAGAAATTCTCTCTCTCTCTCTCTCTCTCTCTCTCTCTCTCTCTCTCTCTCTCTCTCTCTCTCTCTTTCTCTCTATCTCCCACTCCCTCCCTCTCACTCTCTTTCTCGTTTTCTCTGAGTGATCAAATTGGTAGGGAACCATCCTCAGCCTTACCGGCCTATTGACCGGCCCATTATTTTATTTATTTATTTTGTGACGTTCACTTCGGCTTTAATGCCTTGGTAATTACTATTCACAACAAGAAATATGTGTTGTAATTATTAAGTTCTGTTGATTGGGGGGGGGGGGGGGGGGGGGGGGCAATGGCAATCTTTTAAATCAATTCCCTGAAATCTTCATCAAAATAGAACGTAAACTGTGTAAGTTACAGATTCGTCTGCCACAAGGATTTGCAGACACACACACACACACACAGACAAACGCGAACCAAAGTTATTCAGATTGGTCTAAATCGTAAAATGAGAGTGGTCATTTTGATTTTGGTGAGAACGAAAAGTTGTCATGTCCCGAATGTGAAAACAGTTTTCCCGTTACTAAAGGTAGACAAGGAAGCAAATGGGGAAAATTCTCAGGATTTGTGCTTCGGATAGTGGATCGGGCCTCAGATAGTCCCCTTCATTTTGGTTTATTATGTCCAATAATAAGCCTATGTGATCGTATAGCAAAACATTTTTATAACCCCCCTCAAACTTTGTCACTTTACGGTTCAAGGTGCGTAGAATCCAAATTTGAAATGTCCGTCCACCGTCCGGGCCATAAAAGGCCTAAGAATTTACTTTAAAAACCCGTTCTTTCGCACATGGACTCCATTTGGGGTCTAGTTGGTCCTAACGTTTAACCATCCCGATCGCTTTACTCGCATAGATGCTATGGGCCAAAAACGGGCGAAAAAGTATCTTTTTCGAGGCGTTGAGTGTTAGACCAGGGGCGTAGCAGAGGGGTGTAGGTGAATGGATATTTATTACTTTTACGTGTTATACCCATATAATATACCGCGACACCATGAGGTGGGTACAGCGTTCCTTCAAGGTATGAATATATGTTTTTTCTAGGTCATATTTTTGTGTTAATACCAATGCTTTTCCTACGCATATTTAATAACATATCCTCTCGACTTTTCGTACGTACTTAGATAATGATATTATTAAGGCAATAACTATTTGAATAGATAGGAGCTCAAATCGAGAAATATAAACATGCGTATATAATTATAGAAGTATGTTGTGGCAACCCGAAATAGGACACGCCGAGGAGTCTGGACGGGCCTTATGACGTACGCAAGCCAACTAAAACTACGATCAAACTCAATTGAAAAAATAATAAACCTTTGTGAAATAATTTGCAGCGCTTTTTCGTCTCACTCGATCACATGTCAACGGCATCTCACACTGTATCTTTTTGACAGCCCGCAGTTGATTTATTGATAGTTTCTCTTACTGTCACTGCCTTAGTGTACCTACATGATGGGTGCGTGTCAGTGATATTCCTACAGATATCTGTCCTTGAATAGATGCCCATTATTTGGCCATTTTTAGTTATTTTTTCACCAATTTTTTTGAAATGTGACCAATTTAAATTTGTCACATTTAATTTACAGATTTAAATTGTCAAATTTAGTACAGATTTAATGTACTAAAAAAATGCTGTCCAACGAACTCCTTTCGTTTGGAAAGTTTGATTTTTTGGCGCAGAAACGGAATTTTTACCTCAATCCCAAGGATATATATATATATATATATATATATATATATATATATATATATATATATATGTTAAAATCGTTAAATTAAATCTGTAATTAAATTTACAGATTTAATTCAACCTTTTACAGATTTATTTCAACCTTTTATAAATTCATTTAAACCTTTCACAAATTCATTGAAACCTTTAACAAATTCATTTAAACCTTTTACAAATTCAATTCAGCTTTTTACAAATGCAATTCAACTTTTTACAAATTCAATTCAACTTTTTACAAATTTAACTCATTCCAACCCTTCAATTGATCTCATGAGAAAAAAACATCTTTCATGTTACCCTACAGATGGTAAGGAAAGTAGAAACAACACTTTTAGCTTAGCTAGTGTAACGGTTGCCCTATAGCTGCGGCAGGTAAAACGAGGAGCATGTCTATCACGTAGTTAGCGCAATCTTGTGCAGTTTCTGAAGCCACACTTTCTTGTATAACGTTAGATAAGTTATGATCCTCTTGGCTACTAATTATTGCTCTTGCTTCGACATTATCTTGGAGAACGCGTGTTCCACTGGATTAAGCATAAGGGAGTAAGGAGGTAAACACTTGATACTCATCGTTGACAGATCTATAAAATCACTTACTGAGGATGATCTGTGAATTCGAGCATTGTCCATTATTAATAGTGTATCATCTGATGAATTGTGCAGTAGAACATCTTCAAGTTCCCTCAGAAAATCGCAGTCGTCGTTCCAGAAGTAATGATTTTCGAATGCACGATTCCTCTTTTGTTCATCGCTACAATAATTGAAGTATTCCTTCCTCTTACGGTGGCGACAGTGACTACAGCCCTTGCCCCTGTCCTCGAGCAGCTTGGGATCGCCTAAGGTGGAGGTTGAACCCACTTTCGTCTATGAAAATTAGTTTTACACGATTTTCCGGGGCTGACTGATTAAAGTCCATTGCATACTGTTTTCTGATACGGAGTCTCGCTGTTCATGCGGTCCACCTCTACTGAAGATCTTTTGAGCGTAATTTTTAAGGTTCGTAAAGCATTGTCAATAGTGGATGTGCTCAAATTTATATTCTGTTGAAGCAACTTCTCTCTAATGTTTTTTAGAGTAATGCCAGGCTCGTTCTCAACTACTATCTCTATTTTGTGAAGGACATTGGGAGTAAGCAGTTTCGGTTTGTACCCCCGTGGTTTGTTCCTTACAACCTGACAGTTATCTCTTTTGTACTTTGAAAGTATGCTTTTTGCCATATTCAATTTGATGCCTGATTTTGAGGCAGCTTCCTTGACAGTAAATCCATCGTCATGTAGCTTCACAGAAAACTCCTTTTTTTCGAGAGATAAGTACAAACTCATATTTCCCACGTCTTCTTCCAATATTGCATCGAGCGGCAGATGGTACGGAATTGTCCGAATCAGAATCACTTTCTATCACAAGTCTCCTACGTCTTCCTCTAACAACAAAAGAGTCTGAAACGGAATCGCTAACACTCATAATTACTTAAGGTTATGGAGAGAGAGAAAAATCGTATACAGCGATACAGAGCGACTAATGTAAAAGTTATCGCTTTCAAGGGCATGCAAACATAAGTGATTGTCAGCATTGCAAACAGAAGCGATTCTGACCATACAGTAGACATTGAATTGGCAAGGCGCTGAGGTCACGAAGGTAGGTAGTATGTACGTAGGTCCTACTATGGTATGTAAGTAGGGTCCTACTTACCCACCTCATAGCCTACTTCTTATAACTTTCCTCCTAATCAGTCAGCTACTTTTCATATCCACCCCTTCCTGTGGAGAGTTGAAATGAATTTGTAAAAGGTTGAATTGAATTTGTAAGGGGTTTAAATGAATTTGAAAAAGGTTTAAATGAATTTGTAAAAGGTTGAAATAAATCTGTAAAAGGTTGAATTAAATCTGTAAATGCTATATTATATAGGTATATATATATATATATATATATATATATATATATATATATATATATATATATATATATATATATATATATATATATATATATATATATATATATATATATATATATATATATTTATTTATTTTTTTTATTTATTTTTTTTATTTTTTTTTTTTTTTGCAATCAATTTTTTATAAGGATCTCAAAAATGATAAAATTGCGCATTGCACACGTGAGCAAACGTGCGCGATTGACATCAACTTCGTTATTTCAAATGGGAACCCCCATTTTCATTGCAGATTTAAATTCTGCGTGAAATTTCATGAAGAAATGATCCATTACTCGATTTATTTCGGTTCTCGCAAACGGGCCAATTCCGCTCCAAAAATGCAATAACAGTATTTTTGAAGATACTCAATTGTCACATCTTTATCTCATCGTTCAAATTCTGTAGGTTGTTGGATATATAAATTTTCAGAAGAATTCCCGATAAATAATATCGTGATTGGCGGTGTAATAACCATTGGGCATGCGCAAAACTAATGTTGATTGGCAAAACTCCAGTCTTATGGAGCGATTTTGATGAAATTTTCAGGGATTGTGCGGGCTTGCTTCTATACGGTCCACTACTACCTTGATTACCGTCATATGAATAGTGCGCATGTGCAAACGTTTATTTCTTATAACGTTGATTTCTCGTCATCTATTGATCCATTTATGGTTTTAACTCGGGGAGTAGATGGGTACATGTGTGTTCCAGAAAATTTTCCCATGAATTATATCTCGCTTAGTGGAGTAATAATTATAGCGTATGCGTAAAACTAGAATTTATCGACACAGACATAACTCCGAGATGAATGTTTGATTTTTATGACATTTTCAGGGATTGTACTCTTTAGCTCTTAGACGGTCCCGTTTAAATTCCATTGCCGTTGGATTAATAGTAGTCTGTACGCATGCGCAAACGTTAATTTCTTATAACGTCGATTGCTAATCTATTCGTCCGATTTCGTTCAAACTCGATGGGTTGATGGGATCAGAATGATGCCCATTGTATTCTATCGCATTTTCTTGAATAATAGGATGACAATATGCCGCTAGTGACCCTTCTGGTTAAGGTGCGGCTTAAACCGTAATAAAAAAATAATAATAATTTTAAAAAATAACAGTCACAGAATAATGGATTGATTTTGATAAAATTTTCAATTATTATATATCTCACATGCGAATATGAATTATAGCCTTATTTTGCATTCTAGCATGTATACACATTAGGGTGGTTCAAAAAAAAAAAAAAAAGTTCTGGGATTTTTGGTCCCCATTGCGTTTTTGCTTCCTCGGTATGTCAGAATGACTCTCCTAAAGTTTTAGCAAAAAATATTAATCCTAACCACTTTACCTGGGTCGATTTTTGCCAGTTATCGACTGCTATCGTAAACCAACCTCTAAATTGGGGCCGACGTGATGATTTGAAGGACGGATTTCAATTTTTTTTAGGTCTATTTATGGGTTTTCGCATGCGCTGAACACGATGAACCTATTTATTTTACTCTCCGTCCACTAGTTATCCGGTAAACTGGCGGAGGGCACTGCTTGAAGATAAGTAAAAATCGAAAATTTCACCGAAAATGCTGTCGCCTGGTTAAGAATCGTACTAGAAACATGCTATTATGGTCGGATAATATGCTTTGGCATGTTCTGAACATGATTCCGTTTTTTACTATACTTTTTTACTTCGTTTATCGGCCATAAACCTCAAATTACTTGTAGGGTAATAGACAAATTCACCCTAATTTCACCAGAAATTATGTCGCGTTGATCATTTAAGGTCCCAAAATACCTTGTGCCGATAAAATTTGGTATTTTTTTTATGTTTCGATATTTCATCGTGTTTAATTTTTTTTTTTTTTTTTTTTTTTTTTTTTTTTTTTTTTTTTTTTGTTATGTTATTCTCGTTAAAATGTTATGTTTTGTGAAACTAAAATTATATTACATATTATTTTCAATTATACTGCATCATTTTTTATTTAACAATCCAATCACAGTTCAGACAATTCAGAACTATGAATTTGACCCCGGAAAACCGATGGAAACTAAGGAATTTTACAGAAAAATGGGAAAATTTTAGCTATTTTCTCCATTTCGCCGCTATATTTGGCGAATAAGTACAATGCCGGTTCAGGTCCTTGCCAAATTACCTACGGCTTTGTATCGAGTATCCTGGAAAATACCAAATTTTATCGGCACAAGGTATTTTGGGACCTTAAATTATCAACGCGACATTGACATAATTTCTGGTGAAATTAGGGTGAATTTGTCTATTACCCTACAAGTAATATGAGGTTTATGGCCAATAAACGAAGTAAAAAAGTATAGTAAAAAACGGAATCATGTTCAGAACATGCCAAAGCATATTATCCGACCATAATAGCATGTTTCTAGTACAATTCTTAACCAGGCGACAGCATTTTCGGTGAAATTTTCGATTTTTACTATCTTCAAGCAGTGCCCTCCGCCAGTTTACCGGATAACTAGTGGACGGAGCGTAAAATAAATAGGTTCATCGTGTTCAGCGCATGCGAAAACCCATAAATAGACCTAAAAAAATTGAAATCCGTCCTTCAAATCATCACGTCGGCCCCAATTTAGAGGTTGGTTTACGATAGCAGTCGATAACTGGCAAAAATCGACCCAGGTAAAGTGGTTAGGATTAATATTTTTTGCTAAAACTTTAGGAGGGTCATCCAGACATACCGAGGAAGCAAAAACGCAATGGAGACCAAAAATCCCAGCACTTTTTTTTTTTTTTGAACCACCCTAATACACATGTATTAGATACTGTTAGATTTTGCATTCAATAACGTCGACACTTGCTTTGTTCCTATACTATTTAGATCTATACATCCATGTTACAATAAGTGAGGAAGTTATACTGCCCACCTAACTTGGCAGACGTTTTACCCTCAGGAATTGCCGTGGGGTGGGTTGCTATTAGCTTCGACGCCTGTCCGAGTATAAAGACCGGTTTATCAATCGCATTTGCTAGCTCGATTAAAGCCTGACTAAGTCAAATCTCTGACAATCTTCGACATACCTGTTGATCAATTCAGTTTCACTGCTCAGTTATCAGATAATCAATGATGATTTTAATCGAGCGCATAGGGCTCAATTACCGTTTTAGGTGCTCAGTTAGGTAAGTACTAATGGAGTCATTCGTGACAGTTTATTGTAATAAACGTATATCTCATATCGTTCATGTTTCTTTTTTTCATGTTTGAAAATTAGGTATGGACTCTGAATTTTGACTGGGAATTTGAAGAATCTGATTCCTCAGGTGAAAAAAATCATAGCCTTTCTCGCTCGGGTATGAGCGAGACCTAGTCCAGATTTGTTCTTGGTAGTGGACAATGTGGATTTCCTTTTTTCCTTACTCAGTTTCATTTTCTGTTTTGGAAAATTAAAATTGTACCTACTAATAGGCAGGAAGACTAGGTTAGAGATTAGGTTCTGCGTACCTATCTTGCCAATGTGCTGTCGTTCTGTGAAGGTATACAAGGAGGTGGGTGCATCCGCACTTTTCATTTCCCAACGACTCGAACGCAAATAAGGAAGCTTTTTAAAAAAAAAAAAAAAAAAACATTTTCTGGAACTGCTAAAAAGTTTTGGAAGAATTAATGGGGGGGAGGGAAGTTTTTTACTTTAATTTATTCAATACAAATGTTGGGAAAGTAAAGTGAAGCATTGCATTGAACGTCATGAATTCGTTTCAAGGCCTAGAGCTGGTATATCTTTCATCATTTTTAGAAAACACAAAACAGATAACTTACTTCAGCGATTCACGAAAGAAAGGATTCACCATTGATACAATGTTGCTAGAGAAAGAGGTTATGGCAGGAAATTGCGCCTGAAAGCTGAGGTCTAGCAGCCATAATGGGAACAACTAAATATTGCGCAGTATTCCAACCTCATTTAGTGGAATATTTTACTGTTGTTGTTGTTGCACGTTGCACACCTGTTTTCCCCGTGGTAAATTGTGATTAATTAATTAGCAGCAGGGTTGCCAACCGTACGGTAATTACCGAAAGCATACGGTAATTTTGATGCACGTACGGTATATGTAGCAATCTCTTCACCGTACGCGAAAATACGGTAAAATGGAAAACCTAGGTAAAAACATTATTATGAACCTATTTATCATTTTAGTAGGAGTTCATCTAAAGGTAACGGTAGAAAGGAGATATGCAACCCTTTTGTCCACGGTACCTATGTACCTACTATTTAGGATAAAAAAGAAGCTCCTACCAAAATTTGTATTGAACCTGTATGCCCTCCCTCACTCAACTGCACAATACGAGAGAATTTAAAGCAAAGTCGATCTTGTAAAAACAAAACCAAGAAATAAAGTGACCAAAAGCCCGTTGTTTGATTCACTTGAACATTATTTCAACCAATGATATAGGTATCTAAGCGAAAAACAACAACTTCTCCGTACACTTCCACATTCACGTAAGATGCCATCCTGAGACGTGTACCTACCTAATACCCTCGAGCGAAATCGGACTGACGGTAGGTCGTGAAGCTTTAGAATCCATAATAAAGTATCAGCATAATTTAAGTGAGGATGATTCCTACAAACCAACCACTTCTTTTGAAAATCACGAATATTACGATGTTCATGTCATGCCACCTTGAAATAGGAACAAAACAAATTGATTATAGGTTATCGTCATGGGTATTCGGAGCTGTATTCAGATTCCCTTCAGCTCCGAAAAGGATTTTTCTATTCGTACAACGAATGGACCGCTAAGGTTTAGCATTTTGCGCGCATGCGCAATGCTCCATTTCTATTCGGTTTCTCCCACTCGACTACGACTCAGCGTTGCCAAAACTCCCTATTGTCAACTGTCCGCTCATGTTGATATTCGGTCAAGAGCCCGCGTGTCCTCGAGGACGTTATATAACCGCTTCTCGTTCAACATGAACCCCGAACACCTTCCGAGTCTCTTAAGGTCGTTCCCCCGCGCGCACGTAACATCACTTAGCGGTTTAATGACGACAATCATCAAATGAACTGTGTCTAATTCAGCTCGATGTTTATACCGGGTGTTTACACCTATAGTGCGAGAATATGAGAATGGGACTAGCCGACAACTAGGGTTGACGAAACGGAAAATGTACCTCCCCCCTTTCACTCCACTAATCTGCACCCTGAGGAAACCAGGATTCCCATTGAGAGGGAATAATTCCCTTTTAAATGAGGGAAACTTATCTTAACCGTCTTTTTTACACAAGAGAGGAGTGTATGTAAAGGACCCAACCAACGCATTCCCATAAAATATTTGAATACTTTATTCAGAAAAAAAGAAAAAACGTCTGCCAAGTTGGGTGTGGCACATAGCTTCCTAGAGATCTATCATCTTCTACCAACTATCATTCAAATTTAGGCGAACTCGATCGACTAGAGAGTAAAAAGATGAACATGATGGAATTTGCGTTTGCGCATGCGCAGAATGAAGTATTGATTTGTCAACAATGAAACTGATAGGGGACCATCCACAACCTAACCCGCGCATTCTCTGACAATTTCATTGAAATCGGATGAAAATAGTGGAAATTAAGGTTACAAGGATTTCACATAGGCGCATGCGCACTAGCTATTAATGATACTATCATCCAAATTTGAGCGAGATCGGACAACTGGGGGGTGAACAAATGGAGCATAATGGAATTTACGTTCGCGCAGAGTGGAGTATTGATTTCGCAACAATGAAACTGATAGGGGACCGTCTACCCCCTAGCCCGCACATTCCCTAAAAATTTCATCCAGATCGGATGAAAACGGTGGAAAATAAGCTTGTTACAAGGATGGCGCATGCGCAATAGTTATTGATGATACAATCATGTTGAAATAGATATAAGATGATCAAATTATCATCCTCCAACTATCATCCAAATTTGAGCGAGATCGAACGACTAGGGCGTGAGAAAATTATGCTTGGTAGAATTTACGTTTGAGTATGCTCAGATTGAGGTATTAAGTCAAGAACGATGAAACTGATAGGGGACAATCTACCCCCTAGCCCGCTCATTCCGTGAAAATTTCATCCAAATCGGATGAAAACTGTGGAGAATAAGCTTGTTACAAGGATTTGCGGACACACACACACACAAGACAGACACACACAGGCACGGAACCAAAGTTGTTCAGAATGGTCTAAAACGTAAAATGTAAGTGGAAATTTTGTTTTCGGAGACCAACAATTTTTTTTCTCCCGAAAGTGAAAACAATGCTTCTGCTACCTGTAGGTAGGCTCGGAAGCAATAGGAACCAGTGATATCCTCCCAGCGGTATTTAATTTGGAAGGAACCCTCTCTCCCTTCATCCAAAATCCAAAAGATCGTATTTTTGCTGCGACCAGTCGCGTTCACTCTCTTTACAGACGGTCTTGGGTGGTCCGTGGTGCACTTTTTCTTTCTGGAAGTAGTTCCAGACGAGTGTTGGGCATAATCTTATTGTCGGATACGAACACTATTGTAATCGCGATAATTATTCGTTGATTCTGAGTCAACCACGATTATATTCGTATTCATGTAATCGTATTCGTCTGTCGGTGATTACACGAATAGAACCCATAAAAATGCGTCATGGTAATCAATTTCAATCCGGCGTCTTTCCTATAATATGCGAAGCCTTGCTATTACCTAGCTTCAGAGGGACGTCCTTGAAGCAAATTCAACATTCGGAGCCCAGCCTATTTGTCTCAAATCTATTTCAATAGGACGTCCCTCTGAAGCTAGGTAATAGCAAGGCTTCGCATATTATAGGAGGGACGCCCTATTGAAATTGATGACCGTGACGCATTTTTATGGGTTGTATTCGTGTAATCGCCGACTGACGAATACGATAACACGAATACGAATATAATCGCAGTTGACTCAGAATCAACGAATAATTATCGCGATTACAATCGTATTCGTATTCAACTATAAGGTTATGCCCAACACTGTTCCAGACACGAAAAACCAGACAGCGAGCTTGCGATTTTACGTGCTTTCCCCCCTTCAAGGATGAGTGAGAACCAAGTGACCTCTCATCTACCGGCGAAGATTGTGATGGCATTTCGTCCGAGATCGTTGTGAAATTATTACAACTAAATTAGTACTGAAAATTCACAAAATTAATTTATTAATCGAAATGTGTAATCCGATGAAAAGCCGACATGAAAACCAATGATACAAAGTACGTTTATAGACATGATTGTGGGGAGGGGGAGGGAGGCTGGTAGCAGGTCAGTGACAGCAAGCAAAGACGACGTAACGCAAGTGAGACCAGATCTGTAGATTTATTTAAACCTTTTTCCGAATGAATCAAACCTTTTACCAAATGAGTTAAAACTTTTTCCAAAATAATTCAACCTTTTGCCAAAATATATATATATATATATATATATATATGTATATATATATATACCTTGTATATATAAGGTATCCCGTCCTCTTTAATTTTTTCTTTGATTCGATTTTAGGAATCTACTTACCTTGAATTTAAACCAACGAATTGTGAGGGAGGGGGGGGGGGGGGGGGTAAACATATGTTGCAATGTTCATTGACCCAAACATTATACATCACTTTTTTTTTTTTTTTTTTTTTTTTTCAAGTTTTTCTGTAGTTCCTAATTGATTAAACTTTTTCGAAATTCGTATATGTACCTACGTCATGTACTTTCTCGCAAGTTAAGAAAAGGTTTAATTATTATGAAAAAAAGTTTAATTATATTGGGAAAAGGTTTAATTATTTTGGGAAAAGCGTGAATTATTTTGGAAAAAGGTTTAACTCATTTGGCAAAAAAAGGTTTGATTCATTTGGTAAAAGGTTTAATTAAATCGGCAAATGCTATTGAAAACTGAGGGCACGGCTTAGTTGGGAAAATTTCTTTCTAGAGTTGGGACTCATGAAGAGTGACCAAGAAGAGGTCACCACCGCCTGTCTTCGCTACAGTTAATAAGTAAGGGGAATTCTTGGTCTCATTCTCATATCTCTCGAAGTATAGCTTGGGCAAAACTCAAGGGATCAATTGTAGAGCTCATTTTTGATCGAAAGTTCCTCGTAGAGATTTTTGTTTAAACGCTTTGTTTTTGAGTTATTTTGTGATTTTTTTCGTGTTTTGTACCTTATGAAATTAAAACGACCATAACTTCCCTTAGAATCACTGTAAACTCAAAACTAACAACACCGTTGGAAAGAGTTGAATTTCATGTTTGCCTGATGCCAACACAATATTTTTTGAGCCGACTTAATACGTAAAACGCTGCAAATTATTACTCAACGGTTTTTTAATTTCTGTTTTAGATAGCCGTTTACGCAGATCATTGGTCTATAATTATTAAGCCCCGTATGTAGTGTATGATCAGAACATTGCATTTCATTGCAATTTTGTTGGTTTTTAATCAAATATCGTTGAACTCACTGGCACGCCATTCATTTTTTACGGCATTTTCTTTTGTTCACAGCAAGACTGCCCTAATGGAAGGTTAACGCCGGCCAAATTCGTAGATATGTACAAGATGTTCTTCCCCAGTGGGAACGCGGAAGAATTCTGCGATCACGTCTTCAGAACATTTGATATGGACAAAAATGGATACATAGACTTTAAGGTATGTCAAATTCAGCCATTTGGGTTATTAACTGTTTTGAAAAGAATTGTTCACCTTCCACGGAACTCACCGGACTATATGATTTACCTCGAGACTGCAGTACTGCCTTTGTTTTTTTCCACCCTTATTTTACATGTTAAGTATCTGCTCAAAGAGATGCCGGATACCCGATTTCCTAGGATTGTGGCCAATGAAAAAGTTCGAAGTCAGTTATTCTGGTACAGGAAGCTGAAAAATATCTGTAAGCGACATGGTTGCTCGATTAATGAGCGCTTTGAGGACCGGTGTGAATAGAAGCCGATTCGAGAAGCTTCAGGAGAAGTTGAAGGCATCATAGCTGAAGTTAGTGAAAAAACGTTGTCTAATCCCACGAAAAATAAAGAGTTACAATGTTGAACCGATTTCAACGGTTAGACCATCGTCAGTAACAAACAATAACTTTTTTCTTCCGTTTTGAAATGGGTTTCCACAACTTCGTCGTGAGTGATTTAGTTCGTTTTAGTTCCCATCATAGCTGGATGTTATAAAAACTAGAGCACTTTCATCGACCTGTCGCTTCTACAGATTTCTGGATATGAGTGTCAAATCCATCGATAGGGAGCAAAAAGTCTCCATGTTTGTTTTGCTTTGGGTATGTAGAGTTCGGGGGGACCTACTGAAGCTCAATAGTCGACTTCGCTTGATCAGGAACACACTGTGATCTGCTTGCTCAGCAGCAGGGGTGTACCTGAAGACCTAGAACACTTCTTGGCGATTCTGTGCTTGCGGAATTTCTAGTGTACAACTTTGTTGCGCCTCTGCTCTCTAGAAATGCTTTCCTTAGAATTCTGAATGGAGCTGAGTGGCTTCGACTTGCAAGGTATTGCCTGTCAGCATGGGCATATAGAGCGCAACTGGTGCAGCACTTCAACTGAGGAAATAATTTATTGGACTTCAACTTCAACTTTATACATACTCATTATGGAACATACACACCTCAAAAGATTTAAGGGATCGCTTTTTCTTGTAGACGTCAAAGACCCCAGATAAATCGGACAAAGTTCACAAAGTATTTCAGGTACCTGGAATTAGGTACCTAATGGACATGGGATGTCGAGCGATATCAAGCACCCTCTTGAGCCGAAGAATGAAATCTGAGCATTTTATCATCTATTATAATAATAGGATACATACAAAGTGATAACGCTTGAACGCCTGCACCGATTCTCTTCAAATTTTTTTTAAACTGACCGGCATGAAGAAAACTGGTGCAGATAATTCTACCAAGTTATAAATCAGATTCCTTCATATTAAAAAACAAGAAAAAGTGCAAAAACGAGGGAAAGTTGTAGAATTTGCCGGTAGAGGGAGCGCAAATTTGCATAATTAAAGTTTGTACTTGCATCCCGTGGTGACACGGGCTTTTCCACTAGTTTAATAATGATTAACATGACGTTTCCATTTGTTTTCGTCACGTCACGAGCGTCACGTCACGGTTGGGTTTTCTATTGATCACGTACAACCAATGCGTTACTAGGTAAGTGTAACTCCCTTAGTTTTCAAAGCAGGAAAATCATTAGCCACTTTTTGGAAAGCTCTCATTTTATCACAGCATCTCATTATCCCTAAGCCTCTGTAGTGTCAAGGAAAGCTGATTTATTACGCTCAGTTATAAACTAATATTGCTAAGTAACTAATAATGTGTAAAATTAATCATTATTAAATTATCTGACTGACTGTCTACCGTCCGTTTTTTTTTTTAACACAGAATGTGTTTTAGCCATGGACTAACTAGCCGAAAATGGAACGCGGGATGGTAACGAAATGTGTGACGGATGATTTTCACGTACAACCGAGTCGTTGCTAGGGAAATGGTACTTCGTCGTTTTTCATCCCACAAAATTCGTTGACCATTCGTTCGAAAGCTCTCGATTTATCCAACAATATTATGTTAACTACTGCGAAGTGCGTGTCCAACAAACTGAGTTATGAGCATGGTTATATAAATAATTGTTTACACACAGGTGATCATTCTCAATAATTGATATTGTGAACATGATTGCAACCGCTTGTTAATTTCTGATGATTTCATTGAGCTTGTGTTTCGATGATTTGATTCATAGCAGGTGATCTGAGTATTACGAAAACGGTTTGATTTGTGAAGCGGAGGTTAAATAATTTGAATAGGTAATTTCTATACTTTACACTCTAGGAAGCTGTAATTTCGTTTGTAGCCTCTTTAGGACATTTACTTGACGATGCTCAGGGTCCGGATCAGATGTGTGGCTCTTAAAGCTAATTTCTATGCTTTACACTCTAGGAAGCTGTAATTTCGTATGTAGCCTCTTTAGGACATTTACTTGACGATGCTCAGGGTCCGGATCAGATGTGTGGCTCTTAAAGCTAATTTCTATGCTTTACACTCTAGGAAGCTGTAATTTCGTATGTAGCCTCTTTAGGACATTTACTTGACGATGTCCAGGGTCCGGATCAGATGAGTGGCTTTTAAAGCTAATTTCTATACTTTACACTCTAGGAAGCTGTAATTTCGTATGTAGCCTCTTTAGGACATTTACTTGATAAATCGCTCTTGATTTATCACGAATTTATTTCGTATTTTTTTTCGTAGTTTCATACTATAACTATATAAATTGATGTTATAAATGAATAGTAAACAATGACGCTTGTTTGGTTGTCACTTGGTTGCGCGACAACGCAAACACATTCTGTGTTTCAATAATTTCGTCCGAAGTATGTAAATAGAGGTAACCGGGGGTCCAGGGGGCTTGCCCCCTGGCGAGGCGCGGAGCGCCGAGTTTTTTTTTTTTTTTTTTTTTTTTTTTTTTTTTTCAAGAGACAAAATCCCAAAATGTTTACTATATTAAAGAGAAACTTGGAGATCGTTTATGGGTGTGCCTGACACTAAGTTTTAAGCAAATAAAATTCGAAAAAAAAATCCAAAAATGTTTTGGACTAGGTACCCTAGGGGGTAACTTAGAAAACAATTTTCCCATTTTTTGCCTAGTGACGCCTCATTTCAAAGTTTTTTTTTAGAGCTGAACGCGATGGTGAAGCCAGATTGCGATATCTTACTCCGTTCTCGGATTAGAGCTGATTGCCATGAAGAAACTCGATTCATTCTGGTTTGGCTCAAGTCGAAGCTTATATCGCTGGTTATATCGCTGGCCTTTCTCCGTGTTCGAGTAGAAACAAAAAAGTTCCAGTCGTGTAGCATGATCGCATGAGCGAATTTTCATAGATTATCGTATTATATTATGTTACTATGTTTTGAAATTTGAGCACTTCGAGTACAAAGACATTGTTAACAACCAATTTCATGACAAATGACATTTCCCAATACTGTACTCGTGATAGGGATTCCAAATTTTCTGGGTATTGCACCTAAATGTAGCTTGAGTTAAGGGTTCCGGAAAAGAAAAATTCAAGAAAAAAATTGTTCGTGTTTCTAAAAATCACGAAAAATTAACCTTGAAAACGTTTTTCTCAAATTCTATTTATTTAAATAAAATAAATAACTATTTTACTTTACTTACTTTACGTAGCTCTACAGCCCTGGGTGGGCCTTGGCTTCCCTCACAATCTTCCGCCATCCAGCTCGGTCTGCGGCCTTCTGTTTCCAGTTCCTGGTTCCCAGACGTCTCAGATCCGCCTCCACATCCTGGATCCAGCGAACTCTCGGCCGTCCTGCTCTTCTTTTTCCCATTACACTAGCGTGCAGCAGCGCGTGGGGCATTCTGTCCTGCGGCATGCGCTGAACATGCCCCAGCCACTCTATCCGACGGACTTTGACAAACTGTACTATGTCCTCCTGTTGGTACAACTCCATCAGCTCGCGGTTGGTCCGTATTCTCCAACCTCCGTCCACGCGCACGGGACCAAAAACCTTCCGGAGAATTTTTCGCTCGAAGATACGAAGCATATTGGCAGTGGCAGCAGTTAGCGTCCATGATTCAGCACCATAGGTGACGATGGGGCGAATCAGGGTGCGATAGAGTCTGGTCTTAGTGGTCCTGGAGAGTAGTGTTGAACGGAACAGCTTGAGGTTCGCAAAATACGCACGATTTCCATTCAATATTCGCTTCTTTATTTCGCTTATTCCTTTATTCTCGTCATTGAGCTCTACGCCCAGATACGTGAATGATCGAACCTTCTCAAATGTGCACCCCCCCAGCGTAACATTTTGCGAGGACTCCCGCTCTCCATAACGAGGCATGTACATGTATTAAAAGTATGTCATGTATTAAAAGGAATTATTAAAAGTGGATCCGGACTTTTGAATACTTTGCTGAACAAACTATATGGTTTCGTACCTGAAATGCATTTGCCGGGTGGATACAACTATTGTGGTCCATTTACAAAACTTGATAAACGATTGAAAAGAGGAGATCCTGGAATTAATAAATTGGACGAAGGTTGTAAAAAACACGATGAATTTTACAAGGATCACACAGACACGAAAGAAAGACATGTAGCGGATAAAGCACTGGAGGAAGTAGCAAAAGAAAGAATGTACGCGAGTGATGCGAGTTGGAAAGAAAAAGCAGATGCAGCTGCAGTGAGAGTTGCAATGAGAAGTAAACGATTCTTTGGTATGGGAGTTCGTTATTTGAAAAATTTTTACTATAATAAATAACTATGATTACGAAAAAAATAGATTTAACCGAAAATCAACTAACCAAAATGCAAGCCGCTTACAAAAAGCGCAGATCTGTTACAGTTCGTTTGGCAGCGAAACAAATTTCAGGAAACGGAAAACATAAAATCAGTCTGTGGGAAACTCAATCAAAAGCATTTGAAAAAGCGAGAGGAGAAAAGAAAGGAATTACGTTAACTTTGAATTATGAACAACTACATTTGAATCACACGGGTGGATTCTTACCATTGTTATTTGCAGGAATAGGAGCACTTGGAGCGTTATTAGGTGGAGGTGCAGCAGTAGCATCTTCAGTAATAGATTCGAAACATAAAGGTGCTGAAGAAGCGGAAATAAAACGTCATAATCTCGAGATGGAAAAACTAGCTCAAAATGCAAAAAGTTTAAGTATTGGGTCCGGTTTAAAAAAACGAAAAAAACGGAAAACTACCAACCTTTGAGTAATTTAGATTTAAATCGTTTCGCGAAAAATTTTAAAATAAAACATTTCCGAGGTATTTTCATGAAGGATGAACTTCCTAATAGGTCTAAACCCGTTGAATGCGGAATTATTAATTTGGAAAATTCTAATCAAAATGGTAGTCACTGGACTTGTTATTTTAAAAAATCCGAAAAAGAAAAGTATTATTTCGATTCCTATGGAAACGCACCACCTCCTAAAGAGTTGGTAAAATACTTGGAAAATAAAAATATTTTTTACAATTCCGAACAAATTCAAAAGTATAACGATCCTCCGATTTGTGGTCATCTGTCTTTGATAGTGTTGAAAGAACTTTCAAACGGAAAATATTATGAAACTGTTTTAAAAACATGCAGAGGGAAATTGAATTCTTAAACTTAGTATAATATTGTTGTTTTAATGGAAATTTTCCATTAAAAACTTTTAGAAAAATTTAGGTGTATTCAGTACACCCATCTTTAAAGATTCAACGTGTATATGAAAATCTAAAAAAAAAAAAAAAAAAAAAAAAAGAGGGGTAAGTTAAAAGAATCTCTTTTCTAATAAAAATGTATGATTCGAAAAAAAATTATATATCCTATAATAAAATGAAACCCTATAACAAAATGTATGATGCGAGAAAACATTGTGAAAAGTGCGATGTTAGCACTACTTATAAAAACTGGGCTAGACATTTAAAGTCTAAGCGCCATGGAAAAAACGACCCGGACCGGACAATGACTATCAGAAAACCTAGGAAAGCGAAACCAGTATTTGTAAGACCGAGGAAATTGCACTAAGTATTTAATTTTAGTGAAAAAGTATTTGAAAAAAACATAGAGCCGAGAACTGAAGTTGGAGAAAAGGAAACTGCATTTAAATCTAGATTAGTAACTTACGATATTAAAAATACGAAGGGATTTAAAGATGCTTCCAAATTTCTTAACAGTATTAAAAATATCGTAACAGGTTTACTCAACAGGGAACTTAGAAAAATGAAACTAAAAGTTAATGTAGTTTTAATCGCAGAATTTAAAAAAGGAACTAACGAAAATAACATAGAGTATCATGAACTCAATTTCAAAACTAAAAACGTAATAATATTGCAGTCAGCAGAAGTTGCAAACTGTTATGATGAAATGAAACAAAAAATTCTAAATGAAATGGAATCGTTCGAAATAAAAGGATCGCAATGGCAACTTCACAAAATCAAGCATTTGGAACTGAACGTTAACAAGTACATTCCATTGAAAGGATCATCTTTCATCCCACTCCCTGATTTTCTACAAAGTAGAAAAGCAATTATAAATGTGCAAAATGACGATAATAAATGTTTCCTTTGGTCAATTCTGTCTGCATTACATCCTGCTGATAAAAATTCTAATAGAATAGGAAAGTACATAACATGGGAACATGAGTTTGACGAAGCGTTGAAAGATATCAGTTTTCCTATGAAACTTACAAGTATAAAATTGTTTGAGAAAAGAACTGGGATTTCCATAAATGTTTACTGTCTGGATGAAAAAAATATTATAGTACCCTTGGAAATAACGAAAGAGGAAAAGGAAAAACACGTTGACTTGTTGTACTTGAAAAACGAGGAAACTGAACATTACTGCTGGATCAAAGATCTATGGAAACTGGTTGGTCATAGTCAGCTAACAAAGGATGGTCACAAACGATTTTTATGTAAAATGTGTTTAAATAGCTTTGGAACTCAGGTCAAATTAAACGACCATAAAGAATATTGTGGAGCTCATAAAGCTGTTAAAGTAGAACTACCAGAACCTTATGATAACATCTTACAATTTGAAAATTATAAACGCTCCATGAAAGTTCCATTCGTTATCTCCTCAGACTGTAAAAGTTTGCTTAGAAAACTCCATACTTGTCAACCTGATGAAACTAAGGCGTTCACTAATAAGATACAGAAACACGAAGCTAGCAGTTTTTCATATTACATAAAGTATTCCAACGGATATTATAAACTTCCAGTCGAATATTCTGGTCCAGATTCTCCAAAAGTATTTTATCAGAAACTGAAAGAGGATGTTTTGCACATTGCTAAAGAATATTACGATAAAATTGTACCCATGAAACCATTGACTAACCAACAGAAACAGGAATTCAAAAATGCTAAAGCTTGTCACATTTGCGAGAGAGGTTTTAACGAATTGCCTCCAATGCTTGAAAAGAAACTCGAGGTGAAGGAAAAAGCTTTGGTATACTTTCACATGCAAGGAGATGAAAGTAATGCAAACAAAATACAAACGGAATTGAGCGAATTAAAACAAAATATCAATATGAACAAAAGTCGTGTGGCTGACCATGGCCATTTGTCAGGGGAATTTAGAGGTGCCGCCCATTCTCTGTGTAATTTGGAGTACCAATGTCCGAGATTCGTACCTGTATTTTTCCACAACCTGGCTGGGTACGATGCCCACTTATTTGTAAAACAACTCGGAGAGGATGAAGGGGAAATACTATTGATTCCAAATGCTGAGGAAAAGTACATTTCGTTTTCAAAGATTCTCAGGTACGACTCTGGAAAATTGGATATGAAAGGAAACCCAGTAATGAATAAAATTGAAATAAGGTTCGTGGATTCGTACAAATTTCTAGCGAGCTCTTTAGAAAAACTAGTAGGATACCAAGCAAAAGATCAATTTAAAGAATTAAAAAAACATTTCAGCCCGGAACAATCGGAGCTTTTGAAAAGAAAACTAGCTTACCCCTATGAGCATATGGACTGTTTGGAAAAGTATGATGAAACATCTCTACCACCTATTGAAGCAGTTTACAGCACACTAAATAAACAAAACGTAGAAGTACCTGAGTATCAAAATGCGCAAGAAGTTTGGGAAAAATTCGGTATTAAAAACATGAGAGAATTCACGGAACTTTACAACAAATGTGATGTCTTACTTCTCGCAGATGTAATGGAAAATTTCAGAGATATTACCCTGGCAACTTATAAACTAGATCCAGCTTGGTATTACACAACTCCTGGATTGGCATGGGATTGTATGATGAAAATGACAAAAGTAAAACTGGAGCTGTCGACTGATTACGATAAAATTTTAATGATTGAAAAAGGAATTCGTGGTGGTATATCGCAATGTAGTAACAGGTACGCGAAAGCAAACAACAAGTATATGATTGATAAATATGACCCAGCTAAACCTTCGAGTTACATAGCGTACGTAGACGCTAACAACCTTTATGGATGGGCAATGTCAAAATACTTACCATATGGTGGTTTTAAATGGGTAGATAACTTGAACATTGAAAAGATTGATGATGAATCTCCTAAAGGTTATATTTTAGAAGTTGACTTGGAATATCCTAAAGAACTGCACGATTTACATTCGGATCTACCACTTGCACCGGAAAACAGGATTGGAAATACAAAATTACCTAAACTGATGACAACTTTGTACGACAAAGATAGATACGTTTTGCACTACAGGAATTTGAAACAATGTCTGAGCATGGGAATGAAACTAAAGAAAGTGTACAAAGTTCTGGAGTTTGATCAATCGGATTGGTTGAAAGTGTACATTGACTTCAACACGGAACTGAGGACGAAAGCGAAAAATGATTTTGAAAAGGAATTTTTTAAATTGATGAACAACAGTATATTCGGAAAAACGATGGAAAATATCAGGGAAAGAGTCGATATCAAATTATGTTCAAACGGAAAGAAACTGGAATCATTGATAGCAAAACCTACTTTTGATCGTAGAACGATATTCACTGAAAATTTAGCAGCAGTTCACATGAAAAAGACTAAAATTCTTTTCAACAAACCCATCTACATCGGAATGAGCATTCTGGAAATTTCTAAAACTCTAATGTACGACTTTTATTATAACACAATTAAAAAACAATACGGAGAAAATGTCAAATTGATGTACTGTGACACGGACAGTCTGATCATGGATATCAAGACTGAAGACTTTTACTCGGATATTAAAAACAACATGATTGATCAGTTTGACACGTCCGATTATCCGAAAGATAATTACTACGGTATACCTCAAGTGAACAAGAAAGTACTTGGAAAATTCAAAGATGAAATGAACGGAAAAGTAATGGAGGAATTTGTCGGACTAAGATCGAAACTTTACGCGCACAAAACGTTCGAGAATCAAAAAGAAACAAAGAAAGCAAAAGGAATCAAGAAAAATGTTGTTGAACAGGACATTAAATTCAATGATTTCAAAGAATGTCTGTTACCTAACTAAGAAACCGATCTACAAAACGCAAATGATGTTTAGATCAAACAAGCACGATATTTATACCATTAAACAGAACAAGAAAGCGCTCAGTGCCTACGATGATAAAAGGCATATTCTAGACAATGGTATGGATACTCTTGCTTGGGGGCATCATAAAATTGGAATAGAAAAAGAAAATTTCATAGATCATCTGAAGGAACTTACGAAAACGCAAAACGAGAAAGAAAATGGAAAATGAAATATAAATGCAAAGGAAAATGGAAATGGAATTATAGGTAGGATTAAAGTAAATACTAAATTATAATTTTTATAAGGGATCCCTTATAAAAACCTAATATGGACCTCCTCTTACAAATATTCTGTGCACAAAGTTTAGCATAATTTGATTATCCTCTTCGATGCATTCAAAACAAATATTACCATTTCGTACTCTAACCCCACAATTTTTGCAAACGTTAATATTTTTGAAAGGAGTAAAATTTAGAATGTTTTCAGTTAGTTTATTTTTTCCATTGAGAAAGTTACGTTTCACAGTTGGTAAATCTAAAAACTTATGATACTTCCTCACGAAATAATCAGTCAGTTCTCCAGATTCAGATACTTCCCGCCACTCACTCTTGGAAAGACAATTTCCATCTTCTAGTTCTCTTAACGATTTAAAGTGTTCCATTTTATTTTATTGGAGAGATCCTTTTAACTTACCCCTCATCTGAATTGAATACTTAAAGGTGGGTCACGGAAAAAAAAAAAAAAAAAAATATTTTCTATAATAAAGAGATATGGGTTTAAGTGTCGAAGCATTAGATTTATGTGAAGAACATGGAGGTTTCTGGAAGTTGGTAAAGACACCTGAATTTCAATTTTATGATAAAAACCTTTACGCACTAGAGGATATTTTACATGAATTGAAGGAGTATAGATTTCATAAATTGTTGTACAGAGAACGTTTATTTGGTGTCGATGGTAAACCACCGCTCCATACAAAGAAGCAAGTAAAGGCATACCTTAATGAAAAAAAGATTAAGGTTCCTAAAAATGCTACTGAACATCAACTTCGAAAATTGGCTTATAATGAGGATAAAGCCAAACTGAAGAAGCAGTTTGAGGATCAGTTTCGAGATTGCTAAAGCTCAGAATGCTTGGGGTATGAAGGAGATTTTATTTTTAATGAGCTGGGTTCATTAAAAGTTCTTATGCTACAAATTCAGAAAAGATCTGGCGTGACGTCATTTTAATTTAAGGCGTTCAATTTATTTTTCTAGTGAAAACATCAGAGGGAGCTAAATTTCGAAAATATCGAACCCTAAATAGTCCTAATTTTGCATTTTTATTTACGATTGAAAAATTTTTTAGAGTTCACTAGAGTTTCTGATAAAAAATATTTAAAAAAAAAAAGTCAATGGCTCTGATGTTTTATGGTAAAGTTTTATCAGGGATTTAAGTCACTAAACCGAAAAAGTCACTGGTTCTGATGTTTTGCGTTAAAAAATGTGTTCTGTCGTTTTGTGTTTAAAAGTTTTATCAGGGGTTTAACAGAAAAGCATTTTTAACAGGGTTTAGCACAAAAGCAGTTTTAACAGAGATTGAAGTCAGAAACATTTTTAACAGGGATTGAAGTCGGTGAGCCAGGAATGGTATACTTATACTACTTATATATATATATATATATATATATATATATATATATATATATATACATATATATATATATATATATATATATATATATATATATATATATATATATATATATGTCCTTCCAGACGATAACTCTCCTTAGGATTTATATAAAAATTCCGTTCTTGTCTCAAAAAATCAAGCTTTCCAGCGAAAAAACGGGTTCGTTGGCCAGCATTTTTTGAGCACATTAAATTGGTCAAATTTCTCAAACAAGTGAAGAAAAATTCACTAAAAATCGGAAAAAACGGCTAAAAATTGCAGAATTCACATTTGTAGCAGAATATTGTTCAAATAAAGTTTATCAACAATAAAATAGAACATTCGAAATAATTTACGGAAATTCGTTCATATGATGACTGGAACTTCTTGCATTCGAACTGTTGTAATGATTACACTGCCCAACAAAAAACTATGTATATATATATATATATATATATATATAATTTTTTTTTTTTTTTTTCAAGTCGTGCCCTGACGAAACTGGTACCTACTGGTCCTAGGGGTTTTCGAGGGTGCTGAATCTTAAGCCCGTTTTTCACGTAAATGTATAATTTTTGAGGTACGGCTCCTGCATTTTTGAAAAAATCTCTTAAATTCTAGGATAATTTATGTTCGATTAAAGGTTCCATTCTTGTTGGAAATTTAACGCTGAATACGACTATTACTATGATGGGACCCACAAGACTATATATATGGTGGGTCTGAAATGCCTCCTTGATTCGGTCTGTTTTGCCTAAAAACTGCCAAACAATGGGGATTTTCAAAAAAAATTTTTTTCTTTTAATACTAATTACACCACTCGGCGACCTGAAAAAAACTTTCTATTTCTGCGTCGAGTGAGACAGCTCTGGAGGTGTAATAATTGATTTTTTCGATTTTTCAATTACCGAAAAACGTATTTCTTGTAAATTTTTGACAACTTATTTTTTTCATGTTATATTGCCAAAAACCACGTAACAGTACTAAACTGGTTTTGAACCCATGGCTATAAGTATGGGATATCTTCCGGCCCAGGTTTAAGCCTTTGCATAGCTTAATTACTAACGGACATTTGGTGATAGTTTAATGAAAAACTCATTAGTAAACCAACAGAAATAAGGTAAGTGGAAATTCATATTCTTCTCCGACCGAAGAAGCGATGCATAAAATATATTGTTAGAGATTGTAAAGGCGACATAAGGGCTGCCAGGGAAGAAAGGGGGGAGAAAAGAAGTCGATGGAAATCCGATGACCTCCCCGCCTTTCGACAGCCTAAATCACGTAAAAAGCAGGAAACTCGTGATTCGAGCCGAATAGAGTTAGGGCGGGTGTAGGGGTGGGGGATGAGGGTGGTAGGGGGTTAACCCAATAAAGATTTCCAACCCCTTACCCCCTCCTCTTCTACCAGGGTGCCCTTTCCGACATAAATGCTAAAAACACCCCCCTCCTGTCGGCCCTTCTGACCCCGTTCAAGATCGGACCCTCTTGCCAAACTATCTGACGTTAAGAGGTATTTAATATGTTATGAGCGTCGTTTTTCCCTCCGGAGGCCTCTCCTCCCACATCACTCCCGTAAGAGGCGTTTTAATGAAACATTACTTAGATCTGGAACGTTGATACTGTTTTACGCTAAGCGAGAGCACGACATCGTTTCGGTAAAGGGCACATCGACCTAAATAGGGGGAACCACATTAAATCAGTATTATCAAATTATGGAGACACGAACGAATTTAAAAATAGACAGTCCTTCTGAGCTGAACATTCGTCTATAATCATTAATGAACTTTATATATATATATATATATATATATATATATATATAAATTTATATGTATTTTATTTATTTATTAATGTTATATATATATATATATATATATATAAAGACGCACCAAGGACTCATGAAATTATTTCTATTCTTCTATTTTCTGTGATCAAGACTTGCTCGAAATATCAGAATCAATTCTTTCGTTCTATATATCTGTCTAAATTTTTTTCTAACAAATAATTATATATATATATATATATATATATATATATATATATATATATATATATATATATATATATATATATATATATATATATATATATATCAAGGAGCACCGCCAATAACCCATTATTTTACACATTTAAAGAACCCGAATAATAATCTATCAAAAGTATATCAGAAGTAGGGGAAAATAAATATAATACGGAAACTCTTCAATGATGCTAGTCAATCAACAAAAAATAGAATAGTTAAAAAACTAGTCGAGGAAAATTCATTAGATGAATTTGGTCGAGCAGTGCAAATTAAAATGAGGCAAGAAGGAAAAAGAGATGCAGCAAACCTCTTGAGAGATTTCATGGCCTCACCAAGGCGGGCTACTAAATTCAAAAAATCAGTTAGAAGAAGCATTGAAGGAGTTCCCAGTGCTAAATTCACACCTAATGAAGCTTTATCACTGATTGTATCGACTCAGCTGACAAAACAACAGTACCTACTGTTACGAAAAAGTGCCGATGAAAAGAAGTCCACTTTGTATCCTTCATAAAACTTAGTTTTGAATGCAAAAAAATCTTGCTACCCCCCTGATTCAAGTGTAATTATCAATGACACTCTGGTAGAAATAGAACTTCAGTCTATCGCCGGTTTTTTATGGATGACAACCATTTGTTATCCAATACCTTAAAAAACGACGAGTCATATGATACCCTCAATTTTCTATTTAAATGGGGATGGGATGGGTGTGGCGTTCTGAACAAATACAAGCAACTGGGAAGTGACGGTACAGTAGTTGATGATTCTGCTGCTCTAATTACTTCATTCGTACCCATTCAGTTTTACTTACGCCTTAGATGAAAACAGTGCCGAATTTACCCTATGGCATAATTCTCGAACCTCTTCCACTAGATACTGTCGACCAGTACGTCTGCGATTCATAAAAGAAACAGCCGACGAAATAGTCAACGAGGTCTCTCACGTGAGTCAACAGATTGAAAAACTACAAACTACTGAAGTCGAAGTTTTCGGCAGGAGAATTACGTTTATGTCCCAGTTTTTATTAACCCTTTCAGTCCCGAATTATTTGTAATGAACAGAAAAATTTCAAATTTCGCACACTATCTACTATTGGTCTAAATAAGCTCTGATAAAAATTTCATGACCCTAGTACCATCGGTTCAAAAGATGTACCATGTACAGTATAGTGCGCAATGAGACTCAAGCGGTGCTGTGAACAATTTCGAATGTACAGTGTACTGCACAATGAGACTCAAGCGATGCTAGCTACAGGTTGGGTAGCTAGCATCGCTTGAGTCTCATTCAAACAAAAATTCACAGCAGGTTCAAATTCGAACATATTTATTGAACAAATTTATTGAACAATAACTATGAAGCTAAAAATAATACCCTTGATCAAGAAATAAGGCAGGGCGAGTAAAGTAAAGACTCTTTTGTACTTGGAAATCACAGAAACACATTGTATCACAAAATTATTTCAGTAAATTAGCAAAAGTAAAATTTATGGCTTCACATGCATGCGGCAAATTATAAACAGCACCAAAAACTGGCTGGTAGTAGGTACATGAAAATCGCGAATTTATTTGATGAACGGCTTATTCATCGTAAACAGCTCTCCTATGATGTCGTTTCTTGGTATTATCGTGCCAAAATTGTTTCCAACTAACGTTCTCCAACATCCACAGGGGTGCTGCATGACAAAATCTACACCCGTAATCATTCCCAATAATGTCTAGACGCCGAAATCGGCATTTTCCCCGCCGAAGTTTCGACGGTATTCTCATATTTTTGGATTTAGAACATCACACGATCCACATCGCTCTGATGCTATTGTACAACCTACTGTACAGTACGTTTGAACGCGAGGCCACGATCCACGTCGCTCTGGTGCTATTATACAACCTACTGTACACTACGTTTGAACACTTGGCACAACTTCATTTCGCAAATAACCAACTCGATTTTTGCTTCTATAGTAACTAAAGGACGTCTACAATCAATACCAAGCATAAAAGAGCTGATGGATCGTATTTATATTGCAAAAAAACCCAAAAATTGTGGTGCTTATCTGTATCTTCCATGACGGGCGGGTGGAGGACGGAATGAATCAGCAAAAAAGGCTTTATTTTACATTATGTGGAACTTAAAGTCACGCTACCGTCGTTGTTAGGGGATTGTAGTTGCTGTTGGACATAAATTATGGCCCTTAAACGGCTCTGGTTGTGGAAAACTAAGTGAGAAGGTCATGTACAGTGGACTGCACAAAAATACTGAAAGGGTTAACAATGGTTGATGGCAAGGTTTGCAACGCTCTTTCGTCAAACAAATGCACTCAAAAATGTTACATATGTGGAGTGACGTCGAGAAATATAAATAATTTGAGTTTAAATAATGAAGTTTCTGAAGAAAGTTTATCATGGGGACTCTCTCCTCTACATGCTTATATTAGATTTATGGAATGTATTCTCCATATTTCTTATAAACTGGAAGTTAAAAAATGGATTGCTCGCTCACTTCAGGAACAAGAAGTTGTCAAGAGGCGCAAAAAGCAAATAATAGATTATTTTCGTTCACGAACAGGCCTGCTTCTTGAGAACCCAAAGCAGGGTTTGGGGAATACCAACGATGGGAACGCAGCAAGAAGATTCTTTTCAGACGCTGACGCATGTTCTTCCATAACTGGGGTAGATAGAGGACTTATTGAACGGTTCCGCGTCATACTGAAAGTTTTGGCCTCAGCTCGTGAAGTTAATAACACCACTTTTAAGCAATTTACTTCTGATACAGCCAAGCTGTACGTGAGCTTGTACGACTGGTACCCAATGCCAGTAACAGTTCATAAAATTCTCATTCATGGAACCCAAATAATCGAGAACTTTCTGATCCCTATTGGGCAACTGTCAGAAGATGTAATTGAAATTAGGCACAAGGAATTCAAGAAATTCAGGGACGGACATTCCAGAAGGAATTCCAGAATAAATACGAACAGTGATGTGCTGCATAACGTGCTTGTAACATCTGATCCACTCATCACGAGCTTGAGAATTTTCCCGCCTTCAAAGGCTATTGAAGATTTAGACGACGAAGTCCTTAAATTACTAGCAGATGGCCTGTCAGAATTTGACGACGAAGAAAATGACAATGATTGAGGAATAAGTGACTTGTCACATGTCAATTGTTCGCTTTTAAATTCTATTTTGTTCTTCTTTTCTAGTCTCATTTTCCTGTAAGAACCTGAGTTATTTTTTCTTTAGTTCCTAATATGCAATAGAAGGATTAAATCACTTTATTTTATATTAAAATTTTCTCATATTACCTACGTATATAATATAGGTATTATCGTTCAAAAATATTGTTTTCTTCATTTCGCTTGGTATCCCCATTTTTCGGTAGGTACTTATATTTCCTGAACGGCTCAAGATAATCCCAAATTTGATTTCACTATCGAATTCAGCGAGAAAAAACCTAGCTAGAGACGTATTCAAAGTGTGCCAAAACTAAAAAACTGGGGCGCTAAGAATTTCGACTTGCTAGATTGGCGTTCTGGACCAATGTGCGGCGGCAGCTGAACTGTTTGAACCTTCTTAAAACAAAGTTGGTTACAGTGTGATCAGGAACCGGAACGAAGCTAAACGCAGAGAAAGAATAAATAGTCAAATGTTTTAAGCCGCTCCAGGAATTATAAAGGTGCGTAGAGAGGTTTGCGGTCTGGGTTGGGAGACTACTCTGCTGAGATAAGCAGCTCCTGATCACGAGGGGGATAAACACCCACAGCAGCAAAACCACTCGCTTTTGTGTCCGCCCCATTATACCCCCTTTCTATTTATCCGTGTTGTGAAATATTGAACCGCCGCTGTTTAGGCAGTACGTGGGGTTTTCTTCCTCTCTCGTAAATTCCATTTTCATTCCGTGGTTTCCTCTCATCTCAGTGCCGTATACCTACAACTTTAAAAAGGAAACAATAGTTCTACTTTTGCTTCTTCACTACCGAAGATAAGGAATGCACAACATTCTTGCTGGAGGTTGATTAAAAGTTCCAGTCAAGCAGCAAGACAGTATGAGCGAATTTTCGTAAATAGTCTTATTAAGTTAGGTATGTTACATTGTTTTAAAATTTGATCACTTTGAGAGCAAATGATTTGTTGAGAGGAGATCTGGCGTCCGTGGATCTGGAGTTATTTGACGTTCGTCGTAGACATCGATGCTCCCTCTTACGTTCCTCCTGGCATGTCCGCAGTTAATAATACGTCCGTAGAATTTAGATTGTCTTTATATTTCTAATTGACATGAATATGTCTTTTCGCTGGGGTCAATCCAAAATTATGTCCCCTCAAAAGCGAGATCAATCTTGTCCATAAAAAATCGTTACCATGTTTGCCATGGTTTCTTTGTTTTAATGACCGAACAGTCAGCATACAATTTCGGCATAAATCGAGAGCTTTCCAACGAGTGGATAACGATTTTTGTGAGTGAAAAACCTACTGGGTTTCGAGAGACAATTGCCCTTGACTGTGTTATCCTTCAATTTCTCTATAGTTTAACTAATTCTTTTAACATGAATATGTCTTCGCTGGGGTTGAAATTCGATACGGAGACTCTTTGAGACATTAAGAGACGATTGAAATTGAGTAACCATAATGAACTAATAATGTGTAAAATGAATCATTATTAAATGATCTGACTGTAGAACCTGGTCTACCGTCCGTTTTTTTTTTTTTTTTTTTTTTTTCCAAATATGTTGAGTTTACTTCCTTTCTGTTGTGGAAGTAAGTATCATACAGTCTTTCATTTCAGTTCTTTCATGTTCGTGGTCAAATAAGTGGTTGGCGTAATTGGATCGTCTAGTGTTCAGTCTGAAAGATCGCATATGTTCAGTGAATCTCGTTGTTAAATTGCGTCCTGTTTGTTCAATGTATGCGTGTTTACAGGTGCATATCATTATGTAAGCTCCGCTTCTGTCATATATGTGGAATTTGTCAATGTTAGGCCAGGTATCTAGAACGGGTGGCAGGGGTTACCCCTGCGAAAGTTGGTAATAAGGCATAACTAGAACAGAGGTTATCTCTCAAACCCTGTGAACTCCTGCACCAGCTGTGACTGCAGGGGTACCACCTATGCTGTGTGAGGAGAGTCTCAATACCGCGGATTGATTAGGGATGTTTTTTTTATTTTTGAAATGCGAGCTTGCGAGCATCCAGACCACCAAACAATGCACATCATTCAGATCTATTTTTACAATTAATCTAAATTTTACCAGAAGGATTGATTAAAAATATTTTTTATTGTTTTTAAGATGCCAGCATCTAGACCACCAAACTGTACACATCATTCTGATATATATTTTTTAAATATTCTACATTTTACCAAAAGGATTGATTTAGGATTTTGTATATATGTATATATATATATATATATATATATATATATATATATATATATATATATATATATGGTGTTGGGAACTGCTAAGTAGGAAACATGGAGACACTTGGATACCAACAAGTTTCGTGGACACAGAGACGCTTTTTTGTTTCATAAAAAATTACTTTTCTGTTGGTTACCGTGAGAGATTTCGAGTTCGGAAATATAATTTGTATTCTTACCTGTTTTTCGTACGTTTCTAACAGTGGTGTCAGAAGTGGGATAATTGAGAATGAGTGAACAAGAGGAAGTGCGAGAACCGACGTCGGAGGGGCAGCGATTACGAAGTGGCTGAGTGGTTACAGTACCAGTCCCGAACCCTAGCGACAGAGAGATCCTCGCACCCCAGGAAGACGACGGTGCTGCAGAAGGGTTAGCAGCAGAGGTACAACGGAGGGTATTGCAGGCAGTGGATGGACAACTACGTGGTTTCTATGAGAACATGATGAGGGAAATGCGCGCGTGGCGTGAGCACGGGAGGCTAGAAACAAGCAGCCAGGCAGCCAGCAGAGACCCACCTCGGTGTCAGGTAGGCCTTAACATTCAAAACTCGGACTCTGACGTTCAAAATTCAGACAATGTTCGAAATTTAGGCCCTAACGCTCGAAATTTAATTAAACCCGGCCGGTATGATAACAGCTCCAACTGGGGAAATTATTTGGCCAAGTTTGAGAGGGTAAGTCGCAGTAATGGCCGGGGAGGGGAAGATAAGGCCGTGCACCTATTGACCAATTTGCACGATGCCGCCTTGGATGTTGTTTCCAATTTGGGCCCCGACCCCTCATTTCAGGTGATGGTAGCCGCCCTAGAACGGCGTTATGGTACCGCCGGGCGAGAGCACTTGTACATGGCCCAGCTCAGAGGGCGTGCACAGGGACCAAAGGAGGAGCTCATGGCATTTGCGACAGGGGTAGAGAGCCTAGCTCGTAAGGCTCTACCAGGGGCAACGCCAGCTGCCGCCGAGGCCATGGCCTTACAACAGTTTTATGACGGCCTAAGAGACGTAGAGCTACGCAAACTCGTGCTGGCATATCCCACAACCACTCTGAGTGGGGCAGTAGAGTATGCAGTCCAAGCAGAAGCCAACCTGCTCCGGGCCAGTGGCGGGCTTGGCGTGGCTACAATTCGGGCAATGGAGGAAGGAGACAGCGACCAAGGGGAGGTACGGGCAGTAGGAGCTAGCCAGAGGCCCTGCACCAACAGCATTCAGTGCTGGCGTTGCAGTGCAATGGGCCACCTCGCTCGATTTTGCCCCACAGTGAGGTGTTTCCGCTGCCAGGCGATGGGACACATTTCTCCAGATTGCCCCAGGGGACAGCAGAGACAGCAGCAGGCGGGAAACGGACAACGGTTGTAGGGGGAGGGGGACCTATGACCAGAAGAAAAAGGACACAACCCCGCACAAAGGAAAGTTCACCTGTGGTCTATAGGCTAAGTTCGGCAGCGTCAATCCTCGTGCCAGGGGACATAAACGGCCAGGCCTGTACAATGGTAGTGGATACCGGCGCCATGGTCACAGTTGTACGGCGGGGGTTGCTGGCAGTAGGGCCGAGGGAAGCACAAGGTGGCAGGGATATGGTACTGCGCACGGTGACAGGCCAGGAGTTCCCAGTGGAAGGGCGTGTGGTGGCCCAGGTGGGGTTGGGAAGAGGAAAGGCTTGGGAGCACACGGTCTGGGTTGCCAACATTAAAGATGACTGCATTCTTGGCATGGATTTTTTGGCTAAAGTGAGGTGCAAAATTGACGCAGCGGCAGCCCAGGTCACGACGGAGGAAGAGGAGGAAGGAAACCTGGTGCGGGAACTACGGGGGAAGGAAGAGGAAGAAGAGCAGGAAGCAGGTGAGGAAGAGGAAGAAGAGCTGGAAGCAGGCAAGGAAGAGGAAGAAGAGCAGGAAGCAGGCGAGGAAGAGGAGGAAGATCAGGAGACCAGCGGGGAGGAGGAAGGGATGGCAGATTTGGGGAAAAGGGAAGAAACCAGCAGAGGGTCGACGCATGTGCAAGGGCTGATCCAACGAGCGAAGGAAGGGTTAACCGAGCCAGAACAGGATTTGGTGGCCAAACTGATCGAGGAGTTTGCAGACGTTTTTTCGGCACAAGGTGATAAGTTAGGACGGATAGAGGGTGTACAACACGAAATTGTGGTAGAACCGGACGTGCCGATTCGGCAGGCTCCATGCAGGATCCCGGTCCACCGGCTAGAGGAGGTAGATGTGCTTATTCAGGAGATGGAGCGTGATGGAGTCATAGAACCTTCAAGCAGCCCCTGGGCTAGCCCAGTCGTCCTGGTTGGTAAAAAAGATGGCTCAACACGATTTTGCATCGATTACAGGAAGCTGAATGAAGTGACCCGAAAAGATGCACACCCCCTACCCCACATTGATGATCTCCTGGTGGCGACAAGAGGAAGTTCGTGGTTCTCCTCACTGGACTTGAAGAGTGGGTACTGGCAAGTACCCGTGAAAAAGGAGGACAAGCCGAAGACAGCATTCTGTACGCCCCGTGGGCTATGGCAATTCAAAGTTATGCCGTTTGGCTTAACCAACGCGCCGGCGACTTTCCAACGGGCCATGAACCGGGTGTTGCACGCTCTTGTGAGGAGAGGACGCGTTCGGGTGTACCTGGATGACGTGAGGGTGGATGCAGCGACGTTCTCAGAAATGATGAACTGGTTACGAGAGGTATTCCTTCTGTGCCGTGCCAATGGCTTGAAACTAAACGCAAAAAAATGTGACCTGTTCAGACGCAGTATCCCCTACTTAGGGTATGTCATCTCATGCGAAGGTGTACACACGGACCCAGCAAAGGTAGAACGGGTAGCCACATGGCCCACGCCAACATCAGCCAAAGAAGTACATGGTTTCGTTCAGTTCTGCTCGTACTATCGACCTTTTGTAGCTGACTTTGCACGACGCGCAGCCCCCTTGTACGAAGTTGTCAACAAGAAGGACGCCTTTGTTTGGACGGCCGAGTGCGAGCAGGCGTTTCAAGATCTAAAAGCAGCGCTCACAACTGCCCCAATACTAGGCCACGCCCAGCCAGACGTCCCATATATCCTGGATGTAGATGCGAGTAGCACGGCAGTTGGAGGTGTGTTGTCACAGCGCCAAGGGGAAGCCGAAGTTGTCCTAGCTTACTACAGCCGCTGCTTAAGCCGGGCAGAACGTAACTACTGCGTTACTCGGAAGGAGTTATTAGCCCTGAAACTTGCATTGGAACATTTTCGGCACTATGGGTTGGATGGAGGGATACCATTGACCGTCCGCACTGACCACGCGTCTTTGCAGTGGCTCCGAAATTTTAAGCAACCGGATGGACAGATGGCAAGGTGGTTAGAGGCGTTGGCGCCATTCAACCTAACCGTACAGTACAGGAAGGGTGCCTCTCATGCAAACGCCGATGGTTTGTCAAGACGACCCTGTCAGGAGTGTAAGTACTGCAGCCGACAGGAGGAAAAGGATGCCCATGAAGAAGAAGTTCGGCGGGTGCAGGTGCATGGGGGGATTGCATGGCAGGAAGAGCAGAGTAAGGACGAGGAGGTAGCACAGGTACGAGGGTGGGTGCAGGAGGGAAGGCGGCCGGATTGGCAGTCGGTAGCCGCATACGGGACTACTACAAAAGCCCTGTGGGCCATGTGGGAGAGGATGATCGCGGAAGAGGGAATATTGAAGAGGTTGTGGGAAACTGAGGCAGGTGCTGGAAGCGTGAAGCAGATCATTGTTCCTAGGCAGTGTTGGCATGAAGTACTCCGCACCATGCACAAGGTCTTTCACTTTGGGACCCAGAAGACCATCACGGAGTTGTGCCGTAATTTCTGCTGGGAGGGTCTACAGCGGGATGCGCGGGAGTTTGGCAGAGCGTGCCAGGCCTGTAGGGATGCGGGTCGACAGGGAGGAAAGCGAGCGCTGCTGCAAGAATATCGGGTGGGAGCCCCCTTCAAAAGAGTGGCCGTAGACCTCATGGGGCCATTCCCGCAGTCCAGTCGGGGGAACCGGTACCTGGTGGTGGCTGTAGATCAGTTCACCAAGTGGCCGGAAGCGTTTCCCACGCCAGACCAGCAAGCAGAAACAGTAGCCACGAGATTAGTAGAAAATCTGATGTCGCGGTTTGGAATTCCTAGAGAGATCCATACAGATCAGGGTCGAAATTTCGAAGCTGGAGTATTTGCGGATGCACTGAGGATCCTGGGGGTGAACAAAACGCGCACGACGCCCCTCAGGCCCCAAAGCAACGGGTCGGTCGAGCGCTTTAACCGAACACTGCTGGAAATGCTGCGGAAGGTTGTCGCCACCCACCAGAAGGACTGGGATAACCACATAGCCTGGGCGTTATTGGCGTACAGAGCCTCCATCCATCGTTCAACTGGGTTCTCGCCGGCCATGTTGACTTGTGGGAAGACCCCCACCTTCCCGGCGGACCTATTAACGGGAACTGCGCCCACCCTTGAGAAAGATCCAGCCTATGCTGCCAATTTGCGCCGCAGGTTGGACGAGGTACACCGGGTGGTACGGGAGACACTCGGGAAAATCGGGGAAGAAGCCAAGAGGAGGTACGATGTGCGTGCCGAGCAGCCTCGGTTTGTGGCTGGGGATCGCGTGTGGCTGGAAGAAGGGAAGAAGGGACTGACACCCAAGCTCCAGCGGCCTTGGAGGGGACCGTGTGTAGTGCAGAAACAGATAACGGACGTCGTTTTCAGGGCCCGCCTACCCCATGGCCGGTGTCGCGTTGTCCACGCCGACCGGCTCCAACGCTGCGAGGAGGAAGAGGATATGGTGTTGGGAACTGCTAAGTAGGAAACATGGAGACACTTGGAGACCAACAAGTTTCGTGGACACAGAGACGCTTTTTTGTTTCATAAAAAATTACTTTTCTGTCGGTTACCGTGTGAGATTTCGAGTTCGGAAATATAATTTGTATTCTTACCTGTTTTTCGTACGTTTCTAACAATATATATATATATATATATATTTATTTATTTATTTATTTATTTATTTGAGATGCGAGCATCCAGATCTCCAAATTTGAAAAAAAAATAGGAAATCTCATAGACTCTACTGAGATTGAACAGGGTCGAGCGACAAATTGCTTGACTGGGAAGTGCTCAACTCCGATAATGATTTCTAATTACTATATTATTGCATCTAAACCTCACAACTTTCGATCAAAGTGAGTATCTGTGTCATCAGTCAAAGATGTGTTATAATTGCTGGTGTTTACCGCCGATTAGATAATGGGGGTAGGACTACAGGCAAAAGCAAGCAGGCAAAAGTGCTGCCCCCCAACTTTTTAAAATTACAATGAAATACCTAATGTAAATCTATTTTTGAACATTTCAAATGTCAACTATGAGAAAGAGGGAACTAACGATTTCAAATCATATTTTTAAAATTACCGAAAGATGATTTGGAGAAGTGGAGATATCTCTTTATGAAAATGAAGGGCAGGACACACCCGACCTATCATCGCGGGTGCCCATTGTATAACCCTTGAGGTGTATGTGGGATTGGTGTGCCTGGGGTGGGTTTGATACAGTGTTGGGCATAATCTTATCGTCGAATACGATTGTAATCGCGATAATTATTCGTTGATTCTTAGTCAACTGCGATTATATTCGTATTCGTGTAATCGTATTCATCTGTCGGCGATTACACGAATACAACCCATAAAAACTTCCAGTCATGCAGCATGATCGTATGAGCGAATTTTCGTAAATTATCGTACCTATTGTATAATGTTGAATTGTTTTGAATTTGAGCTTTTTGAGTGCAAGGAAATCGTTAACCATTAATTTTATGAAAAAAAAAAACTTATTCTAAATAATAACCTGCTATTCAAATAGAGGTTTTGAATTTTTAGCTTTTTTGCAGTTTTTATCGATTTTTTAGCAAATTTTGATAAATTTTAAGTACATTTTTCAGCATAATTGTGTACATACATTTTTGGATGTTCTATTTTATAGTTAATAAACTTTATTTGAGCAATATTCTACCAAAAAATATAAATTGAACGATTTTTAGCCATTTTTAGTGATTTTTTTAGTACATTTTTTGAAATGTGACCAATTTAATGTGCTCAAAAAGTGTTGTCCAACGAACTCATCCTTTCTTTTGAAATGCTTGATTTTTTGGCGAAAGAACGAAGTTTTTATCTCAATTCTATCGAGAGTTATCGTCTGGAATGACATATATATATATATATATATAGTTTTGATGGAAGATGAAAACACTCGCGTGTAATATTGATTTGAGGTATTACAGAAGGTTGGTAAATATTCTCTCGCGAAATATTCTCTCAATTTTGTAAGATCATTTAAGTGTTTCCTATCTTTTACCAACCTTCTGTAATACCTCAAATCAATATATATATATATATATATATATATATATATATATATATATATATATATATACTATATATATATATATATATATATATATATATAAAAAAGCGTTAAAATCCAGGAATCATTTCAGAATGCCTCAAAACAGATTTCGAAGAAGAAAATTTTTATTTTAAAATTTTTGGAGCCATTGCAATAGCTTTATTTTCTAAGAAAATTCGATAACAATGCGTCGCGGTCATCAATTTCAATAGGGCTTCGTCCCTCCTATAAAATGCGAAGCCTAGCTAATATTACGTTGCTTCAGAGGGACGACCTTAAAGCGAATTCAACGATTGGAGCCCAGCCTATTTGTCTCAAATCTATTTCAATAGGACGTCCCTCTGAAGCTAGGTAATAGCAAGGCTTCGCATATTATAGGAGGGACGCCCTATTGAAATTGATAACCGTGACGCATTTGTATGGGTTGTATTCATGTAATCGCCGACAGACGAATACGATTACACGAATACAAATATAATCGCAGTTGACTCAGAATCAACGAATAATTATCGCGATTACAATCGTATTCGTATTCGACTATAAGATTATGCCCAACACTGGTTCGAGACCGTTTTATTCGAAAACCTACTAAAGCAGTGTGCATAACTGTGCCAAAGACATTTGAAACCGGATTAGGCAGATTTGTAAGCAATAGGATGTGTTAGATTTGCTTGTAAGAATCAAGTGAACTGGAATACATTCCCATTTATAGAATGGAAACATCCGAGTCAGTCGGTAAATAAAAATGTGAACCACTCGTGAAACGTATGAACTAAAACCTTTAGCTTTTGACCTTTAAAAAGCTTTTTCATTTTGTGAGAAAATACCTTCTGTTTCCTTACTTTGGATTCAGTTGAGAGAATTTGTTAGAATGTCAATTGAATTTTCTCGCTAAGATTGCGAGAACTGAATACAAACTCACCATTGAAAACACCCTAGTGGTCGGCAGTATCTATATAAATTCCTTCAAGGTCGATCCCAGTTCCGTAACGTAAGCTGATACTATAGAAGCTTTCGAGAACGTGTTTCGTCACATTGCATTATCCTTCTTCACTCAAGGCTAGGTAGGTACGTAGTACAAAAGGGCTCCCTTTCCTCTCACCCCTGAAACTTCTCTTCCTGCAGAAAGACCCTTTAAAACCCGGGAGGCGGGCCTGAGTGGTTGGGAAGCGATGCGTGACTTCAGCATCACTCTTGCACGTGCCACCAACACCACGCCCTTGAGAGACCCTTTCAATTATGCATCATACCCAAAACCTATTCGATGACGCAGTTTGACAGGAAGGGTCTTTACGAGAAAACTCCATTCCTTAATTTTGCATGCCCTCATCAGGGTTGCCACCTTCTGAATATGAAAGTTCAGAACATTTACGGGTTGGGGATTGGAAATTAACTCATTTAAATTTATACGAACTAAATCATTCGCGATGAAGTTGTGGAAACCCATTTCAATAAAAAGCGGAAGTTGAAGAATAACGTTGTCTATTTCCTTGAAAATAAAGAGTTGCAACATTAGATCGATTTCGACGATTAGGTCATCATCAGTAACAATTTGTTGTTGTTGAAATCGATCTAACATTGAATCTCTTTATTTTCGTGGAAATAGACAACGTTATTCTTTAACTTCCGCTTTTTATTCACTTAAATTGTATAATAACACCCCGAATTTTCAATACACTTCTTGAATTTGTACACATCGATGTTAAGTTTACATCGTATGAATGAAGGGTAACTATTGCTTAAACATTCAGTGAACGACAACATTTATGTTACATAAAGACATTTTTAGGGAATTTTTTAGAAAATTAAGCTATTGCTATGGCTAAATTTTCGAAAATTGTCATAATTCAAATCCTTTTTGAGCCATTCTGGAAGAATCCTGGAGTTAAACGCCTTTTCATGTGTTGATGTACATGATATACATGTGTACTTGGGTTCTTACAAAGTACCATCCAAAGACCTTCACATCAGCTCAAACATAGACGATTTTGAAAAATTGAAATTTCTGGAAGTCTTTAAAACTTTACAACTCTTTTAACAAAAATCCTGGAAACTGGCAAATCTCAAGAAAACTGCTTCATCTAATACTCATTCCAACGGTGTAGTCAATTGTACTTCTACTTTGTTATTTAGGGGAGAAAATTATGTTTTAATGTGGAAAAATGTGGGTTTTTACTATGAAATTGTTGGTTTTCTCGAAAAATGACCCTCTATGGGGTCGGTTTCTACGTATTTTTTCACGCTGTATCGAATGGTAACGCTTGTAGATCTCTTCAACTACATTATAATCAAGTTTTACACTTTAATTAGTTTTACCCCATAACACACTCACACATTTAAGCGTAACAAACAAACTAAAAATGTGTGAGTTTAAGTGTAAAACTCGGTTATAACGGAGTTGGAGAGATCTACAAGTGTTACCATTCGATTCAGCGTGGAAAAATACATGGTGACTGACCTCATACTCTAGGTTGATGGAGGGTCATTTTTCAAGAAAACCATCGATTTGATGGGGAAAAGTTTCACTCATGCATGCAGCATGACCGTCGTATGAGCGAACTTTCCCAAGTTGTCGTAGTATATTAAGTTGAATTGTTTGAAAATTTGAGAATTTTGCGTGCAAATATAAAAAAATATATTTATATGTATACATTTATACTTATATATTGGTACGACTGTTGCTCTGACGGAGTTGAGTAAAGTGATTTACAAAGTGCTTTTCAACTCGAAAAGTGACGTTTTTCGGTGTCTTTGAAAGGTGACGGTTTCAGTGATCAAACTCGTTAATTATGTCCGTTCGGATTGCGATTGCTGTCTCCTGATATTAAAATAAAGTTCGACACCGCGCCTGAAATTTCGTAACCTACGTCTACTCCGATTTGTTGATAACTAATATTGTGCGTTATCATTTTACTGCACCTGTGAAGCTGCTCTACTTTATACGGAAGCCCTATGCAGTCAGTCAACTCGCGCGAATTTTATTAAGTTATCGACGCGAATGTGGTTGCTAGTCAAGCTGAATAAAAAACAATAATAGCTTAATGTAGAATATCCGACGTGATATATTTCTATTAGGTACTATTGCCGCCCACCTGGGACCTTGTAACGAACCGGATATTGGACAGTGCCTTAGCTTCTCTTCAATTTCATGTTCCTTTTATTTATAAGTTCGTAGATGATATTTTTCTGGCCATGCCATCAGGAACGGAAGATACTATTCTCCAAGCACTCAGCAGTGTGTGCTAAAAAGTGCAATGTACTGTTGAAATAGAAGGTTATGAACTTATGAACATAAGCTACCATACCTTGATATGCTCACAATTAGGAACCCTGATGATACTATAAGTGCAGATTGGTGGAGAAAGCCACAGAAAAGTGACAGGTTTTCGAATTATCTTTCCCACCATCCATTGACTCAAAAAATAAATACGGCTTTAGCCCTAAAAAAGAGCACTCTTCCTCAGTGTTATATATATATATATATATATATATGTATATATTTGAGGGTTTTTCTTGAATTGACCAAACTAGACATGTGGTTTTTATGGTTTATTTCCCGACGTTTCCACCCAGGGTCTGGGTCCTAATCATGGGATCTACAAAATGGAATAATACTATGGGGTCTAGTTTGGTAAATTCAAGAAAAACCCTCGAATGTATTATTCACTAGACAAATACTGATGCGAAATTAAGAAACAAAAATGAAACGGAAAGGAACTTCACAAACTAAATTTTTTATATTTCGGCTATTTTGCCTTTTTCAAATATAGAACTAACAATGAATTAGGTGTTGGGAAATTTTACGTTGTCACGAAAAACTGGAGCCAAGGAGTTGTCGTGGGGATGTACTGGATGGAAGTTTTGGAATGTTGGTAAAGCGGAAACTGCATTGAATCTGCGAATGAACAATCATAGACATTCAGTGGTGGTACAAGACCAGGATCTCCCAGTGAGTCGTCATGCAATCACACATGGCGCTCCTTTCAACGACTGCTTCGGGATAAAGGTCCTCCGAAGGATGAAGCCTGGTGAGAACAAGAGTAAATTGCACCAGTCCGAGAAGGCTCATAGTAATGTCTTGAGAGCTTATGAGCCACCAGGACTCAATATTAGAAGATAAAAATTCCATCTAGTCCAGGAAATAAAGACATTGAGGTAGAAAAAAATAGAACCCAAACCAAAATTGGTACAGACGTAGGTGGAGGTCCCCTAATTGACATACTAAAAGTCCTGGGGGGTGGGGGTGCCGCTCGAGGGGGGGGGGGTCATTAAAGGTCCCATTTTGGGGTTTTTCGCAAATATCTCGGAAACGGTGCATTTTTCGATGAACCATGTCCTATAGTAAATGAAAGCTGATAAAATTCTCTACAACTTTGGTTATATACGTTTTATCGAAATTCCGAACCGTTACGGAGATATATGCATCCGAAAATGGACGAATTTTGAAAATTAGGTTTTTAGCTCACGTTTTTCGGATAACTTTGTTGATTTGCGTCCAAACCGTTTATCTGAGAAAAAAGTCCTCTTAGAGAAAGTTGTAGAGCAACAAATTTCCTTGAAGAATATGTGGCTGAATGCCAATTTATCATTCACCAATCAAAAGTTACGCCAGTTTCAAAATTTTGCCCATTTTTACCCAAATGTTGTCAGGCCACTTTTCTGTGTCCTCCAGCTTGAATCGTCCTTCTTTCTGTCATCTGTCGTCATACATACGTCCACACGACCCCAGAATTACATACCACCACATGGGGGGGGGGGGGGGAATGAGACGACGATGTAAAAAAGCGATGCGTGTAATTAATTATGAAGTAATTAAATAATACATGATTACATGATTAGATGATACATGATTAGAACATGTCGTATTCTTCGTCACTCTCCTCGTCGGGCAGTTCCGTGGGGGCGGCGTTTGAACATGTTCCGTGACGCCCGATGCAGGCGGCGGAGCAGGCAATGCCTGTTTATTGAAGTTTAAGTTGGCCACTACATCAACTTGTGTTATGTTGTTAGGTTCCACATGTTCATATGTTCAATATTGAATAAAGTTCATTCTGTGTGTGTTCAAGAAAATGTAAAAAGTGTATTCTTCAAAAAAAAAAAAAAAATATATTAAGTACTAAAACACAGATCAACTGTAACACTAGGTACATTTACAAAATTTCACTGTTAGCACTTCATCTGCTTCAACTGGTTATGGGCCCAGCACTAATTTGTAGACAATCAACATGTCTCATGGGGATCCAGGAGCAGGTGGTTCTCCACCTGTGGCATCTACGAGTGTTGCAGTTGCAGGACTGGGAGCAATGCCGAACATTAAGAAATTTGTTGGTTCAGAAAATTATTCCAACTGGAAGTTCGGAATGGAAATGTTTCTGATCGCCGAGGATCTGAGGGCAGTTGTTGCAGGGACAGAGGTTGATCCAAGAAAGGATGCCAAAGCTCGATCAAAAATTTGTTTAATGGTCGATGAGTCTCTGTATCCTATGGTTCGTAGTCAAAAGTCGGCAAAAGATGTCTGGGCTAAGCTTGAGTCAAATTATGAAAGTAAAGGATTATGCAGACGTTTGAGTTTGCTGAAACAACTGTTTTCACTCGAGTTGACACAGTTTTCAACTGTTGAAGAATACCTTAATCGAATCCTTAGCATATCTCAGCAATTAGAGTCAATCAATGCAGGGCTTGAAGACGAGTTCATCGGTGTTGTCATGCTGAAGGGGTTGGGTGAAAGCTACCAGCCCATGATAATGGCTCTGGAGAGCTCAGGGGCAAAAATCACAAGTGATTCAGTACGTACCCTATTGACTCAACAAGCCAAGCCCAATAATGAAAATGATAAAGCTCTAACATTGAAGAAAGAGTCAAAGAAAAAGCATTTTATTCCCAAGTGTTTTGCTTGTGACAAGAAAGGACATTTCGCTTCACAATGTAAAGCCAAGAAGAAAAATGCAAGTGAGCAAGGAACTTCAATGGCCTTAGCTATAGGGAGACTGGATAACGATGAGTGGATCATCGATTCAGGAGCTACTTCACATTTTACCATGAGAGACGATTGGCTTAAGAATAGACGACCAACAGAAAGGGAAATAAGGGTAGCAAATAACGAAAAAATTCTAGCAAAAAGCTGTGGGACAGTTAGTTTAGAGTTACCCGGTACTGTAGAGAAAACTGATATCCATGATGTGATGTTCAGTCCAAATCTCAACACAAACCTACTATCAGTCGGGAAAATAGTCAAAAAAGGCTATAAGGTAGTATTTTCAAGAGATGGCTGTAGGATAATGGATTCCCAGACTAGGGTCAAAGGAAAAGTTTTCATACAGGGCATATATGATTCGGGAGTGTTTAAAATTGTTCCGAAGAACCGTGAACAAGTTAATGCAATCACCTGTGATAATTCACAAATGCTTTGGCACAAGAGGTTGGGGCATTTAAACGTGAGATCCATGAACCTTTTGAGGAAAAATATGGCTCGTGGAGTGAAATTTGCCTCAGCTGGATTTCAACCCTGCGAAGCGTGCGTGAAAGGGAAAATGACAAGACAAAGTTTCCCCACAAGCAAATCAAAATCCAAAAATATTTTGGAATTGATTCATTCGGACGTTTGTGGACCAATGCCAGTGGAAAGTTGGGGAGGAAAGAGGTATGCCCTAACATTCACTGATGATTTTTCTAGGAAAACTTTTGTGTACATGATTAAAAACAAGAGCGAGGTAAAGAATGTGTTTCAAGAGTTCAAACAACTAGTGGAAAATCAAACAAACAAGAAGATAAAAGTTCTAAGGACCGACAATGGCTCTGAGTACGTCAACGTTGCATTGACAGACTTTCTAAAGAAACATGGAATAAGGCATCAAACAACAGTACCTTATACTCCAGAACAGCTAGGAGTCGCAGAGAGAGTTAATACAACTCTAGTAGAGAAGGCTAGGTGCATGCTGCAAGAAGCAGGGCTCAGTGAAAGATACTGGGCAGAAGCATTAAGCACTGCAAACTATTTAAAGAATAGGTCTCCAACATCTGCACTGAAGAAGAAAACTCCTGAAGAAGTCTGGACAGGAAGAAAAGTTGCGTTATTTCATCTTCGTGTGTTTGGCTGCCGAGCTTTTGTTCATGTTCCAAAGCAGAAAAGAAAGAAATGGGACCCTAAAAGCAAAGAATACATATTCGTGGGATACTGTGAAGACACGAAAGGGTATCGATTAAGTGATCCCACTAATCCCACAATCGTAACGAAAGCGAGGGATGTGATATTCTTTGAGGCCGAAACGTTACAAACAAAAACCGACGAAAATCTTCATAATTCAACCACTGAAACAATAAACACTGAAAACGTAGTGATCATAACAAATCAAGAACGATCTGAGCAACCGATAGAACATCCCATTATAATTGAAACAGGGATCGGAGCTTCTCTTGATCTTCCATCAGAACACGTTCCAGAAGAAAATGAAGAATCGGAACAAGAAGAATGGTTTGAAACTGAAATAAATCACGCTGAACCACTACCAGAACTCGCCAATCAAAATTCAAGCACAGTGGCATTAAGGAAGTCAAGCAGGATTGTGAAACCAAAGCAGTGGCACTGTTGTATAGCTACAGCAGGGGATGAACTTGACGAACCAGCAAGTTATAAAGACGTGCTTGAAAGTGAAGAAAAAGAAAAGTGGTTAGAAGCGATGAAACGAGAATATGATGCACTAATAAAATTGAAAGCTTGGGAGTTTGTTGATCGTCCAAGCAACGGGCAGGTTGTCAAGAACCGTTGGTTATTTAGCAAGAAAGTTGGAGTGGATGATAAAATTTCGAAGTTTGAATCAAGACCTGTTGCTAAAGATTTTACGCAACAATACGGTGTAGTCAATGAAACATTCTCAAGACCTATGTTGAAGTTCGAGAAGTTTCGGAGCCTGCAGACATGTTGAGTGTGGTGCCCACTTAAGGGGGAGTATTGAAGTTTAAGTTGCCCACTACATCAACTTGTGTTATGTTGTTAGGTTCCACATGTTCATATGTTCAATATTGAATAAAGTTCATTCTGTGTGTGTTCAAGAAAATGTAAAAAGTGTATTCTTCAAAAAAAAAAAAAAAAATATTAAGTACTAAAACACAGATCAACTGTAACACTAGGTACATTTACAAAATTCCACTGTTAGCACTTCATCTGCTTCAACTCCCCCTCCGTTCCCTCGGCCATCCGGTCTTTCCTGAGCTCACCACCCAACAAATTTGAATGCAAAAGACCACTTCGTACGATCATTGGTAAGGGGTGAAAGAAGTTGAACTCGTGCTTACCATGGAATAACACTTTTTTACATCGTCGTCTCACCCCCCCCCCCCCCATGTGGTGGTATGTAATTCTGGGGTCGTGTGGGCGTATGTATGACCACAGATGACAGAAAGAAGGACGATTAAAGCTGGAGGACACAGAAAAGTGGCCTGACAACATTTGAGTAAAAATGACAAAAATGGGCAAAATTTTGAAACTGGCGTAACTTTTGATTGGTGAATGATAAATTGGCATTCAGCCACATATTCTTCAGGGAAATTTGATGCTCTACAACTTTCTCTAAGAGGACTTTTTTCTCAGATAAACGGTTTGGACGCAAATCAACAAAGTTATCCAAAAAACGTGAGCTAAAAACCTAATTTTCAAAATTCGTCCATTTTCGGATGCATATATCTCCGTAACGGTTCGGAATTTCGATAAAACGTATATAATCAAAGTTGTAGAGAATTTTATCAGCTTTCATTTACTATAGGACATGGTTCATCGAAAAATGCACCGTTTTCGAGATATTCGCGAAAAACCACAAAATGGGACCTTTAATGACCCCCCCCCCTTGAGCGGCACCCCCACCCCCCAGGACTTTTAGTATGTCAATCAGGGGACCTCCACCTACGTCTGTACCAATTTTGGTTTGGGTTCTATTTTTTTCTACCTCAGGGCCCTTTTTTGTCTTCATTGCCTGGACTAATCCAGTACATCCCCAAGACAACTCCATAGCTCCAGTTTTTCGTGACAACGTAAAATTTCCCAACACCTAATTTATTGTTAGTTCTATATTTGAAAAAGGCAAAATAGCCGAAATATAAAAAATGTAGTTTGTGAAGTTCCTTTCCGTTTCATTTTTGTTTCTTAATTTCGCATCAGTATTGTGTGTTATATATATATATATATATATATATATATATATATATATATATATATATATATATATATATATATATGAAGGGGTGAAAGTCAAAGTGGTGTAAGTCAAGTAATCATCATCTTGAGAAACAAAAGGCTTTATTGCAAGTGATATAATAAATTCTGAAAGCATGTTAAATCGCCCAACGCTATTTTAACATTATTATGATGTCTGACTTGAAGTTGTGGAGGTGAAAGATTGATCTAACCATAGCAATGTTCTCACTGGTAATGGTTTTAAATGACTTACACCATTATAAAAGTAAACAGTTAGGATCCTTGATGACTTAGGTTGGCAAAAAACAAAAAATAGGCAATAAAACTTGAACTTTATCAAACAAAAAACTTTCACAAACTATAGAAATGAATATTAGGAAGTAATTTTAAGCTCTCAAGGGTCTTCCATTTCTTCAACAAACTCCAAAGGACCCTCGTCCTCCGCTTCTTCTTCTGCGTTTTCTGTAGATAAATTTAGAAAAAACTCATGGTGAATGGGAGGAATGAATTTCAGGAGCTCAATCATTCTCATCTGTAAAAGCAAACAAGCACAGATTTTACTTCTTCTCACTACATTCTTACCTATCACAGATCGCCAAGATAATGTATCTCCATAAAATACTCCAATTTGATTTTAGTCCATTATTTCGTTAGTCAATTCATTACAAAACAAGTTCAATGAATGTCTATAGTAAGATCAGAATAAGCGCACAGAAATAAAGTAACTAGGTACGTAAGCAAAATGTTTGGAAATAAAATAAAATTGTGTGGGTACTAACCTTCACTTTCCGAATCCGATTCACTGGGAATGTAATCATCGCTGCTTCCTATGTTCTCAACAGGATCATCATCACTATCACAAATTCGGATGCCATAGTAACAAAAAAACAAAGGGTTTACGAACAAGTACGTAGTAGGTATACTGAGAGACCACATGGAAAACTCCGAACGGGAACAAGTTAACAGCCAAAGTGGTGCAAGTCAGACTTGCGCCAGTATCACTGGTAACGGATGAGCTGTTTCGTTTCCTTGCGTGCATTGTGCTGCACTCTGTTGGCACAGAAGACAAGTTATGACTTATTTCACTTTTTCTTTAAACTTATTACCTTGAGTAGTTCGAGAATATACCGATAGTCACACATTGGTCAAAAACTGACTTACACCACTATGACTTTCACCCCTTCATATATATATACACCCCTCGTATATATATATATATATATATATTTTTTTTTTTTTTTTTTTTCCCCTTGTTTTACGAATAAATCGCTTTTTGAGTTTAAAAAAAAAAAAAAAAAAGCGTAATCTATCTTGTTTTGAGTCACCAAAACGTTTTCAGCTTCTCCTGTAAATTTTTATTTTGGCATTTATCTCATTTTCATTGTTAAGGCCTCAATTGTACACTGGTGTTATGCCTAGAAGAGCTGTTCAATACAGAAATAATAAACCTTTGTGTAATAATTTGCCGCTTACGATAATAATGATAATTTCTGTTGGACGAAAATGCGAAATGACCCCTCAGAGCTAATAAAAAGACGTATCCATGTCAAAAACAAGCCATCAACAACAATACGTATTATCGTTCTATTTATCTATCTATTATTATATTTCTTGATGCCGTAGCAGTCAATGCTAATGTGTCTGTTTTTGTTGTTTGTCCGGCAGGAGTTCCTGTTGGCGATTGACGTGACGTCCTCAGGCACCCCCGAGGAGAAACTCAAATGGGCTTTCAGGATGTACGACGTCGACGGCAACGGCGTCATAGACATACAAGAAATGACCAAAATAGTTCAGGTAACTCTGGTAACTTTCGGCTAGTATAAAACTTATTTATGAGTGTTGGAGTGGAAAATGTTGTTTTCCCGTTCGCCTCTACCCCGCATCACGTTACGTCATCGTCGCAAGGAAATGACAGAAACTATCACATCCACCGCCCGAACTCACTGCGAGCGTTCTTCGTTTCGTTCAGTTCACTGCTGAATTACTCCTATTAGGGGGCTCCGTGTTGTACGAAATCGTTCCCATTTTCTCGTCCAATTTTCAACCATTTGCGTGATTCTTGCGGTATTTTTCCTGTTTGACTCGCTTGAGGGATTCAGAACCTAAACATAGTTTGAGTCCATGTGACTTAAGTGGGTTTATGTGATTCTGAGACCACTCTTGCAACTTACAAGTCAGATTTGGTTCAATATACATTTTACTGGTTACTCAATGACCAACTTTAGTCCTACGTATCGGCCATTCCGTAGTTTTGGCTTTAGGAGCCCGGAAAATATTAATTCATGCTGAAAAATGGCCTTCACGAAATAACTAGGTAGTGCTCCTACACCCCGTTGCCTATTGTAATCAAACTTTTGAGAGAGTTTCTCCTTAAATATATATATGAAGTACGAATATAGGAGTTTCCGAAAAAGCTCCCAGAGAGGCTCCCTATCAAATTACAACTTCCTAGGGTGAAGAGGAGAGGATTTAGTTCACTCAGCTGATCAGTATGGAGCCCGTAATTTCATTCGTCCCATATTTGTCAACAATTTAACTATCATCAAGTTTTTATCTATCCATTAGAATTACAGTTAACACCAGAGTAATGAATACATTAGGCTAGGGAGCGGTAAAGAAGTTCAAAATCGCTGGCTTAAGATCAGTATTTTGTCATCACTGTCATCAGCTTCTGACTAGAAAAAAATATGCTAGGAAAATAATATTTTTGCAAGCACATACGGAGCCTCCTTCAAATGTTGACCCTGCGAGGTTGTTTGAATAAGTTTTTATTGTTATTCATAGCCGTAAGTTTGTTAGTAGTCAAAAATGTATTAAGTAATAATTGTAAATCTCTGTAAATGACTGTTACGAACTTTAATTATTTATAATAGCACCATGTGCCACATAATGCGTTGCTGCTTGTTTTCAACTCCAGTAAACTAAGGTACCAAACGCTTCAATATGGTGATGCAATTTACCTATATGAGATCTGAAAACCACATATCAACCCTTGACTACTAGCAAACTCACATTAGCATGTATTAGGAACTTGATTTAAAATATTACAAGGATTGGGTGTTCTTCCTCCAAACAACTCTGATTACAGTACAATATAGTATTGTAGGCCTCTTGCACATTGACAGCAGCGCTCGCGGTCTTAGTTGGCGAAAAACCTGGTACCTAGCAACTGTGTCAATCTTTGGTGGTCTTTTGCACAACTAAGCTAAAATTGGTAAAGAACAAAAAAGAAGTCACGAAAATCGGTTAAAAATAGAGCTTGGGCAGCGCTTATTAGGATCGGGTATTACCCCTCCACCTTCCTCCCCGTTGCCAAATCCCAAATTTCCAAAGTTCTTTCCACAACTAGACCGAAATCGAGATCAAACCAAAAAGTATCATAAAAATCGGATGAGAATTGTAGCTTGGGCAGTGCATTATAAGGGTTCATATATTATCCCCCCCAACATATCGGCAAATCCAAAATTTCCAAGGTTTGTTGCTCAACTAAAATTGGGATCAAACAAAGAAAGAATCTTGAAAATCGGTTGAGAATTATGACCTGGGCAGCATCGACAAAATTTGTCACACGCACACACACACACACATACTCATATGGTTTTTTCACGGATTCGGTCTTAGAATGGTCTGAAATGGATTCGGGTTGTCCCACGCCCCATGGATCAACTCTAATAGGCCAATAGGCGCCCTTCTTATTTACTAGCCGCTCCGGCTCGCTACGCTCGCCTCCACGTCCAGCCGGGGGGCAAGCCCCCCGGACCCCCCATTAAGTTGCTCGCTTCGCTCGCAAAGTGTGGCATGTAGGGAATATTGCTCGCTTCGCTCGCAAAGTCTGGCATGTAGGGAATGTTGCTCGCTTCGCTCGCAAAGTCTGGCATGTAGAAAATGTTGCTCGCTTCGCTCGCAAAGTATGGCATGTAGGGGATGTTGCTCGCTTCGCTCGCAAACGGTAGATCTCTAAGGGTAGGTTTAACTTCTGTAGGGTATGCTGCTCGCTTCGCTCGCTTGAGGAAGTTATACTGCCCACCCAACTTGGCAAACGTTTTTTTCTGTTGGAAATTCTTACAAACAAATTAAATCTTATAAAACTACATGGAACCACGAAAGGTTTATTAGAGAATGTTGCTCGCTTCGCTCGCAAGGTATTGCTGTATATGTGTAGGAAAAAACCCGTATTTATTCTGTTGAAATGAGTCATCGAGTCCCTTCTGGTTAGCAACATTGTGAAACGGCGGCGGTCTCGATTTGTAGGAGGAAGTTATATTGGAGGAAGTTATACTGCCCACCCAACTTGGCAGATGTTTTTTTCTGTTGGAAATTCTTACAAACAAATTAAATCTTATAAAACTACGTGGAACCACAAAAAAGTTTATTTGGGGATGTTGCTCGCTTCGCTCGCAAGGCATTGCTGTATTGCTGTATATGTGTAGGACAAACCCGTACCTATTTATTCTGTTGAAATGGTGCTCGAAAGGGAAAGTTCCATCCTTATACGCGCGCGTGCGTTGGCCTGCTCGCAAGGTATTGCGTAGAAGTCGAGTCCCTTCCGTTGTGAAATGGGCGGCGGGGTCGATTAAAAATGTAATTTTAACGATTCGCCTCGCTTCCGCTCGCGATTTGACCAACTTAACGTCACTTTTTTCGATATCCGATTTCGGATTCAGATTCGGCGGACCCAAAGCTGTATTTCGCCCGCGGAAACCGTTCCGAAAAACGTACCTTTATGGGGTATATTTTAATCGGAAAAAACCAAGTTTTTCGGCGGACTTTTCGAGAAAACGGGTCCGTACTCTCGCATTTTTTTGACGCATTTCCCGATACTTTTTTCGCGATCCGATCGCGCCGTCGTCTTCCTCGTAGGAAAACCTACGAAACCCGTATTTTTCCGGAATTGTCAACGGCCGTTTAGAGGGGTAGGGGAAGCGGGGAAGTCCAAAAAGCGCACATTAACCGGAACTTCGACCCCCCTCCCGCCCTACGGCCCATGGTTCGGCTGGGATTAGACAATTTTAAATTCGCTCGTTCCACCTTTCGGAAAATCTCAAGAAGATCCCCCCACTCGTACACTCCCCCCACTCAGCCGTTTGGCCGTGCATAGACACGACAGACAGACAAACAGACAGACAAACAGACAGACGGAGTTTCATTCTTATAAATAATAGAGATGAAGCCCTGCTTATAAGACATAGTTTCAGAGGGTCGTCGTAAAATCTTGCAATTCTTGAATGAGGTTATCTTTGCATCTACCATCCAATCCATTAATGTTAAGTAGTTTATTGTTTTTCGGTTATCATGGATACTTTCTGTACGTGAAAAGCACGGTCTCAAAATATCAAAAAAAGCACATCATTTTGACGTTCCAATTTCCCTTAATTCTCATTAATATTACCTGCTTGTTCTGTGTATTTCCATCGATGGTGCACTTTTCTATACATTCGCGCACTTACAGTATTTTCAAGATTGTAGGTAGATAATACCACTTTTAATCGTTGCCTAACATGTGTTAGGCCAATGGTTTGATTTAGCCCTGCATTTATTTGTCCTTGTGTCAAACTGCCTGTGATGTAATCAGTGGTTCATCAAAGATAAGGCTTATTAAGGTACTTTTTGTTTAGCTACTCTCTCAAGGTACATAGTTAATAGCATAATCCTAGTCCACGTTTTTACAAATTCATAAAGTAACTCTCGTTTTGAATCTTAGGTGTAGAAAAACATTTTTGATTTGAATTTTTAGATTCTTTTATAAACTATTTACTTGCCCATAAAGTGGTCCCAAGAGCATTTAATAAAGTCTGATTAGTCGATATAAAAGGAATGTTGAGATGATAATTTTCGTTCCTAGCTATTTGGCGACCATTGAAACATTTGAATTTTGTTATTATAATCTCACTTCCGAATCTATATCCAAGTAGCAGAAGTATTGTTTTCACTTTTGGGAGATGAGCATTTAATTTTCTCTAAAATCAAATTCTGAACAACTTTGGTTCCGTGTCTGCGTGTATGTATCTTTTCGGATATCCCTCATATCCTACCCAAGTCATGGTCATACGTCCCGTAGTGCAACTCGAGGCACCATCTGGTTTACCAGAGGCTGGCAGAATGACCTGCTGGCGCTTATTGGGAGGAGGCCCATGTCAACGGGTCTCCTGTCCCCTATGCTTCCATCGTTACTGAACATCAGCAAGCAAGTTATTCACTGAAGCTGAGTGAGTTGGTGGGTGAGGTACCCTGTGAGTTAGTCATTGACAAGGGGGCTACTAGAACAATAATCAATGCAACCATCTTCAAGAATACGTTACTACCAGCAAATGGTGCAATCAGATCCATTTCCGGAGAAACCATGCCAGTTCAAGGGCAAGCTAAGGAGTCTCTAGAGTTGGGTGATGATATGATGAGGAAGCAAATGGTTCTCATTGCAGCCATTCATGAGGACTGTGTACTGGGAATGGATTTTTTAAATGAAGTTTGAATACTCATTGAACCTGCAAGCAGAGGGATATGTTTGAGTATCAGTGTTACGGATGTGCTACTGGGTGAGTTTCTGGATACTTGGGAATTCCAAGAGTTGGTCCTGTTTGTGGTGGAAATACCTGAGACCATAGAAGGTGATCAGCTACTAACTCACATCCAAGCACTTGTTCAAAATACGATTCAAGGTCTGACACGCCTTCAGAGATTAGAAGTAGAACAGTTACTCCTGAAATTTGCAGACGCATTTGCCCGAGACAGTGCTGGCAGTGGCTGTATCGTTGGGAGTATGCATACTGTTAATGTAGGTGACAGTCCACCCATACACCAGACCCCATGCCGGATACCACAATATCGACTGGAGGAGGTTGATATAGCATTTCCAAGTCAAATGAATTCCTTTCCAAACCAAATGAATCCTTTTCCAAGTCAAATAAAACCTTTTGAGAAAATGAACCAAATGAGGTGAAACCTTGCAAATCGCAGGCGTTGTAGAAAGAAGTTGATGAAATGATAATTCGATAAATTTTAGATGTCGGGTTATCGAAGTAGTTCTCACCTTAGTAGAATAGGAAACATATTAATTTGAGAAATTTCGAACCGTAGAATGTGAAGTGGGTACACCTATCTACTCGCCACGCCCGCACGGAGAAATAGGAGCTACCGATAATATTATATACAATTAACAGGAGTCACCAATACGTCCAATGTCTTCTTTGTGGCTTATTCCTTGAAAAATTTCCCAAATTCTGATTGATTCCCAAAGATATTGTTATTTATAATACTTCGAAATTTGTTCACTTTACAGAAATACACTAAGTTTGAAAAATGTTTCATTTGACTTGGAAAAGGATTCATTAGGTTAGTAAAAGGATTCATTTGACTTGGAAAAGATTTCATTTAGTTTGGAAAAGGTTTCATTTGACTTGGTAATGCTATAAATTGATTGGAGATATGGAAAGCCATGGAGTGATTGAGCCTTCAAAAAGTCCGTGGGCAAGCTCAATCGTCCTAGTCCCAAAAAAGGATGGCTAGTACCAGAGAGTCCCGGACAATACTAGTGATAGTGAGGAGATTGGTGTTGGAAGTGATGGGGTTTTGGGTCCTATCAACCCCATAGTGTTACAGTGTCAGAAGCTATGACCACTCACCAGCTGTGGAACTACTATGCCACTCGATGTGAACTATTGAGCCTAGTTCAGTCATTGCAGTATTTTCACTCCTATGGGTTGGACTGTAATGAGGAATTTCTGGTCAAGATTGACCAAGCTGGGCTACAATAGCTACGGAGTTTGAATGGCTCAAATAGCTCGATGGCTCCAGCAAATTGCTTCTTATAACTTCAAAGTAGAGCATCGTTCTTGAAAGAAACATTTAAATGGTGACGCCATGTCCAGGCGACCTTATGTATCTGAAAACTGCCAAAACTGCTTGAGACAGAGGTAAAGCGAGATGAAGCTGTAAAAGTTCAGTTAGTTCGGCTGGAAAATAAAGACTCAGATTGGAGGGTAGTGCAGAAGAAAGACCCAGACCTGGAACCAGTTTTAAGATGGGTTCTGGAGATAAAGGAATCACACTGGCACAATGTGTCAGTTTTCAAAATGGGTTGTTGGTATTTTCATGGGAAAGTGACGATGGCAAGCAGAATATAATGCAGGTCCTGGTTCCAAGGGCACAACAGAGGGAGGTTCTAAGCACTTCACACCAATTCGGTCACTATGGTTGAAGGTGGACACTGAGTGCCTTTGATCTCAGTACTATTGGTCAGAGATGCAATGGGACGTCAAACGGCATTGCACAGCATGTATAGTATGAGGACAGCTAGAGGGTAAGAACAAAGGGAAGAAAGCACGTTTGCAAACTTATGCAGTAGGAGTGCCATTTGAAAGGCTTGGCATGCATAGACGTGGGTGGTTGGCCCTCTTCATATCACCCACCAAGATAACAAATACAAGCAAATAAATTCTGGTTGTGATTGATCAATTCACCAAGTGAACAGATGCTTTTGCTGTTCCTGAGATATGTGCAGAGACCATTACACGAGGCCTAGTTACCAACGTTATACCGCGCTTTGGAGTCCCTGGGGAAGTTTACTCAGATCAGGGATCCAACTTTGAATCACAGATATTCAAGGAAGTTATGGAACTTCTTGGTATTCATAAGACTAGGGCAACACCACTTCATCCTCAAAGTTCAGGGACTGTTGAGAGATTCAATCGAACCATATGTAGCATTTTAGCCAAAGTTGTGGGATAACCAAAGAGATTGGGACCAGAGACTGCCATGTATTTTGTTAGCATTTAGAGCCAGTACACGCTGCAATGGGACAATCACCGGCTCAGCTAGTGATGGGACGGGTGCCCATACTCGCTTTCAAGTGGTTGGTGTCATAGGTGATGTCCAGAGAGCATTTCGGCCAGTGGATGGCACAGTACAGAACCTAACGATTCTCCAAACTGTAATTTTGCTGGCCCGCATCAAGAAACAGTAGCTGCATCTTGCCACTCAGGTTGTCTAAGGCCTTCGACACTGTAAGCCATTTTACCCAGTGGTTTGGTTTAATTGAGTACGTTGCCTGTCTGTACTATGTAGGTGTGACAGTCCTTGAGGCCGGAAGCGAGATTTCATGGATTTTATTATTGGGCACAGGGTCCGCTTTGGGGATCCTCTATCTCCATTCATCTTCAACCTGGTCGTGGATAGAGCCTTGGTTAACCTGCCGGCTGAAATATGGTTTGGTCTTACAACCATTCCTATTGTACTGAAAGGTGCAGTATTTAGGGGTTTGCACTCAAATTCATTTGCATTCAGGAATTCATTTACGTAATATATTATAAACAGCAAAAACAACTAGCTTCCAATAAGGTAGGTTCGAGTCATTATCGTCAGTTGTTTCATTTAGAGGTAACAATTTCCTCTATCATGGGAAAACTAATGGTAAAATATCCCATTTATTTGTTATATTTGATTTATTTATATATTTATTAACTGTTATGGCGTTTATTGACCATATCTTTCTGTTTTACACCCTTTTCCAGGCCATATACGACATGCTGGGAGCCTGCTCGTCCAATCGTCCAGCCGACTCCGCGGAGGAGCGAGCGAAAAACATTTTCGCCAAAATGGACGAAAACAACGACGGCCAGTTGACGCAAGACGAATTCCTCAAAGGCTGTCTTCAAGACGAAGAGCTGTCCAAAATGCTGGCACCTTAGAGTGGCTTTTGTGATACTAGCTACCTCTGCCCTCCTCTCCTCTCCAATTAAAAAAAACTATTAATTGAACAAAAAACCTAGATCTCTTCTATAACAAACAAAAAAAATCATTAAAAACAACTAACACAAAAAAATAATTAAAAAATCGAAAAAAAGAAAAAAATATATCACTTCTTTCACAAAAAATATTACCTAACTCTAAAACTTTCTCTACTGGAGTCTAGAATTGTCTTTGAAATAGGTGGCGTTTTTCACCCTCTATTGGAAAGTGTCAGGGCTATTGAACGTGCCTGTACATTCTGTTTTTGAAGTTTACTGTACTTCAGTATAAATCGTTCACGTAATTTCGTGCCATTTTTTAAACAGGTTTTTACTTGCCACTCATACTTTGGAGTATGATTGTGCTTTTACTGTTGTTAGTTCACCTCTGCGCAGTCGCGTTGATGACGCTTATGGTGTGCATTCATTGCATATTGTCGAGAGCCTTGTTCTCTAATTTTCACCAGCAACAGTAAACGAGTCAGATCGATAACTCTTTACCTGATAAATTTGTTTTTGTTGTCTTATTTTGGATTTATCTCTGTTTTAACCCTTAATGCCCGACGGTGTACCACAGATGCTTGGAATGAGGCTCCTCACTTGAGAACCTCAAGGTTCAGCACAGCACGTTAACAAGGACCTTACCGATTTGCTCTTCTTTTGTTACTTATAAGGGCAGTCTAACACAAGTTGTTTTTGTTGTTTTATCAGTTTTTTGTTTTGATTGTGTAAATTTTGCAAACAAAACCAATGAAACGTGGCGAATTTTCACAGCAGTCACTTCCGACAGTTCACTTTTCCGGAGAAAAACCGCGGAGACACTGAAAATTTTGAAAATATAGTTTTAAAGAGAGAGCCTCAGATCTATGGGCAAGACGAGCTGAGACACATGTGAGAGTGCAGATTGCCGTGGACAGTGCTTCCAACGTGACCGGGCAAAATAGTGGTTGGTAGGACCTCCATGCACGCACGATTTTTTGAATATCTTTGAAACCAGCTCTGTCCGACGCGTGGCTGGGGGGGCCACTACACAGTTAAAACACCCTCTAGTGCCCCGAGATATAATATAATAATCTATTTATACATGATATAATTCTCCAGTAATGATGAGATTGATAGCGCGGGGAGCAAATTGTAGACCGAGAAGAGCCGACGCATGGTATCAGCAAGGGGAAAGTCATGTCAACCACCATGTTTCTTAGGTCCTTCGCCCCCTAGCGCTCCTAGCGACGGCCCTTGTTAGTTCGGAGCCCCATTTCATTGGTTCATGTTATTGGCCAATTGCCTCTCATAACTTTTTAGTGGAGGGAGTGGACCATTGCCATTATTTTATATTAGGTTTGTTTCCACTGCTGCTCCGGAGCAGGTTCAGCTCAGAGCAAGTGCAGAGCAAGAGCACCTCCATGGTTGTTCAGATGGCAGAGTAAATGCTCGAGGACACAATTGGGGCGGTAACCATGGATACACGAAGATCCATGAAAATGGAGTCAAGTTAGTGGAACTTTAGCAAACAAACCGTTGTTTTTGTGCCCTCCGATGTCCGACCTACTGATTTTGTTCTATCTAAGGTTATAGAAGTTTGAGGGAAGATATATTGTGTTATCCAAAGTTCTAAAGAGCGCATGCGCGTAACAAGCTGCACCTGGTCTTCCGGCATAGCAGAAAATTCATGTTCGGATCATGTTCCTTGGACAGCTGAAACACCGGTTATCTTGCACCGAATGTGAACTGGGGGACTGCGGAAACGCCTTTTCCTTACTCCTTCTTTACTGCGCAAGCGCAAATTGACCTGTACCTGTTCGGTACAGTAGTGGAAGCAATCCTACTATTTTAGTATATGGAAAATTTGATAATAAGCTAACAAAGACGAATGAACAGTTCAACGTTTGTTTGTTCTGAGCACTGAAATCGATAAAAACGATTTAAAGTGCCTATGAGTATAGTTTTTAAAAATCCCCTTGTTTTAAACAATCAAAAATACATTTAAAAATTATTGGTCATTCAAATTTTTCAAAAACTACCAAGTCAAGAAAATCGACTTGGTTGGCAGAAGCAACTAAAAAACCATCTGGAGCATCAAGGGTTAATTCTGTCATTCTAACAGCAAAATTATTCGTGAGATTATATGATTTGATTTTCAATTGAAGAGATTATTATTATTATTATCATTTATTTATTTCTATTTTTTAATTTTTTATTTATTTGTTTTATTTATTTATTTTATTTTTTTTTTAACAATGAATCCCGTCCCAGTAAAAGACAATCTGCGCACATTCCAAAAGAGGGCGAGCATCCAATGATACGCACCTGTGATTTAAACAAAAAAAAAATTAATGATAATTATCGTTATATTATTATGATTATTATTATATAAGCCAAATCTAGAGTCCTACGCACAAAAAAATTCTTTCTACTTCGCACTTTTTTGAAAGAACAACAACCTCCCCTGAAACATTTTGCCCAAGCCCCGAACCGTTACAATATTTCACAATCTTGCCGATTGCTTGAAAAATAAATTTGAAAAAAAAAAAAAATTATTTACGCGCTGGTGTTTGAAAAAAAATTAATGCATTCTAGTGGTGTCTCCAAAGCTTTCAGACTCCAAAAATATTTCATTGTCTTCGGTTATTTGTATACATTTTTTTCTGAATTAATAACCTCTTTCATCTAACTTTTTTTCTATTCGGGAAATGAACAAAAATGTTTAAAACCATACCGATGCAAGTTTTTCCATGCAAATGATGTCTCTGACTATATTGTATTTTATTATACACCTCTCTATTCGTGAAAATTCATTATAACTGTACATTAAACGCAGAAGCTTAGTAAAAAAAATATACATTCAAATAAAAACACGGCTTCTGCTACTTTCCTTATGCTTTGAAGCAAATCAAGGGTTTGAATTGAAAACAAAAGAAAAGGATTTGTTTAGTTGTAATTGTGCTGTATATATGAATTTCGAACTTGACAAACAAAATTAATGGTTTTCCTGAAAGAATTTTTGGCTGATTTGGACCAACATGGTGTGGTATAATATAAGTATGTACTGTATATAATATTCGCAAATTCACTTTTCTGTGTTTTGTACAGCGTTTTTTGGATTTCTTTTGCCTTTATGTTTAGTTTTGATTCTAAATAGTTTCATCATCCACCTTCCAGTAGAATTTCTCTTTCTAGGAAAGATTTAAAAAGAAAAAAAAACCACAAGAAAAAATGGTCTATAATCAAGCTAAAGAAACAAAGATTATTAGCCGTTTTTTGCCAATTTTCACTTTCAACAAAAATATATTTAAAATTTTTAAAAAAATATTATGCACATCTAAGAACAAATTTATTATGGTCATAGTTCGATTACTACATCTATTTAGAGATTAAGATAAGACGCATTTTATACTTAAAATTGATGTAAGTTAAATACACATTGCAAATTGTACAGCTCAAGCGTTTTTACCAATTTTTATGTCAAATTATCGAGGGTTCATCGCTGCGATGTGTAAATATGATTTTTCCCCCCACTTTTGTTTGGAAGCCGAGTAAAATCTCGTAACGTTTTCATCAAAAATCGTGAACTGTTTCGGATTTATGATCTCAGGCTACAAAATTTGGAAAATCCCTAAATATTGAGAGAGAAAAAACGTCGAATTTCAGACAAACGTGTTCGAAACGCGTATTTTTGTGGTGACAATTTTGAAAAAGAAAAAACACCTTATCCGAGCAATCGAGGTTTAGGCCCAATATTGGTACAATAACTTTTATGGTCATTTCAATTTTGAAAATGTGTGATTCTAATGCAGAATTCATGTTATATTCAGACAAATTTCTACAAACCCTGTACTTACCTCCAGATGGACAACTGCTTACACACGCCCTATTTTAAAGTACGACCTATTGATAATGTTGATTGTCCTAATGCTGAGCTGTTTGAAAACCGACTTTCCCTTATGAAATTCTTTGGCTGGGTTTAAGTTGTAATTCTAGAATGAAAAAACGCTCAGCCTTTTTTTTGTATTTTTCTACTTCTTTCAATCATCATGTTTTGTCGCACAACTTGTACAATTTCATTGTTAAAATTCGATTTATGTTTCCCTCTTGGTAAGTTGTCGATGATTGTTATCCGCTTGTTTCGCTGTTGATTATTTTTGTCTTCAAATTACCATTTACAAAACATCTTTATTTTACAAATACTCTGTAATAATGGCAATCTCACAAATAACATTTGAATGTTTAAATGTACTTAGTATTGATTTTTCCATACCCTCTCCACCAAATGATGGTATTGAAATCAGGGCCCTGTTGCACTGTAGCCTAATAAATAAGTAAATTTTACAAGTCTAATAATACAACAAGAAGTCTAATTTTACATTATATCTAAATTATTAAATACCTACATAATATATAAAGTATTGCAAGTACTAATACTTTCTGTTGCACAGCGGTTCACAAGTCACTAATATTATTTGACGAATTTTACAAGTCTTGGTGCCGAAAAAATTATCCATCTCAGTCCATCATGGTGTTGGCAGGTCCAAAAATTGTAGAAAGAAAGTGTGGTTTATAAAATTTCAGGTTATACAAATAACCTCATCCTTATTTCGCTCAGACATGGGATTTTTTCTTTTAAAAAGGGAAGTGTGCATTCTACTATACATCTGGTTCTGGTACTTTTGTGTCTGACATTGTAATTCCTCTCATCATCATTATGATCATTATGAAGGGGTGGTTTTAAATTTTAGTCAGTAGGCTGAATCCCTAAGGGTGCGTTCCACCATAGGGGGTTAACCCTGATTCGGAAGTTATACCTCAGAAACGGCAGTGATATGTCTGGATTAACTCAGGATTAGTTCATGATCCTCCGTGGTGGAACGGGCCCTAAGTATCACATATGTCCTAATTTGGAAACACTTCACGCTCCATTGGCGCATATATGCGGATGTTACGAAGCGCACGCATGTCATGTACCTACAATACCAGGCCATTTCGTATCAATATACTATTCTCACTAATGAACATGTAGTAAATTAAATGAATGATTTCCTGTTGAAAAAAAATCTTCAAGGCGTTTGGGTGTGTCTTTGTTGATCACTGAATTGTGGACAACTATTACCCTGGGAAACCCAGGAAAACGATAGTCGTTTGCGACCTACCTCTTCTTTAATTTTTTGTGGCCAAGTGAACACGCGGCAAAACAGTAGGGCACAGACTGCTACAAAAAATCGTTTAATTACACAGCATACTCTGCATATAACCTATGTTATGGTGCAGTCCTGCACCCCACAACGAGTGCAATATTATATATACACACCTACAAAGTTCACACTAATGCACCACTATTTCAAGTTCGATGTACGAGAGGAGAGCCCAATCCTTCCGCAATCCACTCCGCTTTTACAGGAGACATTCTGCCATAACCTATCTTCATATTCAAAATCGCTTGAAAACAGAAAGTTTGTTCTGGGTTGTAAGATCGCAATCGTTTGTTTGAAAAGTATCCTTTTCATAAGCCCCCAAATCGAACACCATTTATTCCAACATCTTGCAAGTTGGGCCAAAGTTTTGAACGAAGAAATTTTACACAAATATAAAATTTTACTGAAGAACTTTTGCTTGTTGAAATGTTATTAGCGTTCACTGATATTTCAATCAACGCTAATAATTTGTAGGCCATTGTTCAACAGTTATTAGCGAAAATTACTAATAATATTTGCGACTTGCAGTAATATTAAGAACTTGTGCAACACTAATAAGTTATTGGTACTTGTAACTAATAATAGTTACTAAGCTATTGTGCAACAGGGCCCAGAACTCAGTGGCAGAAATGAATCGCTAGTTGTTTTAATCCTAAATTGTTTAATTATTCTTCATACGGATGATCAATTATCAAGGCATCGAACGATTTCTGCCCAATGTAACACTGTGAATATATGCGTACTATTTCGTAACCTCCTACCATGCTATCAACACTAATATTATGATGAAGGAATAATTTGTTAACCTTCATTACCGCTCAACCCAACTTGAAAAACGGCTCCCAAGGTTATTATGATATAATTTTTTATGAGTTTCGATGTTGTGCAATATTCCATTATGTTCTATATTTCCAAAATGAAAATCTTGATTTCATTTCAGGTTCATCGATTTTTAGTCTAATAGTTTGTTCCTGACCCTACGTTTCACAATGGGAAAACAAAATAGTAAACTTAGGCCCGAGGTCTTGGAAGACTTGAAGGCGAATACCGAATTCACGGGTGAGTATTATGATCAGTAATTTATATCTATATTTTGTATATGTGACCCGTCCTAGGAAAAGGGAGTCGAAATTGAGTCATAACGCTGGTATTTAAAAAAACTATCTTTATTAGTTCCAAAGATTTTCTGGAAATCTCATTTTGAGAAAATCATGGCCGTTCTGCTGACAAAATCAGCTTGATTTTTTTTTTCCGAAGATTTGTGCGCATGTCGGGTTCATTTCACCATCACTGCTGATAAATTTGGATGAGATAAAAAATTTTCATTTTGAAGAACCAAAATTAAAAATAACAGTGTTTACTGAAGAGACAAAACGTAAGTTATAACTATTACTGAAATACTTGTACACTATGAGGGACAACTATTTTCTATGTACAATAAAGAATTATTATTATTATAAAACATTGATAAGTAATTTTGATTCGGGTTGAATGACAACACTGGTCTTCGAAGTTTGGGCTTTATTGTACTATTCACAATATTTCGGCACCATGATGGCCGCCCTCATCAGGCATAAGTAAATCTCCTAGGTGCAAAGAGTCAATTGAAATCACATTTTTTAATATTTATAGGGTCTAATATAGGAAAATCAACCACATTTAACTAATCTGTTTTGGAGAATAACATAATGAGAAGAATAATGTAAAGTGATGTATATGTGGTAGGTACTCACAAAAGATGATGCTGATAATACTTTTTAGTGTTTTCATCACCTGGGGCTATCTTTATGGAATATGAGTTGAAACATCTGTAGGTACATGTTCATGGCAATGAGTGTGCAGATGCCCTTGCAAGAAGAATCATTGGTGATAACTCCATTAATATGTTGCAAAGAGGATCTTATCTCCTACATGCAACATAAAGCCGATTCCTACTGGCATGAGCAATGGCAGGGTGAGGTCACTGGTCTGCGTGGTGACCTCCAGGACTTGAGCCCGGTGGGCCCTTTCGTAACCCTACTTCCAAGGAGGGATCGAATAGTGGTCAAGTGGGTTGCCACTGGCCATACCCGTCTTACTCACAGACACCTGCTTAGTGCAGAAGCTCGAGATGTTGTGTGTGAGAGGTGTGAGGGTGATCTGTCCATCCGCCACTTTCTGGAGGACTGCCCAGCCCTTGTGGACCTCCGAGTCCAGCATCAGCCCCCTCAAAGGGTTAAAAAAAACTGAAGTTAGTGAAAAAAATTGTCTATTTCTACGAAAAATAAAGAGTTACAATGTTAAATCGATTTCGACGGTTAGGCCATCATCAGTAACAAACAATAACTGAAGACACATTAGAAAGGACACAGCTTATATAGTGACAGGTGAAGGGAGATTGAATCCCATTGGTCGAGAGAAAGGAAAGGGGCAGGAGGTACAACCAATTAATTGCATACAAAGTGAAAGGGGATTATAGCTAATCAGATGAAGTGAAAGGGGGGGGGGGAATAACTAAATATGGTTTCAACAGTATGAAGGGATAATTCCAAGCTTTACAGAAATGGACCTATCAGTGGTGAAATATATTGAGGTATATCCTCATTTAAACATTTACCAGACCTGTCACTTTTGATAATTTCGAATTTTTCAAGTACATTCAACTTACCTCCCTTTGGGCAAAAATGAAGAAATTCTACTAACTGTCTGTCTGTCAAATCAAAATTGTAACTATGATTAGATTCCTTAAGATGTTTTGCAAATGTAGACTTACCCTTATTTTCCCTGAAATCCTCCATATTCTCGTCTATTCTTTCCCTAAATTTCCTACCAGTCTGACCGCAATATTCGTAGCCACAAGAACATTTTAATTTATAAACTCCACTTTTATCCTGCTCACTAATTTTGTCCTTAACGGATCCTAGTAATAGTTTAAGACTATTTTTAGTTTTAAAACCTACTTTATAACCTCTCGACGATAGAATTTTGCCAATTTTATCAGAAATTTTCCCATAATAAGGTAAACTTATCCATTGCTTTTCTTCTAAAGTTACATCTTCCCGAGCCAGATTGAAAACTTTTTCCCTACTCTTTTTCCTAAGAACCTTATCCCATATGGTATCAACGAGATCTCCTCCATATCCGTTACTAGCCGCTATGCTTTTGATAATGGATTTTTCTTTTGATAAATTTTGTTCACTCATTGGAATAGATAGTGCTCGGTTGATCATACTATGGAAGGCTGCATGCTTATGTACTAAAGGGTGATTTGAACTACTACGGATCGCTATATGTATCTTTTCTATAGATTGAAAAATCATGCTTCTCATTTACCAAAGAGATGGACAGATCAAGAAAATTTAGTTTATTTCCGCCGAATTCGAGGGTGAATTTGATATAGGGATCTAATTTATTGATTTTTTCGTGAAAAGAATTTAGTTGTCTTTCTGTGCCCTTCCATAGAATGATGATATATCAACCTCACACATCAACCTGGTGACTCAGAAAGATTAACGCTTAGACCACCGAGAAGTACCAACGACCCTCTGTTTGCGCGCAAATTGAAAAGAACTAGAACTTTTTGATCAAACTACACTTATCAAAAAGCGTTAAACTCATTGAATTTCAAAACGGATTTCCATTAAGGAAATTCAGGATTCATTGCAATAGCTTCATTTTCTTAGTAAATTGGCTAAAACGTTCCGACCTTGGTAGACTCGGAAGTAATAAAAATAAAATCGTAAATAAAGTAACCTTCTGTTGTTGGAATAGAAATACTGATTTAATTAAGAGTAATTCCTAAGTATTTACTAATCAATTATTTAATAAATTAATATGATTGAAGTAGGTGATTAACTTGATTTCGGGAAGTCCGAATTCCATTGGAATTATATTGTCAGCTGATACAATGGTCATAGTTTTTAAGGCTGTTCAAACCCTCCTTCAGGAGGTTTTATTATCATAACATTTTAAGTAGTTGATCAATTTTCACATTCCAAAGCTTAATTAGTTCAATTTCGTTTGTAGTTAATCCTCAACTAAAGAAAATTTTAAACTGAATTTAAATTGTATGAAAATAGTCAAGATTTCATGGTTTTATAACACTTTCTCAGGCATTTATGGACCGATTTGCATGATTTAAATCACGCTGGATTCTATTTTCCATCCTCTATCTGCTCCGCTAAAGAAAACGGTCAATTTACGAGTTTGGAAAATTGGAAATAAATGAGCTGAAAACCGCGCCACTAGCGGATCGTTCTGGTACTACCTCGGAGTTGGAAGCAGAAGGAGCGGTAGAGTAGGAGGGGGGGGGGGCGTCACTCTCAAGGTCACATGTGGCGGGAGACCCTTCGCCACCTCCTGACTCCGCCCACTGCATCTCTGCCCGAGCAGGCCTTTAGAATATCCGGCTGTCACTCTTCCCCTGACGCACAGTGGGGCGAAACCCCCGATTTTGGGAAAAAACCTCAAACTGCTCCAATTTTTAACTGATCGTTATCATTCTTCATGAATTTATTCACCCTGAATCAAATGCCATTGTCTATTTTGTGATTGGATTTGACAGAAATAAGCTAGAGCCAAATGTGTATAAAAAAAAGTGAATTTTTTCCTAAAAAGTTCACATTCTTTCATAATTATGTATTTGATAGGGTGTTAATTACTTCGACATACAGAAATTTAAAGAATTACTTTTTATTATTAATAATTAATTTACAATTTACTTTTCAAAAAAATTCAAGCCCATTGGAAAAATGGCGTAAAAGTTAATTTGAAGAATAATGTTGGTATTTAACAAAACTTTATTACTATTGATGTTAACAATAGGTGAGCATCAGACAGTCCTTCTTCTGGAGTCTGAAACAGCTGGTTATATTCACTTTGCCCTGAAGCACCATCAAACCCCCATTTCGTATGTAGTATAACGCTATCAATTTCAATTTCGATACGAACATCAACGTTACTTTGCATTAGTCGTTGAGAAGTATGGTGAAGTAAATCTTGCAACGGTACTTTGGCGGAACAGTCAGTGACTGTAGTGTTACGCGGATAACATCCTATATACCTTAAGGCCAATGTTCTCAATAATAATTAGCTTTTTAAACAAATTTTGGATTACAATATCTTTTTTTGTGCAGTTTACACCTATTGATTTTATATAATGACATTTTAAAAGTGCATTTTAGGCATAATTTTATGAATAAATTTGTTAATGTTGTAGTTCATTGTTGATGATCTTCTTGTGAGTGATATTAGCCAAAAAATATAAAAAATGATTCTTTACCGTTTTCAACCACTTTTAGGTAAAAGTAGGGGGGAAAAACTTGATTTATTCAGCACATTTTTTGTTAGTTGACCCATTCATTGTGCTCATCAGCATTGTACATCATTATTGTGCTTATTTAAATGCTGCCCTATAAAATCGTCCTTTCTTTCAGAATGCTTGATTTTTTTCTCGGAAAAAAAAACCGGATTTTCTGGAAATAAATATAATTATTTTATTTATATATGTAATTAATATTCATATTACATTTTAAATCTAAAATTTAATAATACGTTAATATCATTTAAAATTAACTCCCTGTTTATTAACGTCCATCGTCCCTCCCTGAGACGATCAACGACCTCCCTTTTAACAAAACTTATTTGCGTTTAGTTTTAAAATTTCAATCAATACCTAACATGCTGACAAAAATGTGATTCGATTAAGAAAGCAATCTATTATGAGCTAAGGAATTAGCTCTGATTCACTATTTATACTAGATGCTATGGATTCATCAGCCAATTGTGATGTGTTCATACAAAGAATGATGACTTTTTAAGACGCTCCTCTTAAGCGGAGCTTCATCAATAGAGGAACGACCTATTGGAATTGATTCAGGCGGTGTTGGACAACCCAAGCTCGAAAAAAAAAAAAAAACACTCCACTTGATCTAAAAAAAAAAGTCTGCCAAGTTGGGTGAGCAGTTTAGCTTCCTCACATATTGTAACAATGACGTATAGAATTAGTTAAAGAAAAAAGGAACCCATAAAAACAAGTTTTTAATGTAACTCTTTCTTTTTCTCATGTTCTCGGTTAATTTTATTGTTGTTTCAATATTTTTTAGTTTCTTGGCAACAATAAATTGAAAAAAAATTACATTGTTTCAAAATCATATTGATAATAACTTAAATTAAATTGACAAGGAAAATCATTTAATATTTTATTGACCCATTGTTGTCATTTCATGCAGACGTTCAATAGTATATAGTGTATTTAGTGGGATATAAGATAAGACATGTATTCATTGTTGAACATTCAAATTCGGTAGTCTTTCTAATTTACCATTTGCCAGCATGAACTCGTGTGCAAAATTTCAGATCGATTGGATATCGGGAAGTGGGTTAAAAATCGATCTGAAATTTTGTCTCAAGAAAGAAAGCAAGAGCTCAAGAAGAGAATCGAAGTTAAAAGAAAGAGTTAAAAAAGTAGGTACCCCTCGAGAGTTCTTATAGGTCGGCGTTATAAGAAATTAATATTTGCGCATGCGTACAGATTACTATTAATCCCATAGCGGTGAAATTTATAGGTGAAAGTCTAGGGGCTAAACCTCACAATCCTTGGAAATTTCATTAAAATCATTGGTCCATCAGTCTCGGAGTTTTGTCTGTGCGCTATAGTTATTTCTCCACAAACCACGATATAATTCATAGGAAATTTTGCTGGAACGTATAACCATCTACTCCCCGAGCTTGAAAGAAATCGAACCAATAGATGATACGAAATCGACGTTATAGTAAATTAACGTTTGCGCATGGGCACAGACTAGTATTCGTATGACGGCAATGAAACTAGAAGCTATCCGCACAATCACTGAAAATTTTATCAAAATCGTTCCATTAGAAACGGAGTTATGCCTGTGTCAATCTATATTAGTTTTGCGCATGCGCAATGGTTATTACTCTACCTATTGCAATATAATTTATAAGGCACTTATCTAGAACATAATATATACCTACCCAATTACATACGGAGTTTAAACTTGATCGAACCAACAGATGATAAGAAACCGAAAGAGAAATTCACGTTTGCGCATGCGCACCGGCTATGATTGATTCGACAGCATTGAAAATTATTGGGGTCGCCTCGGAGCTAACCCGCACAATCCCTGAAAATTTCATCGGGATCGGACTGAAACTTGGTATAGTTTTGGGAGAGACGAGGATTTACTACACGGAACCAAAATTGATCAGCAAGATCTGAAACGCAAAAAGCGAGTGGAAATTTTGATTTTGGGGGTCAACAATTTTTTCGACTTCAATCACGAACACAAATAAATTATAAATTAGGTAGTGAGGAAGCAAAAATAAATAATTCAATAAATACAAATAACCACATACAAATCCGTTTCAGACCATTCTAAGACCGAATACGTGGAAATGAAAAACCATAGGGGTAAACTTCTGTGGCCCCCTCAGCCTTGGAGGGGGAAAAAATTGTGTTTTCATGGGTAAATCATTGAACCTCTTAAATCTATAAACTAACGTACTCATAATAATAATAACATTTGTAAGAAATAACTTGGAGTCAAGTAATCCAACGCATAGCAACTGTTGTTAATAAATTATAAGCGAAGGTTTGCTACAAAGTTTACCGTTATTGCATGTCGTTTTTTCGTTACATAATTTTGCGTCGGTTTTTAACCGGTTGGTTATATCAAAAACACATTAGGTGAAAAAAAAATTGTGTTTGTATGTGAGACAAGTTTTGTTGCTGTCTAGGTCACGATTCTCGACGATTTTTGAGTTTTATGTATGTTCGATCCCAATTTTGGTCTAGTTGTGCCACAAACCCCGGCAATTTTGAATTTCATGATGGAAATGGGGAATGGAGCTGGTAAAGCCGAAAAACCTTGGTTTTATTCGATAAATTTTGTCGCTGCCTCCTACTATTTTCGTCAGATTTTCATGATTCTTTTGTTGTTCAACTATAAATTCGGTCTAGTTTTGGAACAAATACCGGCTGGTTCAGAAGTTATGGTCCACCTTCCTTATTTAATTGCGTAAAAAATAGGCGCAATGCCATTTTTCATTTTTTGTGTGAGAAATTCAGGACAAATACTTTTGCGCCGACCACTTTTGCGCGCAATTGACACTAACTTCAATTTTTCAAACGAGAACCCCCCTTTTTTATTGCAGATTCGGACTTCACGTGAAAAATTCATTAAGAAATTACCCATCACTCGACTTTTAGGTGGTCGTAAACGGGCGCACTTCCGCTCTAAAAGTGCAAAAATTGTGAAATACCGAGTTTTGAAGATATTCAATTGCCACATGAAGATATTCAATTCGTTAATAATGGGTCGATAAACAGTATTTTTTTTCAATCTTAATGTTTTTTGTATGGATCTCAAAAATGTAAAATTTTATGAAGAAATGACCCACCACTCGATTTTCTAAGTGCCCGTAAGCGGGCGAAATTCCGCTCTAAAAGTGCAATAAATGTGAAATACTGAGTTTTTGAAGATATTCAATAGCCACATGTGTAATACATGATTTTGGGGTGTTTTGTCGTGCTGAACCTAGTAATGATGTTCATTTATTGATATTTGCAATACCAACTTGGAAAAAGACTAAAAAAACTTCATTTTAGTGGGTACGCTTTTTGCTGTGTAAGATAAGTGCAATTATGGTCAATCTTTCGGCGTTTTCCCAAGCTGGTGTAGCAAATATCAATAAATAAAAATCATCACGAGGTTCAGCAAAAAAATACCCCAAAATCAAAATCATGTACCTATTACACGTGGAAGTTGAATATATTTAAAAACTCAGTGTCTCACAATTTTTCACTTTTAGAGCGGAATTGCGCACTTTTAGAGCGGAATTAGGCCCACAAACGCGCACTTGAAAAAACCGAGTGATGGGTAATTTCTTGATGATATTTCACGTAGAATTTGAATCTGCAATAAAAAAGGGGGACATTTGTAAAAATTAAGTTAGTGTCAACGCGCTAGTGGTCGGTTTGAAAGTATTTTTCCTGAATTCCTCACAAAAAATATAAAGAATGGCGTCGGGCCTATTTTTTTACCCAATCAAGTCTAGTTTAGGAAAATAGGTAGGTATATCAGAAGTTACAAACTTCATGATGGAAGGCGGTGAACGGAGGAATTATTTGTTCGATTCAGATTTTAGTCCAGTCATGCAATTTTATTTTTGTTGGGGGGGGGTTCAGAAAAATCATAACATTTATATTTTTTCCTCTCATTTTAATTCTCACTAAAATTATATCCAATCCATTCATAGGGACGTCCCAGTAATACTTACTTACCAATGTGTTTTGAGCTTTCCTATTATCAAGTAGGAACCTTGTTATAAGCTATTATTCATGAACAGCAGTAACAAACCCGTATGTTGTATTTGGAAATAATGCAGTAATTTTTAATGTTTAATATCGATAAATATTTGTTACATTATACATTTTGTAATTTTGTCAATATTTGTGTTCCTATCAACGTATACTATTAAACTTATTCATTCATTTGCTTCTAATAAATGGGATATGCGCCCACACTATTTTAAAATTCATCATTGAATGTAGATATCATTCTTAGAATTTTGAGACTAACGCGTTCTCTTAAGATAAGCAGTTCTTTTTCCATGATTTTTCAAACTTTCATAGTAAGATGGAACAGACAGTATTTATTATAAACTTTGATAAATCGTAGAGAAACATAAAACGACTAACACTTGTTTTAGACAACACGCTCGAGGTAAACGGGAGTTTGAAAAATTTTGCAACGGGGAGGCGAAGGGTGTAAAAAAAACTATGTTGGGCGGATAGGAGAGGGTGGGGCGGAGAGAGCGTTGACCTCCTGCGCAAAGGTTGGTTGTTTCCCGCCCTTTCCACAATCACCTACCCTAGCGCTCCCTCTTGACTGCGCGGTAAACTTAACCAAGCTAGCACCGACGGCGACAATCAGCGCGCTCCGTCGGCTCAAGTCAGGTTCCCAACTCGCGTTTGCACAGCCTTAAGGCGATTTTTGATATGTTTTACTGGTTGCGATTCACTCCCGTGTTGATGTTTTTTTTCTTTTTCTTGTCGATGCTTTAGCCTTCAGGGATAGCAAACAAATAAACGCATAGCGACCGTAGTGGTTTCGTTCGATTCATTGGTCGGATACCTATAAATGAAACACAAAAAACCATTACTGTTACATGGAAAGATTTCAAGATCTCGATTTTTTAATATTTCAGCCCTTAGGTTCTGCCCTTTAGTGTCGATCGAACAATATGCCGATGTTACTGGCACATCCCCGGCCGGTAAATGATTTTTAAGCCAAATTTCTTGAAGTTTGATCCAATACCTACTTTTTGAGTAAAGCTTAGGACGGCGCACAGTGTTTCGAGTAATGTGTTTCAGGTGGAAAAAAGTGAAAATAAAAGATTTCGAAAAAAAACTACTTCAGCATCCAGGGTGGCATTTAGAGGTCTCAAATCGATTATATTTAGTTGAAATAACACTCTCTGGGTAACTCTATGCCTACACTTGAAAGCCCTACTGTGCGGAACCCCTAAGGAAATTATTCAACGGAAAATTAATATTTAATTTTTCCCCTTCTTCTGATCATCTTGGCTTGGACTGAAATAATTCTCCGGAAGGTTTTAACAAATAATATTCTCAACATTTGAAAATTAATTGTTGATTTCTACCTCTTCTTCTCAGAAAATGGATATTGAGAACCAGTGGTATAAAGTGGTTAATGTTGAAAAATATGAGTACCGGTTTGTCAAGTCTCGAAACTAGAAGCATTCCTTATAGAATATAATGCAGAATCATAATTTTCAACCCGTTCATTCCGCAAACCTCTGCAAATATTGATTTCCTTCAATTTTGGGTAGCACAACATAATTTGAAACAGTGAGTTTTTATTTAAAAATGACCGTGAAACATAAAACCCGAGTGAAATACGGTCATTTATACCTTCCTAGTTTCTAAATATAACCTGAAATTGAATAGTCCGTGAGTTTTAATAAAATTAATACAAAATTTCCATCCATTGGACCAAAATTACCTTATTATTATTTTTAGCTAACATCATCAGTGAAACGATTAGGCCTAAAAATTATTTTTTTCTTCTCTATTTATCTCATTTCTATTAGTTTCCGCTATTAGTTAGGATAATCGAACCGCAATATTCATTTGTGTCGAGTTTCGAGGTTTCGGAATTTTTTCCACCAAAACCCCCAGGATCGAAACACTGTGCGGCGTACGGCAGACGGACCAATTTTTTTTAAATTCGATTTTTGAATTCTACGCATCTTGAAACGTTAACCAACAAATTTTGAAGAGGGGGATTCACACATTTTTTTTCACAATTGAAAATAATAAACGAACGCAATACAGACGTTTCAACTAATATTCCATAAAGATAGCCCAGGTGATGAAAACACTGTAAAGTATTATCAGCGTCATCTATTGTAACATTTCATCACATATATATCGGGGATGACTACCAATAATTACAAAGTTTCTCATAAACAACCCGCACAACTCATTTATTTAGTTGATAAACGCGTTAGCGTTTACCCTTCAAGGGCCAGGTGTGTTTCGTCCCGGAGGGTTGGTATCCCTGACGCACCCTACTGCGTCATTGGGAATATAACTAGAGCGCTTCGTGGCGTGGCTTCAGTTCGTATAAAACCTTCCTATGATACATGTCGTAGCATTATTAAAACTTACTTTTCATTTATTAAACAAGTTTATTTTAATTTATTTATTTATTTTTTTATTTATTTTTTTTTTTTTTTTAAGGTTTAAGCCGCATCTCAACCAGAAGGGTCATTAGCGGCAATGCACAAGGTGTTCAAAGGGACACTGGATGTGACACGATTTTAAGGGGAGCCATGTTATCATCCTTGACTAAAAAGGAGCGCTATCATGGACCCCACTGGCAACTCGGAAGGGGGAAAAAAGGGGTACAGTGATGACCACTGTTTAGCCCCCCAAGTGGATTTTAAAAAACCCCAAAAATAAAATAGTACAACTAAGACTAGAGATGTAAAATAGGGAAATGCTACATTATACAACAAGGGGCACATGCTATTATTATACAATCAGCAAAGTGAAATAAAACTACGACTAGATATATATAAATATATCACAGATCAGATATCACAGTTCGTAGTAGAGCTCAGCGGCTCTCAGGTGCAACAACAGGGATCGAACCTTGTCTGGTCCGGATAAAACGTCAACCCGCTGAGGGTGCTGATGCTGGACTCGGAGGCCCACAAGGGCTGGGCAGTCCTCTAGAAAGTGGCGGATGGACAGATCACCCCCACACCTACCACACACAACATCTCGAGCTTCTGCACTAAGCAGGTGTCTGTGAGTAAGACAGGTATGGCTAGTGGCAACCCGGTTGACGGATATTCGATTCCCAGGGTGAGGTCACTAGTTTGCGTGGTGTTCTTCAGGACTTGAGCCCGTTGGACCCTTTCGTAATCCCAAGGAGGGATCGAATTCTTCTTATTATGTTATTCTCAAAAACAGATTTGTTAGATGTTGGTGATTTTCTAATATTAGTTTCCATAAATATAAATTTAAAAAATGTGATTTCAATTGACTCTATGCCTGATGAGGGCGGTCATCATGGCGCTGAAATATTGTGAATAGTACAATAAAGCCCAAACTTCGAAGACTGGTGTAGTCATTCAATCCGAATCAAAATTGAACATCGACCGAGTCATAAACCAACAACAAAAATTAATAATTAGGATTATTTGCATTTAAAAAAACAAAATACTGGTTTTGACGAGTACGGCGTCATTTTGGTGGTGGAGGCGTGGGGGTGTTCTTCTTCAGAATCCACTTGGTACACCATTACTTCTCCATCATTGTTTTCTCCCACAGGGTCGGGGCACACAATATCTTCAGTTGCATAATTGCAATACGGTCTTATTTTTTTACGGTCCATTTGACCGGATGGGTAAGGTAGGATGGGTCCCTTTTGCGTAATCGCAACTACTTCGAGTTTTTCGATATCATAATCAGCTAAACATCGATAAGTAACTATTGTACTGTGTAAAGGGATAGTATTATTACTTCAGAATCGATAATTTGACCATTTTATCCAAAAACGCTCTCCTGAAAATTTTGTCAAAGTACGATAAGGTATCTTTTTTTAGGACGGGTCACATATGTATATTCATAGTTATGTATATATAGTTTGCATATTATTTTTCTGACCTTAACATTTTATTGACAAAATAATGAACATGTACTGTTTGCTTCGAGGATGGGTGCTTAAAATAATAGTCAAAACGAACCAAATGCTCTTGACGAAGGCTGAAATGCAAATAATTTAAATTTTCCAGAATTTTGACTTTTTTTATCCGTTGCACTGAACTTAATAACTAATACTAACTAATTAGTCAAGTAATACTTAAATTAACTGCACCGTGGAAAAGCTGAGGTTTTTGGGGAGTTTTCCTCTTGGAATGAAAGGGAGAGAATATATTTTATTTGCCTTTACATAAATGCATAGGAATTGTCAATAAACAAAAGGAAAGTAATGGACTTGATAAACATAAACAAGTAAAAC